>JARHVA010003264.1:0-477500 GCA_037957365.1 Torreya grandis | reverse complement strand
CTTAATTACACTCCATGAATTGGCTATGGGTGGCTTACTCCCCATATGCCTATGGTGGACAAGCTTAATTCTCATTGGGGTCTTCATTATTTAGTTCATACCTAGTGTTTCTACTTTCAAGCTATCTGGGAGGCTTGCTTAGAGCCTAAGTTATCTCACTTCACTTGGTGTGTGTTGTATCAGGGTTTGCCTATAGGCAGAAGGCTTGTGCATTTAGGAAATTTCCTTCCCAAATGTCCTTTTTATGGCCATCTATAAACTCTCCCTCATTTATTCTATCACTACTCCAAATCCCAATGAGTTTAGATGTGGATTCATGACCTTTTTATGCCTTTACAGTCCAAGTTTTTTAGTGGTAGCATATCCTTCTTAGAGATAAACTCACCTTGCCTTTTAAATACACCCAATTTTGGTATACTTTTAGAGTGGAGATTCTATTTTGGTTATGGAAAGAAATAAATATGCAGTGTTTAGCAATGTTTCTTTAGATTTTAATTTTTTTGCTTTCAAAAAAGCTACCATTATTTCCAATGTGCTTTTGCAGATTCAAGTACAGGGTAATAAAGTATCCATAGATTTTGGCCATCTTTAGGACCTTCTCACTCATTGGGGAGATGCTCCTTATGCTATGGCATGGATTTCTCCTTCCCTACCCAGGGATAATACAGCTACTAAAATAAATGCTAGTCCTCCTCCTAGAGGTGGTCATCAATTTAACCAATCTTAGCACCATTCTCATAGCATCATTTTTTATTAGTGCATGTCTCCTCTTTTATAGTAGTGAGGGTGGTTGCCCCTACCTCCTTCCCCTACTAGGCAGGATGGTTGGGGTGTTCCTCCTCCTCTTGTGCATCTAGATGCTTGGGGGTGACACCTAGAGGTCGAATAGACATGTTGGATAAGATCCACATGCTCTCTCTTTCTATTTCTCCTACTCAACAATAAAAAGATGATAAGGACACTGCTCATACTTCTGGTTGGGAGCAAAAATAGATGATAATGACTTACCTAGCTTAGGTTCAAATCCAAATGATATGGATCCCCCACCTTCTAGCCTTGCATTAGCAACTTAATTATGTTTCCTTTTTTGTTTATGTTGTTTTGATAACTCATTCCTAGATAGGGCCTAGTGATGTTTATTGTATCTTTTGCAACTTGTTCCTAGGCGTGGCCTAGGTTGGCTCGAGGCATGCTTCCATACCACCTATTTTTTTGTGAATTATTTATATATTATATATTTTTATTAATATATATATATGTTGTTAAGGTGTGGAGCCTAAAAGCTTCACCAAGGAGCGCATTTTGACAGTTGCAGGTTTACACAGTCACCGGCGTCGGTCAGGAGCGACCGATGTCGGTCAGGAGCAGTTGAAGAGATGCCGGCGTCGGTAGAGATCGGCCGACATCAGTCACAGGCAAGCAAGTAGGAACCGATGTCAGTTACCTGTGCGTCCAGAGATCTATTTCCAAGGATAGAACCGAGTGTTTGCATGATAAGATTAAGTTGTAGTCTTAAGTCCGCGTCTCTATTATTAGTAAGACTATTTTTTAGAGCCCTTATTCAAGAGGCTTAACTGTTGGTTGTAATTGCATGCTCAAGTTTCCTAATTCTATATGTAGGAAAGATCTTCCTAGCTTATTATAGTAGTTCATTGTGTTGAATGTTGAAGAACAGTACAGAATTGTATAGGTGAATCATTCCAGGTTGTTGGAGTTGATTGTACTTGAGAGAGAGAGCTCTTGAGGGAAAGAGATCTAGAGATAGATCTGTACATCTGAGAGAGGTGTGGAAGAAAGAAGTTTCTTCAATTGTATTCCTTCTGTAAAGAGTTTAATACAAGTTTTCAAGGTGGTTTCTTGTATCTCTTGTTCTTTGCTATTTATCATTCTAGTTACTTATCTATCTGATTTAATTTCGCAGTTTATTGCTTTCATAAGTGTAATCATATTGTTGGTTGATCCCCAACAAGTGGTATCAGAGATTTGGTTGTAGGTTTAGAGCTTGATATCCACAAGTGGTATTAGAGCTCAGGTTCACTAACAGGTGGTTCAGATCTGTGTAGTGTGTATTGATTACAGGTTGCTCACAGGGGTTTTTGCAGGGATTTTTTTTTGAGTGGGAGAAGCAATGGCAGAAGAAAGTAAATTGAGAATGGAGAAGTTTAATGGCAAGAACTATCAACATTGGAGAATGCAGATAGAGGATTATCTATATCAAAAAGATCTATACTTACCATTAGGTGGGATTGCAAAGAAGCCCAAAGACATGGATGATGAAGAATGAGAAGTTCTTGATAGAAAGGCTCTGGGGTCTATAAGACTGAGTCTAGCATCTACTGTGATATCTAATTTATCACAAGCAAAAACAATGGTAGAGTTGATGACTACTTTAGCAAATTTGTATGAAAAACCCTCAGCTTAAAATAAGGTATATCTTATGAAGCAGTTATTTAATTTGCATATGCAAGAAGGTGGATCTGTATCTAATCATCTGAATGATTTCCATGGAATTGTTAATCAATTAAGTTCAGTCAATATTGTGTTTGATGATGAAATTAAAGCTCTTTTAATATTATGTTCTTTGCTTGAAAGCTAGCATAGCTTAGTAATGGCAGTTTCTAATACTGCATTTACCTCAAATATTTTAAAAGTAGAGGATGTTGTTAGTGTTATCTTGAATGAGGAAATTTGCAAGAAAAGTACAAAGGAAACATCAGGGAATGCTTTAAGTTTTGAGAGCAGGGGAAGGCAAAAATAGAAGAGCAAGAGGAGATCAAGGTCTAAGTCTAAGGTGAGAGGTAGATCCAAATCCAGAAATGGCAGGAAGCCACAATGCTAGAATTGTGGAAAGATGGGGCACATAAGCAGAGATTGTTGGTCAAAGCCTAAGGAGGACAATCAGCATGAAGGAAAGGAAGAAGCAAAGGTTTTAGGTATTGCACAAGATGCTTTAATATTCTCTTTGCATAATAATAAAGAATCTTGGGTGTTAGATTCTGGTGCATCTTTTCATGCTACCCCTAATAGAGAATCTTTTAGTGACTATATCCATGGAGATTTTGGAATAGTGTATCTAGGGGATGATGAGCCTTGTAAAATTATTGGCAAAGGAAAAGTGCAGCTAAAAATGCAAAATGGCAACACATGGGTGTTGAGAGATGTTATGCATGTTCCTAGCTTGAAGAGGAATTTGATTTCTACAGGAAAGTTAGGGGATGAGGGTTGTATAGTAACTCTCACAGCTGAATCTTGGAAGGTGACCAAGGGTGCACTTGTAATGGCCAAAGGTAAGAGAGTTGGTACTCTCTATTTATGTAATTGTGTTACTAATATTTCTCCTTCTGTATTATCTACTTTAGATGTGGATGCTAAATTGTGGCACTCAAGGCTTGGCCACATGAGTGAGAAGGGGATGTCAATTCTTAAGTCTAAAGGTAAGCTTTCAGATTTGAAAAACATAGATCTAGAATTTTGTGAGCATTGTGTGTTTGGAAAACAGAAGAGGGTGAGTTTTCTTAAGACTGGACCAACAAAGAAGAAGCATAAGTTGCAGCTTGTTCACACAGACATGTGGGGACCGGCTCAAGTTGCTTCTATTGGAGGATCACAGTACTATGTTTTGTTCATAGATGATGCTACAAGAAAGGTATGGATCTATTGTATTAAGAAGAAATCTGATGTATTTGAGACTTTTAAGATTTGGAAAGCTATGGTTGAGAATGAAACAGGCAGAAGATTGAAGTGCCTGAGATCTGACAATGGTGGTGAGTTCTGCAGCTATAAGTTTAGAGATTATTGTTATATGCATGGAATTTGTAGGAAAAGGATGGTTCCAAGGACACCTCAACAAAATGGAATTGTTGAAAGGATGAACAGAACAATAATGGAGCATGCAAGGTGTATGAGATTGCATGCTAGTTTGCCCTTAGAGTTTTGGGCAGAAGATGTTGACACTGAAGTGTACCTAATTAATAGAGGACCCTCTGCGGCTCTGGATGGTGGAATTCTAGAAGAGGTATCGACAGGTAAAAAGGTAGATCTCTCATATCTCAAAGTTTTTGGTTGTGAAGCCTTTGTGCACGTTGATAAGGAAAATAGAAAGAAGCTAGATGCTAAGTCTATGAGGTGCACATTTATCAGCTATGGCTCAGATGATTTCAGTTTCAGATTTTAGAATCTAGGAACTAACAAGATAATTAGGAGCTGTGATGTTGTTTTCAATGAAAAAGTGATGTATAGTGATCAGATGAAGAAGCTGAATCAATCTGGGCAGAGCAATGGAGAATTAGACGAGGTGACGGTCCAAAATGAGCTCGTGGGAAAAAGAAATAATCACTTGTAAGAAAACACAGAGACCAACGTCAGCAGGTCAGAAACCAACGTCGGTATAACAGAGACTGATGTCGATCATACAGAGACTGACGTCGGTAGGACAGGCACCAATGTCAGTCAGGAAGAACTGGTGTCAGCCAGTAACAGGTCTAGAGGTGACCGAGGTCGATCACTATCAGAGAATTTGGGCAGACAGCGTGTTGTGGATGAGTCTTAGACGCCCATCAGGAGGTCAGAAAGGGTAAGTAAGCCTCCAATTCAATATTCCCCTTCATTATTCTATTTATTGCTAACTGATGGTGGAGAACCAGAGAGTTTTCAAGAAGCAATATAGGTGGAGTCCAAGATTCAGTGTGAGTGTGGCATGGTTGAGGAGATGGAGTCCTTGAGAGAGAACCAAACATGGGATTTGGTTGAGTTGCCAGCTGGTAAGAGGACACTGAAGAACAGATGGACCTACAGGTTGAAGGAAGGTGAGAATGGATAGATGAGATATAAGGCCAGGTTGGTAGTGAAAGGATTTGCATAAAATCTAGGTATTGATTTTGGTAAGATTTTTTCTCCTGTTGTTAAAATGACTTCTATACGAACTGTAATGTCTTTAGTTGCTATTGAGGATTTGCATCTTGAGCAGCTAGATGTTAAGACAGCGTTTCTTCATGGAGATTTGGATGAGGAAATATACATGGAACAGTCGGAAGGATTTGAGGTCAAGGGTAAGGAGAAGTTAGTGTGCAGATTGAAGAAAAGCTTGTATGGCCTCAAGCAAGCTCCTAGACAGTGGTATTTGAGATTTGACAGGAGCATGGCTACAGTAGGTGTCAATCTGACCATTGTGTATATTTTAAGAGATTGGATAATGGTAGATATATTATTATGTTGTTGTATGTAGATGATATGCTGGTTGCAGGATCACACATGCAGGATATCTCTGAGCTTAAGGTAAAATTAGCTCAAACGTTTGCCATGAAGGATTTGGGAGCAGCAAAGAAAATCCTTGGCATGAGCATTAAGAGAGACAAGAAAAATCACAGGTTGATTTTGTCTCAAGAGGATTATGTGAACAAGGTGTTGAAATGGTTTAATATGCAAGATGCAAAACCGGTAAGCACACCTTTGGCTGGACATTTTAAGTTGAGTAAAGAACAATGTCCTAATTCACATGATGAGGTAGAGTACATGAGTAAAGTTCCATATTCTTCCGCAGTAGGGAGTTTAATGTATGCAATGGTGTGTACTAGACCGGATATTGCCCAAGCAGTGGGAGTTGTAAGTAAGTATATGGCCAATCCAGGGAAGGAGCACTGGAAATCAGTTCAGTGGATCCTTAGATATCTGAGAGGAACCAACAGTAGGCATTTGTGCTATGGAGGTTCAGATACTTCTCTACGTGGTTATGTAGATTCAGATATGGCAGGTGATTTGGATGGGAGGAGGAGCACCACAGGATATGTTTTCACTGTTGGTGGAACAGCGGTTAGCTGGATATCAAAGTTGTAGAAGGTTGTTGCCTTGTCAACTACAGAAGCAGAGTATATTGCATTCATAGAGGCTAGCAAAGAGATGATATGGATGACACAGTTCATGGAAGAGCTTGGAAAGGAGCAAGAGAGTTGCAGACTATACAGTGATAGTCAGAGTGCCATTCATTTGGCTAAGAATTCAGCCTTTCATTCAAGAACAAAGCATATATAGCTTAGGTACCATTTCATAAGATAGGTATTAGAGGATGGTGAGTTGAAGCTAGAGAAGATCCATACAGTTAAGAATCCTGCTGATATGTTAACCAAGCCAGTTACAAAGGAGAAGTTGAATCTTCATTCAACTTATGTTGGTCTTCATGATTGAGTTGAAGATGGAGGAGCTAGAAGATGTTGTTGTACAGGTATAGGTGTAGTTGTTTATCTCCAAGTGGGAGATTGTTAAGGTGTGGAGCCTAAAATATTCACCAAGGAGTGCATTTTGACAGTTTCAGGTTTACACAGTCACCAGCATCGGTCAGGAGCAGTTGAAAAGATGCCAGCGTCGGCAGAGATCGGCTGACGTCGGTCACAGGCAAGCAGGCAAGAACCGATGTCGGTTACCTATACGTCTAGAGAGCTATTTCCGAGGACATAACCGAGTGTTTGCATGATGAGATTAAGTTGTAGTCTTAAGTCCGCGTCTCTATTATTAGTAAGACTATTTTTTAGAGCCCTTGCTCAAGAGGCTTAATTGTTGGTTATAATTGCATGCTCAAGTTTCCTAATTCTATATGTAGTAAAGATATTCTTAGCTTATTGTAGTAGTTCATTGTGTTGAATGTTGAAGAACAGTACAAAATTGTATAGGTGAATCATTCCAGGTTGTTGGAGTTGATTGTACTTGAGAGAGAGAGCTCTTGAGGGAAAGAGATCTAGAGCGAGATCTGTACATCTGAGAGAGGTGTGGAAGAAAGAAGTTTCTTCAATTGTATTCCTTCTATAAAGAGTTTAATACAAGTTTTCAAGGTGGTTTCTTGTATCTCTTATTCTTTGCTATTTATCATTCTAGTTACTTATCTATCTGATTTAATTCTGCGGTTTATTGCTTTCATAAGTGTAATCATATTGTTGGTTGATCCCCAACATATGTTTCATCAAAAAAATTATAAAATGAACTCTATAAAGATAAAACAAAACTAATAATAAGACAAAGCTACTAAATGACAAAACTAGCTCAGAAAAATATAGTCCAAGATGATTAATATGTAGCCATGGGTAAGGTCTTGCTGAGAGGAGTATGATGTAGTCAAAAAGGGAAAAATGGTGTCCTAAATGACATGTGAGGTAATGGAAGCATCCCATACAATTATTTGTTTATACATACTTATATCAAACTAGAAGATGATAAGGACACTTCTCAGACTTCTGGCTGGGAGCCAATTATAGATGATAATGACTTGCCTAGCTCAGGTTCAAGTCCAAATGATATGGATCCCCCACCTTCTGGCCTTGAATTAGCAACTTAATTATGTTTCCTTTTTTGTTTATCTTGTTTTGATAACTCATTCCTAGATAGGGCCTAGTGATGTTTATTGTATCTTTTGCGACTTGTTCCTAGGCGTGGCCTAGTTTGGCTCGAGGCATGCTTCCATACCACCTATTTTTTTGTGAATTATTTGTATATTATATATTTTTATTAATATATAGATATGTTTCATCAAAAAAATTATAAAATGAAGTCTATAAAGATAAAACAAAGCTAATAATAAGACAAAGCTACTAAATGACAAAACTAGCTCATCAAAATATAGTCCAAGATGATTAATATGTAGCCATGGGTAAGGTCTTGCTGAGAGGAGTATGATGTAGTGAAAAAGGGAAAAATGGTGTCCTAAATGACATGTGAGGTAATGGAATCATCCCATACAATTAGTCGTTTATACATACTTATATCAAACTAGATATCTATGAAAACAAATAGAAAGGTGCAGTGCAAAATGTAAAATATAGTGTTTTTCAAAATCAGACCATAAATATAATTCATCCATAGTTTATAAGGAGTTGGGCATACTCAAATTACTTTCTATTTATTTTTATCAGGTAATTCCTCATTTATAGATTTGTGTCCTTCCTTCCTCCTACTACTCAAACTCTTCCTTCTACTTGATATGCTCCCCTCAGGTAAGTTTCCTCTTCTACCAAATCCAATGGCATCTTAGTTTGGTCTTTTGAACTTGGAAATGGCATCTTTAAAATATTCCTCCTTATAAAAACATCAACCTCAAATTTTCTCTTCACCATTACATCACATCTTCTTTAGTCTACCCCAAAGGGAAAGGGCATCTTCCTCCTTGAGAGATAATATTTTAACTACCTCCAATATGGCACATCATCTCTCTTTATATGTAGAATGACTCTCCTCAACCAAGGAAAATTTATCAAAACATAAAAAACTCTATCAATCCATCCTCCTGTATGGTGCTTCCTCACATTATATATCTAAAATAATGGATTATTTTATTCTACCACAAAGGTCGTGTAGTTGGTGAAGTATTAATGGTTGAAGAATTTAATTTAAAAATAATTTCTTTGCATTAAAATATATAATGAGTGGCTCATGTTGCAATTTCATGCCTTTGCTTGAAAATAAGGGTTTTAATTTGAAATAACTCCTAGTTTGACACAGTCCACATGTGGTCCTTTGGAAAAAAATGTCTTTTCCCTAAGTTTTCTTAAATATTTAATGGTTTTGAAACATGTGGCAGAATCAGGTTGAATTAAAATTCTTATTTTCAATGATTCAGATAATGTCAATGTTATGCCATTCTTGTTCCAATTGTCTTAAGCCTTTAAGTATGATTTGAAATTTATTATATGTTCTCACACATTCAATGTTGTTTAAATTTTTATTTAACATTTTATACCATAAAAACCACATAAATTTATATCACTTTAATATGAAACATAGCCACAAACCGCTAAGTGGTTAGGTAAAACATCAAAAGGTGGTCCTTATGCAATTATTGTGAAAAGGAAAATACTCGCTATATGATGTGACATAAAGGTAACCCAAAACTCAACCTTAAGACTTCAATTTACAACAAGTTCAATCAATCTCATGGTAACTAAAGGTCATATTCATTTAACTAATAATGACCCATAGATAACCATGAATTTGTAGACCTAGGGACCTATAGAGCATGGATCTCATAGTCGTAAAATGTGATGAAATATGTCGACAAGACTGGTTGACCAAAAATGTAAGCCTGATAAGGATTCTATAATTCCTTAAATGAATCTATATCCACATTATAAAATAGATGACAAACCAATGCTAAGAAAATCTAAGAAATCATCAAATTAGATGATCACTTTTACACCAATACAGGTGAGGGTAGAGGTCTTTATTTGTCAATATTACATCTTGTTCTATGAGATTATCTCTTTGTTTTCCATGGTATGCATCTAGAATATCCTTTCCAATTATGTTCTCCCTCACACTGAGGGTTGTACCTACATCATAGATAAGTAAAAAAATGGTGGTTATCCATGTCATGATATCCAAATCACATGATAGTAAAAGAAAGATATTAATGATTATTACACATAAATGTATAAAAAATTAAGATAACAACAATGAATTGAATCACCTAAATCATATTAAGCAAATCAATCCCTGATCACATATACAATAAACATCATTAATTATGTGTTGTGATGATAACCATTGACAAGTGCCATAAGTCTTGACATAGGAAAAATGGGATGATACATCATGCTTGCACTTTTAACTTTCAAAAGCATTTGAAAAATAATATGATAATCATGATATTGTTCATAAATTTTTTGTCAAATTTTATTAATAACATGGACTTTATTAGACTTTGTTTATTCATCATTTTTGAGTGGCACTACATCTTGATGCTCATCTTAAGAATCAATGTTATCTTAATTATATTGTTCAAGTTTGAAAATATTTTCATGCACTGCTATATATTCAACTTGTTCATTATTATCTTAAGATCCTAATATTGTAAGATTCGTCTAATAATGGATGTCCAAGACTGATGAATGTAAGATCAAACACTCAAATTCATTGAAGCTTAGATATCAAGTAATGAGAAAAACTATAATAGATGTATTCAGAAATGGAGATGGATTGTGTAGAAAGAATCAAAGATTACATCTCACTAAGCTCACAACTCTCAAAGTTGTCACAGCTCACAACTTACACAAATCCTAGCTAATTAGCTCACCACAATCCAAAAGACTCCAAATATTCCATATGAGTAAAGCTCATAAAGGGATGTACATATAGGTGGAAGTTAGGAGAATCCCAACCATCCCATGCATGTGGGACTAACTTCCCTTAAATAGGTGGAATAAAGGCAAGGAGCCAACATCCCAATACATGTGGGATAAACTTCCCTAATATACAAAAAACAAAAAAAAGATAAATGGTTAAATAAATATCCTACATAAATACATATACCCTTGTTCTTATCCATTTTATGTGATTTATGAAAATAAATTTGAATATGCTCAACTTGAGTATCACATAGTCCAACATTTATTCTAAGAGAGGTCGAAACAACTTTCTTAGATTGCATAAAATGTGAAATAGAAACTTGAAAGATTATTTTTAGTAAAGAATTTACTAAATCTAAAAACCCTAATACAATAATTGGAAACAATAAAAATAAGAAAATAAACCATAGCAACATGAATGGTTAGGGTTTTTCAATATTTAACAATAAATGGGTTCACCAATATGTTTTATCTAAATTTGAGTTAGGGAATTAATCTAATTATGACAAACTATTGACTAAATAAAAATTTATAAGATACATAATAATCATGCTTAAACTAATTGCAACTTATTATTTTTTTAAAAAAATTAAAAGGATAAATTACTAAGAAATATATGACTTATCTAGAAATCAGGGTTGTAGGATTGCAATAGTGATTGTGAAAATGATTGTAAGGTTGTGTGAGGTTGTTATGAATCAAGAACAGGGCTCTATGTTAATATGGGACAAGGTCACATTTTTTTTACTTGGTCATCCTACATTACTATCTATATGGTGTGGCTTCATCCTTCATGGTTTTTTATCTCTATTTAAATTTTAACATATGTAATTTTGACTATAGATCTTGTGTCTAATCATATGCCTTTGTTTCACTGTGAGAGTCATTATATGCCTTATTTTTCACTTGAAACCCTAGATCAACGAAAAAATGGGAAAAAACTTTTAAATGGGGGAAATGGGAAAGGGTTTTGGGTTGTGCATGACCTCAACACCCTGTGTGTTGAGTACTACATGCATACAAAACTTCAAAGAGGGAACAAACTTCATGTAATTCTCCCATGCTACGGTGTTGTATGTATAATATTGTTAAAATGATATATGTTGGTTCAATATCGATGTGATTATGTGATTGAAAAATGATTTGATAACTTATTGTTGTCTTTAAATCTAGCTCAAGGATTCTTGGGCTATATGGACTCAGAATTGAGAAGAATAGGTATTTTTCTCTCAATGTGTAGTTAGATATTGTGGTGTTTTCAATAATAGAAGCCCCTCAACAAATGGGTATAAAATATGATTATATAATGGAACTTTCGGTATTTCCTCAAATTTGACTTGTGAAACAATGGAATGACCCATTGGGATGAATTTAAATTTGGGAAACTAGTATGTAATTGGTGGGAGGATAAAACTAGTGGATTCAAACATAATTGGCTTGCGAGATTGTCTTGAAGGAGTAGTTTCATCTGAAGAACAAAGACAATCAAATCAAAAGAATGAATCAGTCAAGTAATGAGTCTAGGCTACTTGAAATAATCAATATGAACATTTAGTATTAGAATTTCCTTAATATAGAGGGTCATCTATACAGAAGTAGAGGAATAGTGATTCAAAACTATGAAATTTAGCATAGGTTAAGTGTGCATAATAGATGGTCATAAGAGCATTGTTTTAGCATTAAATGTTAATTTTAGTGTCTTAAAATTCTCCTTCCATTTTTATATTTTTATATTTCTATATTTCTATTTTTGTTTCCTTTTTTTACTTTCAATTTAAAAGTATTGAAAAATCATAAAACACTGCTATCATATGAAGTAGTTACCCCTCTCAAATATAGATAAAAATAACCCATATAATGGTGAGTTTTCCAATGTTACATTCTTATTCCATTTATTTTTGAGTTGTTTTATGAAATAAATAAAGAAGGAATGGTGACATGAAGTCTTTACAACATTTTTTTATGACTCTATTAGGAATTAAAGTGCTTTGTGCATTTGACTTCAAAATATTTTAAGGAGCCTCCCATGGAATGGAGATTAGTTATTTTGCTGAAGAGAGGTACTTGGTGCCTATACCTTTTTATTTAATAAACAATTTTGGTTTATCCAATATAATTGTTCTCCCTATAAAATGGGAAGTTGTTTCAAGCCTTTGGCTTTGGCCCAACACAATGATCTATGTTTGAGTTCAAGGAATAACTCTCTAAAGTTTTCTGGAGAGGATTCTCAAGATATGGATGATCACATCTTTGCTTTCATCATGACATGTGGTATTCTATAAGTTACTAAATAAAATGTCTCTATGAGACTTTTTATTGAAACTCTCATTGGACCTATTTTTAACTAGTTATGAGACCTAAAATATGGATGCATCATGGATTGGAACATAGTAAAAAATAAGTTATTATATAGATTAAAAACAACCATGGATATATGTGTACTATTTTCCATCTTTCCATGTTCATTATAAATAAGAAGATAACATGAGATAATTTTTAGGACACTTCAAAAAATGGCTAAGGTTGATTCCTCTTGCTAACTAATCGAGCTCCAAAAATCAATTTTACCTCTTTATTGTTTTTTTTAATCTAGAAATTCATTTCATATTGAAGAGAAACAAAGTGTGTGACATGGAATATGCAACACAACAAGACATTGAATTTTAAGATGACATTATTTTATTAGGTATTTTAAATAAAGATGATGTTGAAAGGCACACTTCAAATGTTTCAAAAGATGGACATGAAATGGAACTTGTCATGAAGAAAAAAATCAACTAAAGAATCCTTTCCATGCATACCATATTTTGAATAAGGAAGAAAGGAAAAAAATATCTATTCTTGATTATTTCAATTTCATAGTATTGGGTAAACTATAATTGTCTAAGGGACCATTGATTACACTACAAGATGAATAAGTTACTAGAGTGTGTCACTTGTATTTTGTGAATAATGATGATGAATCTAAAATATTTCTTTATGAAGTAGAGAATAATTTTTTTTATCTCCCTATAAAATTAATTATCCCTATTGAACTAAATCTGAGGATCCAAAGGTATGACTCAATTCTTCACCTGCAACAATTGAATAATATTTCGGCAACATCTCTCATGAAGAAAAAACAAGAAAATATTTCAGAAGTAGACTAAACCAAATATGGATATGATTATTGAAACTGATGTTGTTGAGGTCAAATCATTGAAGAATAAATTAAAAAATAATATTACATATGTTTAAAATATGAAGTTAGACTCCCTCCAAGATCACAAGTCTAAGCTTCTTTTGAAATAACTATAAAGGAGATTGTATCTCTTACACAAACAAAATAAACAAACTCAAACTAAAAAGAATCAACATGAAATGGTGTTTTCACTTATTATGGTGATGAGACAATAAATGAAACACATATTGAAGAAGAAGTTCATGAAAATTTTCAGCACCACGAAGTCTTTATTCCATATAATTTCTTAGAATCTTCAAATGAAGACTTCCTTTGTGAACAATCAACTTTTTTCTTCTATAATAATTACTTTTGGAAAAAATCAAGTTACTAAGGAATGCATAAAAGTGGATTTTAAATTTTCTTGAGATTATTATTAGTGTTTAATAGAGCTCTATGAATATATTTTATACAAAAAATAATTAAATTCTCTATTATGAGGAAAATAATCATATGTTCATGGATCCTAGTAGTCACAAAGTGGATGTGCAAATAAATAAAGGATATGTATGCTTACATCGAGACATTAAAAAAAATGATTAAACATAGGAATAAGAATATCTTAGCATTATGCATGATGATTTGGTCTCTAGTACAAAAAAAAATACCCCTACATTAAAAGAATCATTCTTCAATCACTACTTCAAAGAAGGTTTTGATAGTTCAACTCTAGGGAAGGAAATCATTAAAGAACCTACTTCAAGTTTGTAATTGGGTTATTTCAAAGGGCATGAATAAAAACATTTGAATCATAAGTTGCACAATGTTAAAAAGGAGATGTGTAGTGATTATGATTACAAACATGTTAAACTGATTGAAGTGTTAACTTTGACTACAAGAGAAGATAAGGAGATGTGATGGGTAAATTTTGAAGACAATGATGAAAAATTCAGTTTTCCCCACTTCAATAATAAAAATTTTGCCTTTTTATTTTCCTACCAAATTGAATACTTTCTTGCCTTTCCCCTTTTATACCTCATTGATTATAGATCCTTGAGAATCCTTGAATTCAATAAGATAGGGAAATATATGCCTTCTGAAGATCATGGTGTCATGAGTTTTGAAATTGTAGAAGAGGAAGAAAACATGAAGATGGAATAAAAGGATTGTTTCTCAACACCTTATTTATATGAGGAGGAAATAATTCAAGTCTAATAAGAAGTATTTGATATGATGTAATAATAAATTTGTGGCAACCCTCTTTTAGTTTTAGAGTTTCAATCAAACCCAAAGGCATTTGAAACCACATATTAGAACATTGAATAAATCGAAGGCTCTCCTAGAACATGTACTAGGGAACAAGGAACGTACATTTTTAACTATAAATTGAGATGGATAAATATAATTTAAGGTTAATATTATAGAAATGAATAAGCACAAGGGTGATAAATAAATCTATAGCAGGCCAATTAATTTACAAACTTAGATAAACAATATTTTGAATTTTAATCCTGAAATATGTTAAAAAGAAAAAAGTATATCTATTGATTGATATTAAAATAAATTATAAACAAGATTACTTAGTTGGTTTATTGTACACATACAGATCTGATATGGAATTTTGTGGAAGTGGATTGGATCTAGATTCTGGATTAATCATCAGATTTTATAATTTTGCATTTTGTGGCCTCAGACACTTGTTTTGAATCTAGATAGTTGTGTTGGCATTGGTGTTTGAGTTTGACGCATGTGTCTAGTATAGAATATCAACTAGATCTAAGTGTAAATTATTAGATCTTTCTAGGTTTTTTATCGCCTTTAATTTGGTGTATTTGAATCTCGTGCACCAATTATCATTCTTTGTCAAATGATAAAACCCCAACTTCTTCACCCTTGGAGTGACTATGGAAAAATGGATTAGTGGGCACATGGTGTCGAGTTGTCTCAAAGAACCCTTTATTAATGAGTAATACCTACATATCCAATATTCTAAAGAGGGCCTCATACGTATTTAGTTTTCTCCTATGTGTTAGCTTGTGTGTGCATAAGGATGCAATATGTGATAACAAGTATATAGAGTGACCTATCTTATAACTTTGAAAATATGGCTCATGGAATGGTCTTTTAGTACTTCAGACATTTAGTCATGTTATCCCTATGACTGATATTGAAATAAGAAATAATAGGGAAGCTTTGCTCACTTGAATGCTTGATTGAGTGTTCTTGGTAATTTACCTTGTGAGTTGTGAGGTATGTGCTAGGTGAGGAATGAATGAGGGTTGATATTGTATTTTTACCAATCCATTTTGGAAATATCTCACATTAAAACACTTAGGATGAACTTTAGGATACATTTCATTTGAAATTTTGATGAGTTTAGGGCACTAGACATTTACTTTGGCATAAGACACTAGCATCGATGTAGGCCTCTAGCTGATATATAAGTGTCTGGGAAGTTGGAAAATAGGTATAGGTCCAAAAATTTTAGAGGATGATAATAAGAAAATTTGTAGCATTTTGAGTAGCATAAAAAGCCTAGTCATTAGAATAACGCATGGTCATATTAAGAGATAAGCAATAGGCACAAAAGATAGCAGATGTGAGCCTTTCAACATCATCAAGGTCTTAGAACTGAAGGGTAAAACCATGAGAAGTACTTGCCAAGTATACAATATTGAGGTGATATATAATTTAAATTTAATGTCTACAATTCAATCATAAGAACATTATTGATGGATCCTTGCACAAGTTTATTCTTGAACCAACATAAAAAAGGATTAAAAGGTTGATCTAAAATGTTCATCCCATAAAAAGCTATTTTTTTAACATAATGCAAGGCAAAAATTTGGTTATTGTAAATTTACTATTCATTTTAAAATTATAAATGGCTTATGGCTTCCATCCTTCCCTTGGGTGGATGTAGGGTAATGGAAGACAAAAGTAATGGCTTAAAGTGTCACTTTTTTTCTTCTAAAAATAACAATACTTGAACTTGGAAAGACTTTTAGGGACACTTGAACATAGAATTCTATAATAACATTGGAAGATAAAATGTAGAATTTTTAATGATATATATATATATATATATATATATATATATATATATATATATATATATATAAAGGATACCTTGATGAGAAAATCAAGAAAAATCGATGCATTTCTGATAATGGCATAGTACTTTTTTATGGAAAAATAAGTAAACAACATGTGTATGGACACATATTTTTTGGAGTAAATGAATGAATTTTTGTATGAAATCGCATATATGGATAGAGGAAATGTCCAAGTATTTTTATAATATGTTTTCATGTGTGTGTGTGTGTGTGTGTGTGTGTGTGTTTTAAATAATTTTACAAGCCAAGAAAGCTGAAAATTTGAAATTACAAGTGTACTTATATATATATTTTTAAATAATTTTACAAGTTGAGAAAGCTAAAAATTTGAAATTATAAGTGTACATGTTTGTGTGTGTGTGTGTGTGTGTGTGTGTGTGTGTGTGTGTGTGTGTGTGTGTGTGTGTGTGTGTGTGTGTGTGTGTGTTTTAAATAATTTTACAAGTCAAGAAAGCTGAAAATTTGAAATTACAAGTGTACTAACACAGTTTTTTGACATTAAATTCATAATTTTTTAAAGCATAGCCAATGATGTGTATATTTTTAAGATATATTTTTTATAAAAAAAGGATCAACAATGAAAAAAAAAATTAAACTATTTGTAATGATATATGCATGAACCATAACAAGTATGTTGAGTAGAAATTAAGAAATAATTATTTAAAATTAAAAATAATTATATGTTCAGAAACTATGTTCTCCCACCTACAAACTTATATAATTTTTGTTTTAAATAAATAAATCTACCTACTCAAATGTGTTTGTGAAGATAAAAAATAGACATAAATTTAACAAAAGTCATGTTGGTTGATTTATGGCAGGGTTTTATACTAGGTTTGGATCCCCCAAACTTAAAACCAAAGCATTTTTAGATGGAAACTCATAAAATTAAAATTAATATACTTATATAGGATGTACGCCCTTCTACAAAGTGTGCACGCCCTTTACAAAAGGGTGTGCATCCATTATAGAAGTTAAAAACCTTATTTAATGCATAAATCCATTGCTTTCTACAACTTAAAAGGGTGTGTGTGCTACTTAAAAGGGTGTATGGCCATTGTAGTCCCTCAAAAATTATATACAAACGCTCATCTCCAATAATTATATTCTAGCATTTCACATTTTACAAACTTTGAACTAGATTTTACAGCTAAGAGTCTACATATTCTTCATTTACTTTGTCTTAACTAGTATAAACTCATCAATTTTTATCCTAATTAGACTTAAAATTTTAAAGATAGATCATGGGGTTAGGTAGCCACCGAAAGATCGATTAAGGAGCTAACAAATGAAGAAATTGAAGTAAAGGGAGAAAAATACAAGGAAATAAGAGAGCATCTATAAGATCTTCTAGAGAAGATGAAGGTACTTCTTCCACACCAAGCAATATTTCAATTAAAAATAACATGGCATGTTGTATAGAATTTGATTTAGGTACATATTCAAATGAGATACAAGTTAATCAATCATTGTTGAATGATGATACTCAATATATATAAAATGTAACTAATGAATTTATATTGAGTGATGAAACACATGGAGAAAAACAATATAATGAAACATCTATCTATAATGAATTTTTTGAGCATGATGATACTCAACATCACGTAATGATCTCAATTGATCTATCTCCTAATGAAGAGGAATTTATTTTCCTTGTAGAGTCTAATGTTAACAAATGCTTGAACATCCCTACTATGGTTGAAGTGCTAACACCATTAATTTAATAAATAATGTAGATCCTACACCCACACCTCCAAGGATAATACACCAAGGTATTTGACTGAAATAGATGAAAATATATTAGAAACATTGTAATGTACCTAAAGACATGATATTTTTAAAAATGTGGAGATGCTGACATGTGGCACACATCCTCTTTATGAGTATATTATATGGATTCATACAGGTAACTTGTGGTGTTAATTATATTGGGCAACGAGTTGACCTACATTGGGATTAGGACTATACCCATCCATTATTAGTGATAGAGGTCTATATAAGGAGAGGAATATCATTTTAATTGGTATAAAATAAGTTTTGGTGTCTTTTATTGAAGTATAATTATGGATTTATGCCTTACTAAAGGAATATTGTATGTTGTAACCCTACCTTAAGGGTTATCAATTTATTTTGTCTTACATATTTGGGAATCTTGGCCCACTGATATATTTTGTCTTGAGCTCCATTATATTTCTGAATATTTACATGAGTATTTGTGAGGTTATTAACACCCTATTCAGTTTAAAATCCTCAAATAACCATTGTTTTACTTTCTTATGAAAGTGAGCCCAGTTCATCTAACCACCATAGATCCAATGGGATAAACCAAGTCTTCCTCATCTATGACAATTGTGGTTAATTTATTTTTTGCCTCTACATAATAAGACAAGTAGTACTATGTTCCCTCATCGTTGTCTTTATGTGAAATTAATGTGAAAAAATTGTCTTGTATTTAAAGTGCAATCAAATTTTAAGTACATGTAGGAAAAAAGTAAAATATCACTAATGTTTAAGGCTACATTTATTTTATAAATAAATTATGCCTAGTTGCACAAGATCTGATAGATGTGATCAAAGTCAATTATTGATGTCATTTCATGATCCCCTACTATTGTAGTGAATGACTAGTCTCCATAAGCCTTAGTGGTCTACAGTATTGTTATCAACAAAATTTGCACCCTTGAGGAGGGTGTTCAATCCTCCTCAATTAAGTGATAGCATGAGAACTCTTCAAAGGTTGTGGGTGACCTTATAGCTAAAGAGAACCTCTAGATAGGGATAGCTCCCTTGATGCATCACTTAAAAGCAATCACTAACCTACTAGCTTGAAATTAAAATGGAAAAATAAAACTATAAACTAAAAGGGAGGTGATACACCAAATGTTATGACCACTACCACCGATTTGCATGTGTAATAAGACCTATAAGACTATAAGAAACATACACTTGTCTTAAAGAGACCCTATCACATCAATGATTTGAAAAGAGGTAAGGTCAAGTGAGACTAGAAGGGAAGATATTTTCCACTTCTAACATCATGAAACCCCTGATGACACTCTTCACAACCTGCAACAATGAAACAAATTACATGAAGGTAAAGAAAATGAGACAAAAATTAAGATGAACTTAATCTATGCTTGATCATATCAACCATTCAAGGTATACACTATATACAACCATAAAAGGAGGTCAAACTAGTCATCTTATTAATCAATAGGCATACAAAAGAGCATGGCTATGCCATACTCCTAGTGGAAGGATCCATTACAATGCTAAAATTAGGCATACAAATAGAATAAAATGAGGAGAAAGAAGATGGGCGTAGGAGAGGTCTATGAAAAGTGTCACATCATGAATAAGCAAGTTACAAACAAGAAAATTGTCAAAGAATAGTCCAATAGAATCTTCTTCACAAGTTTTGTTTGTTGTGACGATAACCTTCTCAAAGGTGGCATAAGAGATGCTTCATCACCTTAGTGAATCACTTTTGAACTCTTGAAGCTGCCCATAAGGAGTGATTAGGAGATAAAAATTCATGTTCTTGGAATATAACTACATTGGACACTCGTTAAATACCTAAAACCAATCATTTTTTCATCTTTATTCTGCAATCTCTCTCATAGTTTTCATGTTTTGCTCTCTTGAGGCCTACTCCTTGTAGCCCTCTTTAGACACAAAGCTCCTTGTATTGAGTTATATTCAACACTTAAAGGGAAAATAAATGTATATTTGAGTACCCTTTATCCCCTTTCATCTTCATTTAAAGTTTCATGACCCAAATCTCAATGTAAACCAACTTTCTCAACACCCATATTTCCTAATTAGGCCTAATTAAGCCTAAAGCAAGCCCACAATATTATAGACCATATAATACCATCCATTTATACTCCAAACCCACCAAAATAATTTATGGTACATTAAATGAGGCTAGACTATGAATTTTTAATCAATTTCATGGGTTAGAACTTGAGTTATGCCAAAATGCAACTTTCTAGCCCTAGTTGGTTTTAACACAGGGTAAAGGAGGCTAAGAGCAAATAAAAAAGCATGAGAGAAGTTGTAAGGAATTTAAAAGTGTTATAATAATTTTTTAATGTCTCAACCCACTTCTTTCAACTTTTCCAAACATCATTTGTTCTTAAATCATCTTCATACTTCTTTAGCAAGCCAAGTTTCAAGGTTTTGCATCCATTTTAGGACTGTGAGATAGGTTGTAGGTTTCCTTGACTTTTTTTTCAATATCCAAACATTCTAAACCTTCCCCTAGGGTCACTCATGACTTTTAAACGCCCTAATTTCCCATAAAACTCTTATCTCAACACCAACATTGCATACTTCATTCAATTTTTGGAATTAGACTTACATTCTCTAGCAGGCCTATGTGTATGTGTTCAAGACAGGGTTCTAGAGCAAAAAACTTTTATGATATTTATATTTGATTGAAAATTATTAATTATAACCCTATAATATTTTTATTATGGTATGAATTTGACCTTACAATATTATAGACCATATAATACCATCCATTGATACTCCAAACCCACCAAAATAATTTATGGTACATTAAATGAGGCTAGACTACAAATTTTGAATCAATTTCATGGGTTAGATCTCAAGTTATGCCAAAATGCAACTTTCTAGCCCTAGTTGGTTTTAGCACAGGGTAAAGGAGGCTAAGAGCAAATAAAAAAGCATGGGAGAAGTTGTAAGGAATTTAAAAGTGTTATAATAATTTTTAATGTCTTAACCCACTTCTTTCAACTTTTCCAAACATCATTTGTTCTTAAATCATCTTCATACTTCTTTAGCAAGCCAAGTTTCAAGGTTTTGCATCCATTTTAGGACTGTGAGATAGGTTGTAGGTTTCCTTGACTTTTTTTACAATATCCAAACATTCTAAACCTTCCCCTAGGGTCTCTCATGACTTTTAAACGCCCTAATTTCCATAAAACTCTTATCTCAACACCAACATTGCATACTTCATTCAATTTTAGGAATTAGACTTACATTCTCTAGCAGACCTATGTGTATGTGTTCAAGATAGGGTTCTAGAGCAAAAAACTTTTATGATATTTATATTTGATTGAAAATTATTAATTATAACCCTATAATATTTTTATTATGGTATGAATTTGACCTTACAATATTATAGACCATATAATACCATCCATTGATACTCTAAACCCACCAAAATAATTTATGGTACATTAAATGAGGCTAGACTATGAATTTTGAATCAATTTCATGGGTTAGAACTCAAGTTATGCCAAAATGCAACTTTCTAGCCCTAGTTGGTTTTAGCACAGGGTAAAGGAGGCTAAGAGCAAATAAAAAAGCATGGGAGAAGTTGTAAGGGATTTAAAAGTGTTATAATAATTACTTAATGTCTTAACCCACTTCTTTCAACTTTTCCAAACATCATTTGTTCTTAAATCATCTTCATACTTCTTTAGCAACCCAAGTTTCAAGGTTTTGCATCCATTTTAGGATTGTGAGATAGGTTGTAGGTTTCCTTGACTTTTTTTACAATATCCAAACATTCTAAACCTTCCCCTAGGGTCCCTCATGACTTTTAAATGCCCTAATTTCCCATAAAACTCTTATCTCAACACCAACATTGCATACTTCATTCAATTTTTGGAATTAGACTTACATTCTCTAGCAAGCCTATGCGTATATGTTCAAGACAGCGTTCTAGAGCAAAAAACTTTTATGATATTTATATTTGATTGTGTTGGGTGAATATTTTGTCAACCAACGTACTGATCAACAAAATAGGTCTAATCAACCACAGCAGGAAGATTGGTCAGCCAGGTGTGCAGCTTTACTACATCAACCGAAAACAAATCTCTCCTCTCATCAAGGGGAGGTTCCCTATAGATATGTAGGAGCTATATATAATATAGATAAGTAGAAAATAACACATGGGGGCAGAATAAACCATCCATCTCTCTTCTTTTAGAGATGATGCACACAAATAAAGGAGAAAATCCTGGTGTAAACACTGAAGGCACTTCTCTTCTTTCAAAAGTGTTCTTGCAAGAAACAGCAAGAGTTTCTTTCATATAGTAAAGTAACCAGTAACCAAAGGGCGTAGTAACAGTAGGATGAAACAAAATGCAAAGTTTCCACCTCAACTGTCCAAAGAGTATATCACAAAGGATAATGGGGGCATAAAATCATCCCAGAATCCTCAACACAAAAGAAATGAAAAACACAGACTGAAAACAATTATGAAAGCAGAAAGTCTTCCCACAGTTGGTTTCAGGACACTTCCCTATTACTTTCACTAATTCTGCTTACCAAATTAAATGAATAAGAACACCTTCAGAAGACAAACATAAAAATGATCTTCTAAAATGATACAAGTCAAAATAGCACAAAGTCTGTAAACAACCTGCTTTCTCATTTAGATAAAAATGAAAATGAAATTACAATCTGAGCTCAAAGTCTCAGTCTTCTTCTTTCAAAATGGGCAGAGTTTCGCTCTTGTAAAAATGAAAATTCTCCTTTACAAATGAGAGAATTTACAAACTTATAGCAACTACGCAAGGATTGGCACCTTTTTCCATGGGACGGCCCATGATGCAGTCAAAGTCTTCAATGTGCCTTCAGTCCTATCTAGAGAGACCATGCTAAGAACAGTGCGCTGCCATAACTATGGCGTGTCCCTTCATCTAATATGTTTCTTCCTTGGTATGGACCGTCTGGTCCTTTTCCAATTTGTCTTTACTTTATAAAAGAAAAATAGGCCGCATCCTTGGTTTGGTGTGCTCAGAAGTCTACTCGATCTACTGTTTCACCTACTGGAAATAACTCTTTTGAAGATAATTTTGGTCCTTTGCATCGATCTTCTCTCCCCTGTAGCAATTTGAGTCTTTGGGCTCTCTTTTCATTTAATCTCTTGGTTATTCCTTTAAGTTCTGCACTTTATTTGAATTTCCATGGATATCCCTTTAAATTTGATGTCCACGGGACCGTCAATGGTCGCCAACTGCTTGAACCATGTTAAACCTTGAACCCATTGAACCATTGAAAGTTCATCGGTTCATCCTGTTATTTTGTTCTATCACTTCTTGGTTTAATCACTTCTTCGCTCCTTGGTTGAACCATCCGTTGAACCACTTGTTTGCTGCTTTTTCCTTGACTGAGGTCGCCTTTGAACTTTTGAACCTATGAACCATTGAACTTTGAACTCTTTCGGTTTCAAGTTCAATCAGTTCACTAGTTCATTCTGTGTCTCGCTCAATCATTGCTTCATTTATCTTTCTAAGCTCTGGTTGAACCTTTGAACCTTGAACCCGTTGAACCTTTTAGTTCAATGGTTTAATCGATTCATATAGTTCATCCTTTGAAGCCCCTTTTTGTCTAAGTCTGTGAAGGTTCCTTTCTACATTTTTGTGCAGCCTTTGGAACGTCTTGAAGGGAAGGTGTCCCTTTGAGCTTTTTAAAATGGTCATTTCTCTATCGCCAAGTGCCCCCTGCAAGGGTACTTGTCCTTTGGGCTTAACCTTCCCTGACGGGTTCTTACTTCTTCAGCGGGCTTTTGGCTTTTGGGCTTTTTCCGGTGGGCAAAAAGCCTAAAAGAATTCCTTTGGACAAAATGTTCAAAGGAAAGTTTCTTGTTACTTGGCCATTCGTTCTTTTCTATTTCTTCAGACTTTTTCTCCAGGTGAATTCCTTTGAACAAAAAGTCTGAAGAAATTTTGCCTTAACATTTTTCTGAGAAAATCTTCCCGAGAGAGTTCTTTCGGCCTCTTGGACTTAGCCATTTTCCCCAGGGGTTCCTAAATTTTGTCCGCTTTTGCTTACTGCCCCCTGTAAGGGCACTTGTTCCTTTGGCTTTGGGGCAGCCCCTTGAACCTACCGATTGAACCAACATTGGTCCAACACTTCAATGGTTCAATCGATTCATTCTTCGTTATTTGGCTAAGTGTTGAACCCGTTTCTTTCCTGCAGAGTCCATAGAAACCAACCTTGAGAGTCCATAGATTTAAGCCTACCTGTAGAGTCTGTAGATGCCAAGTTCATAGTTTTTTCTAACCTTGAAAGAGTCCGTAGACATCTCTTTGCAGAGTCCGTAGAAACCGTCTGTGAAGTTCGTAGTTCTAAGCCTGCAGAGTTCGTAGATTCAAGCCTACAGAGTCTGTAGATTTGTGAAAAAGCTTTGAGGAATGAAGAAACTGAATGCTCAGAACAATTTTTTGAAAAGGGGAGAGAGGATTTTGGTCTGTGCAGGGCCAAAATAGTCCATAGGTTGTCCCAAAAATGAGTGGCATTTTTCAGGGACAACAGATTGAAAATTATTAATTATAACCCTATAATATTTTTATTATGGTATGAATTTGACCTTACAATATTATAGACCATATAATACCATCCATTGATACTCCAAACCCACCAAAATAATTTATGGTACATTAAATGAGGCTAGACTACGAATTTTGAATTAATTTCATGGGTTAGAACTCAAGTTATGCCAAAATGCAACTTTCTAGCCCTAGTTGGTTTTAGCACAGGGTAAAGGAGGCTAAGAGCAAATAAAAAAGCATGGGAGAAGTTGTAAGGAATTTAAAAGTGTTATAATAATTTTTTAATGTCTTAACCCACTTCTTTCAACTTTTCCAAACATCATTTGTTCTTAAATCATCTTCATACTTCTTTAGCAAGCCAAGTTTCAAGGTTTTGCATCCATTTTAGGACTGTGAGATAGGTTGTAGGTTTCCTTGACTTTTTTTTTCAATATCCAAACATTCTAAACCTTCCCCTAGGGTCTCTCATGACTTTTAAATGCCCTAATTTCCCATAAAACTCTTATCTCAACACCAACATTGCATACTTCATTCAATTTTTGGAATTAGACTTACATTCTCTAGCAAGCCTATGTGTATGTGTTCAAGACAGGGTTCTAGAGCAAAAAACTTTTATGATATTTATATTTGATTGAAAATTATTAATTATAACCCTATAATATTTTTATTATGGTATGAATTTGACCTTACAATATTATAGACCATATAATACCATCTATCAATACCCTAAACCCACCAAAATAATTTATGGTACATTAAATGAGGCTAGACTACGAATTTTGAATCAATTTCATGGGTTAGAACTCGGGTTAAGCCAAAATGCAACTTTCTAGCCCTAGTTGGTTTTAGCACAGGGTAAAGGAGGCTAAGAGCAAATAAAAAAAGCATGGGAGAAGTTGTAAGGAATTTAAAAGTGTTATAATAATTTTTTTATGTCTTAACCCACTTCTTTCAACTTTTCTAAACATCATTTGTTCTTAAATCATCTTCATACTTCTTTAGCAAGCCAAGTTTCAAGGTTTTGCATCCATTTTAGGACTGTGAGATAGGTTGTAGGTTTCCTTGACTTTTTTTTCAATATCCAAACATTCTAAACCTTCCCCTAGGGTCTCTCATGACTTTTAAACGCCCTAATTTCCCATAAAACTCTTATCTCAACACCAACATTGCATACTTCATTCAATTTTTGGAATTAGACTTACATTCTCTAGCAGGCCTATGTTTATGTGTTCAAGACAGGGTTCTAGAGCAAAAAAAAATTATGATATTTATATTTGATTAAAAATTATTAATTATAACCCTATAATATTTTTATTATGGTATGAATTTGACCTTACCCTGCATATAAAACTTCAACATGCTTATAATTGAGTCACTATACCCTGATTTGGGCCTACAATCTACCAATTAAGCTATTTTATTCCATTTTATGCTCCACATGTACAAAAATATTGATCTAATAGGTATTTAAGAGACATAAATAGTTCATCCAAGTTATTTTATGCCAAGTTATATGCATTTGGAGTCATTTTGAGGATAAAAATAGTCGTCGGGTCTTTCCAACCTTACTAGGTAGCTTAGGAGGTGTTAATCTTGTTAACCATTTTTCATAGAGTACATGACTCTAAAAAACATCCTAATTCCAAAATTTTGGATTAAATATACCCATTTAACATTCCAAAACACCATTCCCAACCATGCACCTTTTCCTGTATGCGCTGAGCAAAAGATCTGTCTCTTAGAGCTTGCACACCTGCAGTCTTGAACCTAGTTTGAGTTTTATTAGAAAGAAAATTCATTATGATGATTTATTTTTATTGAAAAATTATCTATTAGGTGTTTAACATCATTATCTAATTATTCAAGTAACTTTATTATGGGTCTTGAAGATCATTTAGCTTTAGAACCTAATAAACTCAGGCCTAGGGTTTTAAGCCATTCCTCATGCTTTGACCCTAACCTATTGATATTTGACATTTTATCAGTCTTCCCAATATTTTATTCACCTCAAAAACCTTATATAAGGTCTTTATTACCATACATAAATCTCAGACTTCTAGACTTATGACAAAATGTATTCTTTTCATATCTTTTATAAGGTAGACCTATAGGTCTATTTCTAAGCTTAACACCTCTAAACTTTTGAGAGTGCATTTCTTGATGAGGTCATATTATCCCATTCATGAATAAGCTTTACTGGAATATTATTCATGGATCCATTATTTTTAATGTATTCTAATTTCCAACTTGGGCTCACAAAACAATCATTTTAACCATCTCTTGGATGCAGACCTGTAGGTCTACATCTTCTAGCTCAATACTACTACCAAGTCATTCTTGAGATGGAATTTTCAACCTTCTAAGGAGATTTAAATGTATATCATATTCATAGTTATCCTCTTCACTTATTTCAATCATACACATATCTTTTTCAATGCAAAATAAATGTTTTTCTGCATAGATTTTCTTATAGTCTTGACACAGACAATTAAGATTACCCTATCTCCATGCATTCTAATTGTAGGTGGTTATTATAATTCAAATAAGGAGAAGTGATCCTCATAAAAGGCCCTATTTATATCTTAAATTAAATTAAGGCTCCTTTCCAATATTTCTTATACTTCAAACTACCCTTAATCCTTATATTCATCACATAAAATGCATTTAAAGACAATATTATAGGCAACATGATAGTCCCTCTACTGCTATCTTGATCATGCATGGTCAAGTAGGGGTTTGAAGGTTAATTAAAGGCTAATAAATAATTATAACCACTTGGATATGTATTTAAAACCATCATTCAAACATTATCTTGCACTGAGCTTATCAACACATGAGGTTTTCACTTAAGAGCATGGATACAAAACTTCCTTAAATATATAGATCTATACATGAACATTTCTCTCCATCATTCATGTGATTTTTGGCCTAGAGATGGTTTTTATGAAGTCCATATCTATTTTTAATCTTTATATCTCATTGACACATGCTTTAAACGTCACTTATGTAGAAAACACCTCACACTTATCAATAAACTTGTCTAATCTTATAAATCTTAGCAAAACACAACATTTCTTGCATTGGCATATCCAAATATGGGAAGATAAAAATGGTTTTGATATTGAGAGGGTCATTTGATTTTATAATAATGTTTTCCAATCATTCTTCTACCCTTATCAAGCTCCAAAGTGCATTCAAATGGGAAAAACTGAGCCTGTAGGGTTTTGCATGGGTTTTAGGCTCCTAGCTTCTTAATGATAGTTCATAAAGCACAAAATTTCTATATATAAAGAAATTAAATGGATTTAAAGTCCATATGGAACCCCTCCAACACCTACCAGTAATGGTCTAGAGATATTCCCTCTTTCATGAATAATCCTTATCAAAATTGCCTTCCTTAGCTTGCTAAGAAACCCGATGGAGAAGATGAAAGGTTTTTTGTCCTTTCTTGGATATGTGAACAATTCCAACACTTTATTTACACCTATAGACACCTAATGACACTAACATCATCATCTTATGTTGATAAAATACCTCTTTTCATGTTAGAACCTACTTTGGTAACCTTTACAAGTGTATTTTCAACAATGCATAACTTCAGTAAGTATGAAACAAGAAGTTACCTTAAAGTTTACAAACATACCTTAAAATGTGTTAAACACCTTATAAAGGGTCAAGTTATGAACATTGGTTAGTCGCTTTTAGGACCAAGACCTCACAGTTTAGTGATATAACCCTAGGAGACCTTAGACACTACTAGGACAACATCACATTTTATCATGGCAAGACAAGTTATGACCGAGACCAACACCTTAAAGGGCTATCAACAAAGCTAAACATGGTCTATATATCAAGTTTTTAATATCACTCACCTATGGTAGCCAATTTTGGCTAACATCTTTGGTGACCTCTTGGGATTTCATGCTTGCTATGCATCTAGACTATTTGCTATGTATCCATTGGGCTATGGAGTCACCTATTATTCAACCTCAAACCTGATTGGACCCTGAACTTGATTACAAATGCCTCGAAACAAATATAGATGATTGATGATGCCTCCACCAACACACAACAACAAGAAACAAGGATAACACACACACATAATAAATCAATAAGAGAAAACATTAGGTAACAAGGTAATTAGAGGAAATATAAGATAATAAACAACTAATTAGCCCTATACTAACCTACTCTATCAATTTGAGATAACCCTAAACAAAACCATTAACTAGTATGGCAAAGTAGCTACCTTTTTTCACTAAATTCATGTGACTAGCAATCTTGATGGTAGCCATGAGAGATTATGAGAGGGGAAATTGTATGTTGGTCTTGATAACCTTTTCTCCTATAAATCAACCTTATACACCTCCTCCACCTTGCTTGAAGCATGAGTAATCAAAATTGTGTGCTTAGGTTGATATTGGACATGTTTAGGCTCATCTTATATGTTCTAAAATTATGATAGGCAATTGTTCCTCCTTGTTGGCTTTAAATTGAGCTAAGTAGTTGATAAGACGTGCTCTTATAGTGGTATATAACTTATCATTCTTTACCTCATGACAAACTTTTAACTCTTCAAGAGTTGGTGAATCAAACTGGATGGATTGACATGTTTCTTGAAACATACTTGTAGAATTGGCTTCAAGAGGTGAAGTTTCTTGCTCATTGAGAGGTTGAGGACAATATAGGTTTGTCTTATCCTCCAAGAGTGAAAAAAATTCTTAAAATGGACCAAGAAGTTGATATCCTTCCTTGAAAACATCAAAAAAGTCAAATTCAACTAAAGTAGCTTCTTTGAATGACAAGCTTGGACAGTTGCCTTCTTCTTGCTTGTGGTTTGCTTGAGAAAACTACCTTTCCTCAATCTGGATCAGACCATAACCTCCTTTTATAAGAGTGAGACCTAATCTTAGGACTTCAAACAAGTCCTCTAACTGAACTTCACTTGGTTCTGGTTCGTTTAGAATTTATTCTAGCTTGATAGGAGCTGACATAGAGGTATTCACAATAATAATTGAGAGGGCATTTAAGTTTGTACCTCTTTGTGTTGGCTGATTAGAGAGACCCATAAACAAATTTGCACATAGAAAACTTCTTATTTTATTCATGTGAAATGAAGTAGTATATATACAATAAATTTGATTGAAATTAGCTAATTGTTTAACACTATGGGAGGAATTTGGTATTATCTAATACCAATAAATAATGTAATAATTATCGCTAACATCCCCCCCACCCTTATTACATTATTTGTACAAACATCATATTCCTAATAGTTAACCCCCCTTATTTCAAACACTATAAAAAGATTTACACTCTCCACGTAGCCTACTCACTTTCTAAGGTGGCATGCCATCTTTGTGGCTTCATGGTATTGGTGTCACCATGGATTTTCCTTGCAGGATTACCACAAACCTAGAAGTGATAGGAGTACATCTCTCTACTAACACCTTTAGTGGTTTCTTGGATTACCACAAACCCATATGGTTTTCTATTTCAGGTTGAACATGAACCTGGAGGTGGTAGGAGGTCTCAACTATTTTATACCCTTTTGTGGTTTCCCAAATTTCCACAAACCCTTTTACAAGAACCAAGCCCTTCTTTAATGCTTTTGCTTCTCACAATGTTCTTCATCAGGAGGTACCAAACTAGAAAATAATGTTGAGTACTTTATTGACAAATACACTACACAATCACACCATGCACAACATAAAAGAAACACACTACAAAATGTCACCATCGTAATGACATGACCCCATCGTAGGTGACTCACAAGAGGATGCCAATTATCCTATAGCCTCTGTGTATCCTCCATATTCCATTCAATGAAGATGCTTACTCATTAGATTGGTTTTGGATGCTCAATCTTTGTATGTTATTTTTTAAGATAAGACCCCCACATAATTTGAACATTTGAATTACGAATTAGATGTCAGGGTCACCCAATATTGCATCCATACAAGAGAGTTTTTTTACCATAAAAACTACTCTTAACATACAAAGGTTTTATTGACATTTTTACAAAACATTTAAAACTATGAACTATATTGACATACCAAATGAATACAAGACTTGTATTGATCCACATTATGCCTCTAATATAATCCAAATCGCTACTAAAACTCATCACTATTTCTAACAACAAATATATAGAGTGCAAAAATTTGACTCCAAACTTATAATTTGTATAAACTATGACTACTAAAAAATACTACAACAATACTTAATCGACTTAATGACTAGACACAATTATAATTTCTAAAAAAAATGATGACTAGAACTAAAAATAATACCTATTCATTGCACGATCTGAGGGATGCTGGTGAATTGTGGCAAACATTTGTGATGTGGCAGCTTGGGAGGCAATGAAGGAAATGCTTATACAACATTTAATGAGAATCTCTAGATTATAGAAATGTTGTACGATGGCGATAAAAATAGTAGTTGAAATAGATTATAGAAATGTTGTTCAAGCTCAAAGACTATGAGAACAACCTAAGGGAACTCATCAAGGAGAGCAGAATGAAAATGGAGTAAGTTACATCCAACATATGTGTTGCAGCTGTTAATATTGGAAAAAGAGATAATGAGGAGATCAAATCCTTAAAGGGGCCTAGCAAGAGGACGAGACAAAGCTCAAGAAAGAAAGCTATGCAAGAGGGAGCCATGTTGGTGGCTACTGCCATTCAGGATACTGCTGTGAAAGGTAAGGAAGCAGAGAAAATGATTTTGGAACTGGAAGAATAGCCTGGTTCTTCTAGTTGGTTGTGTTATCTGGTCCTGTTTCCTGGGTTTTTGTAATCTTTTGACTATGGTGTAGCCAGGTCTTTGTAAAACTTGGGTCTTGACTTGTGGTCTTTTCGGTGGTTTCAAGCCCATATAAAACCTGTTTATGTTACTTCTTTGTAGTAGGTTTTAGGTTATGCTTGTGGTCGTAAATGCTTCATCTTTCTATCTTTGTTTCAGGGTTTCGGGGTCCCTTCAAAACCTGTTTTTACCTTAATCTAAAACAATTCGAACTCATACACAGGTCTAAATGGCACAAAACTCAGCATGCAAAATCAATGCTTATAAGATATACACCAAACTGTGGATTATATTAAACAACAATTTTAAAGGAGATGTATACAGAACACATGTAGAGATAACAAAGTTGATCTCATAAAAAGAGTTGAACTAGACTGGTAATTCATGAGATCACACAATGATTCTCCATTTTTGGATATCAAATGGCAATTGATAGATTTTTGGTTTGCAATTTACAACGGCAAAGTATGGTGAAATTACCTTGTTAGAAATGCTAGTCAAATACCACTTTGATCAATCGATGATTACAGTAGAAGTGAATAGTAGAACATGATAGAAATTGAATAGAATTTGGTAGTTCGACATGCATTAGAGATTTACTACATTAAAACTGATTGGATTGCAAGGCCTCTCACTGCATGATTTAACAAAATAGGGTCTGACTTGATAAGATTTTCTTGGCCTATCAAAGCACAACTATGAATTCAGGATGGTGACAAATTCAATGGAGTTTACAGTCAATTGAAGCTCATTGGAAACGATATAAGTTGGCCACAAAATACTCATCAACAAGGGCACACTTAGGTTTCAGGCCTAAAATTGACAACATAGAATTTAATCTCTCAAATTACCAGAGGCATCCATAACTATGGAGATGCCCCTTCAAAACTCATTGCACCATATTGTACCCTATTATGGATTTCAACTGTAATACCAAAATTGTTGGCTGATTGGAGAGACCCATAAACAAATTTGCACATAGCAAACTTCTTATTTTATTCATGCAAAATGAAGCAATATATATATAATAAAGTTGACTAAAAATAACTACTTGTTTACCGCTATGGGAAGAATTTAGTATTATCTAATATTGATAAATAATGTAATAATTATCACTAACACTTTGATCATGTTCTTGGGTCTCAAAGAAATCATTAGTCAATTCCAATGAATTGTTAGGATTTACTTCTTCTACTGCAATAATATGATCAAAACTTTTTTCACATTGCGAAAGGTCATACCTTTCAAGGTCTATTATTACTTGATTAACTTGTACTCTATAAAGGTCACCTTTCTCTTCAACTTTGAAGGCTGATTTTATTTTCTCTTCACAAAGAGGTGTTTCAATGATGATTCCTTCATCATATTCACTTAGAGTATCCTCCTCATATCCTTCTTGAGGCTAACTTATAGCTGCAACTTAACCTTATTCATTTACCTCCTATGGAACATGTTCTTCCTCAAGGATGGGCTGCTCAAGCTCATGAGTAAGCTTTAGGATTTTGAGATCAAAGAGCTTATCATTCTTTTCCTTCCATTCAACAATCAATCCCTCAACTCTTGATATGATTTGGACTTCAACCTTCTCAATAAGGACTTCTTTATCCTTTTGGATGCTTTCTTGGATTGACCTCCATGATGGGAAGGTTTGAGGTTTTTTAGGAGGGATGAGTGGTGCTTGAATATGCAAAGGTTCCTCTTTAGCCTCAATTTCCCAATCCAAGCCTTTACCATTTTTCTTATCGCATGACTCCACCACCTGTTTCCAACTTGGAACTTTAAAGGACCTTTTGGGGAGTTCTTGGGAAGGGGAAGATAATTTTGCGCCAAGAATTCCTCATTATTTTCCCTCCAAGTAGTAATCAAACACTCCAATTCTGATTTATCTTGATCTTCATGGATAATTCCAACTTGAGGAATGGGTGAAGGACTTGGGAGGCTTTGAAACTCTCTTGATTTGGTCTTTTCAGGAAGAATGAGTGGATCAAAAGAGGTCTAATTTGGAGTAGGAGAAGGCAAATAAGCCTGATGGTACTAAACTTAATGCCTCTTTTGAACCACTAACTTATCCTCTATGCACTAAATTAAGCCACCTATATCCAACATGTCATTTGTTATTCTTTGTTGACTCTTTCTCTCAATAGGTGTCTACTTACACTTAACTAGTTGTAATGAATCCTTCATATTTTGAATGAGATGAATAGGGACACTAAGGCTATACTCATTTTGTCTATCAAGCTCTATCATATTCCTTTAATAGCCTAAAATAGTTTGTTTAAATCTTGAGATAAACTGAGTAGAAATGTAACTATGTTGACTAAGGGCAGCATGGTTTTGACAAGGTGATTAAGGGAATAAATAGGCTACTAAGGAGGTTGAATTGGGGTGGGAGGGGGCATATATAACTAATGTCAAGCTTGATTAGATTGATATGAAGGTTGACAAGCTTGGTAAGGTTGTTGGGGAAAATATGAAGGATGATACTCTTAATAGCAATGCTAGTCACATGAATAACTAGAGTCATATGGAGGGTAAGTAGGCTCATTGTAGGATTGATATGACTCAACATGGGGATGACATGGCTCATTATGCTTTTGAGAAAGATCAACATGTTGCTAATAAAGATGAACATTCTGCTACTATGTCTCATTAACTTGAGTAAAATATAAATCCACACCAAAATCATCCATGAAACCTCATAAGAAAGGCAAAATATAAAGAGTACTTGTTTGAAAGAATAATTGGGAAATTAAAACTAGTTGAATGAACTCAGAGTATCCATTGATGCTTGTGTTCATACCTCTAAAGGCTGGTGTAATGAATAACAACACTAATAACTCTTTAATGGATGAAATCTCTTGTCCCACCGAGCACATCAGAACTATTATCAACAAAAGTTTCACCCTTGAGGAGGGTGTTCAAACCTCCTCACTTAAGTGATAGCATGGGAATTATTCAAAGGTTGTGGGTGACCTTATAGCTAAAGAGAACATCTAGATAGGGATAACTCACTTGATACATCACTTGAAACCAATCACTAACCTACTAGCTTGTACGGAAAAGGGAAAAAGAAAACTATAAACTAAAAAGGAGGTGATACACCAAATGTTATGAGCACTACTCATTATTTGCATATGCACTGAGACCTATAAGACTAAAATAAACACAAACTTCTCTTAAATAGACCCTATCACATCAATGATTTGTAAAGAGGTAAGGTCAGAGAGACTAGAAGGGAAGATATTTTCCACTTCTAACCCCATGAAGCACTTGATAACACTCTTCATAATCTGCAATAATGAGTTAAATTGCATGAACATAAAGAGAATAAGACAACAACCAACATGAACTTAATATATGCTTGATCATATCAACCATTTAAGGTATACACTACATACAACCATAAAAGGAGGTAAAATTAGTCATCTTATTAATCAGTAGGCATACAAAAGAGCAGTGTTACGCCATACTCTTGGTGGAAAGATCCATTATAATGCCAAAATAAGGCATACATATAGAAGAGAATGATAATGAGAGAAAATATGGGTGTAGGAGAGGTCTATTAAAAGTGTCACATCATGAAGAAGCAAGTTACAAATAAGAAAATTGTCAAAGAATAGGCCAATAGCATCTTCTTCACAAGTGTTGTTTGGTGTGATGATAACCTTCTCAAAGGTGGAAACTGCCCATTAGGAGTAATTAGGGGATGAAAAGTCATGTTATTATAATATAAATACCTTGTAAACTTTTTTAATACTTACAACCAATCATTTTTCCATCTCTATTTTGCAACCTCTCTCATAGTTCTGATGTTTTGATCTCTTGAGGCATATTCCTTATAACCCTATTTAGACACAAAGCTCATTGGTTTGATTCATATTCAACACTTCAAGGAAAAATAAATGTATATTTGAGTACCCTTTATCCCTTTTTATCTTCACCCAAAGTTTCATGACCCAACTCTCAAGGCAGACCAACTTTCTCAACAGCCATCTTTCTTAATTAGGCATAAAGCAAGGATGCATTGCTATAGACCATATAATAACAAGAATTACTACTCAAAAACCAAAAAAATAATTTAGGGTACATTAAATTATTTCAAACTACCATGTTTTAATCAATTTAATGAGTTATAACTCAAGCTATGCCAAAATGCAACTTTTTAGCCTTAGTTGGTTTTAGCATAGGGCAGAGGAGGCCGAGAGCAAATAAAAAATCATGGGAGAAGTTATATGGAATTTAAAAGTTATATAAGACATTATTTAGGTATAACCTAACTTATTTAAACTTATCCAATCATCATTTGTCTTTTAATCATATTCATACTTCTTTGCAAGCCAAGTTTCAAGGTTTTGCATGCATTTTAGGACTATGAGATGGGTTGTAGGTTTCCTTGAATTTATTTTCAATATCCAAATATTATAAGCCTAAAAATAATATATATATTGAATTAAATACACCCTAAATTCCTATCAAACTCTTATCCTAATATCAACATCGCATACTTCCTTCAATTCTTGGAATTGGACTCACATTCTCTTGCAGGTCTGTGTGTATGTGTTCAATATAGGGTTCTAGAGAAAAACACCTTTATGATATTTATATTTGATTGAAACTGATTATTTATAAAATTTTAATAGTTATATTAAGGTATTAATATGACCTTAACCTACATAAAAAGCTTCAACATGGTTATAACTAAGTCATTATACCCTGATTTGGGCCTATAATCTACCAATTAGGTTATTTTTTCCCTTCTTATGCTCCACATGTGCCAAAATATTATGCCAATAGGTATTTAATATACCTAAATAGGTCATCCAAGTGATTTTATGCCAATTTATATGTATTTTGAGTCATTTAGAGAATAAAAATAGTCATCATGTCTTTCCAGCCTTTCTAAGCAGCTTAGGAGGTGTTAATCTTATTGACCATTGCTCATAGAGTACATGAATCTAAAAAACATCATAATTCCACAATATTATATTACATATAACCATTTAACATCCTAAAACACCATTCCCAACCATGTGCCTTCTCTTTTATGGGTTGATCAAAACACTGGTCTCTTCAAACTTGCACACCTGCAGTCTTGAACCCAGCCTAAGTGTTTTAGCAGGAAAAGTCATTATGATGCATTGTTTTGATTTTAAAAGGATAAATTATGTCTTTAAAATTATTATCCAAATCTTCAAGTAATTTTATTATGGGTCTTCAACATCATTTAGCTTTAGAACATAATAAACCCAAGACTAAGGTTTTAAGCTATTCCTCATGCTTTGACCCTAACCTACTGATATTTGACATTTTTTCAATCTTCCAAAGGTTTCAATAACCATACCAACCTTATTTTGGGTCCTTATTTCCATAAATAAATATCATAATTCTATACTTATGACAAAATGTATGCTTTTCATGTCTTTTATAAGGTAGACCTATAGGTTTGTGTCTAGGCCTAACACCTCTCAAGCTTTGAGAGTGCATTTATTGATAAGGTCTTATTATCCCATTCATTTATAATCTTTATTGGAATATTATTCATGGATATATTATATTTCATGTGTTCTAGGTTCCAAATCAGGTTCACAAAACAATCACTTCAACCATCTATTGGATGCAGACCTGTAGGTTTGCATCTGTTAGCTCAATACTACAACCAAGTCATTAATGAGATGGAGTTTTCAACCTTCTAAGGATATTTAAACCTATATCATCTTCATAGTGATCCTCTTCACTTATTTCAATCCTATACATATCTTGTTCTTTTCAAAATAAATGTTTCTTCTTCATATATTTTCTTATAGTCTTGACACAGTCAATCAAGATTACCCCGTCTCCCTGCATTCTGACTATAGGTGGTTATTCTAACTCAAATAATGAGAATTCACCCTTATATAATACCCTATTTGGAGCTTGAATCAAATGAAGGTTCATTTCCAAGATTTCTTACACTTCAAACTACCCTTAATCCTTATATTCATCACATAAAATGCATTTGAAGATAATATTATAAGTAGCATGACAGTCCCTCTACTGCTATCTTGATCATGCATGGTCAAGTAGGGGCTTGGAGGCTAAGTCAAAGCTAAGAAATAATGCTAACTATATGCACCTAAATCTGCTCACCCTAACCATTTTACTAATCCTATTATTTATCTTAATCAATCTTGTAACCATAGTCCTAATCAAATGATTAAATCATATCCCCCTTCATTCTTCTTCATCCATTAACCTTATCCCTCCCCCATAAATAAATTAATTTACCTAATCCTCATTATCTACTAATTAATCTCACTTGTCTATTATTGACAAATTTAAAATTCCCATGAACCACCTACCCACCTACTCCTAAGCTTTCCTATAAGCCTAGCCCTTAACCCTCACCTAATCCCCTTCTAATCCTCATTTAGTCCTAACATGAACTTAGAGGCTTCTATTCTCTAGAATTTTCTCTCATCCTCCACATTTTCTAGAAATCTCCATTTCTATAAAACTCTAAGGAATTTTAAATTCCATAAAATTCCACCCTTTTTTCTAGAGTCTTCTCTAGAAACTTCCAATAAATTTTTAATTCATTGGAAAATGTGCCTCCCTTGTTTATTTAAACACCTCCAATCCTCCATTGGAACTAAATATAAATTAACTACATAAATCCATAAGGACTCCATGCCAATATAATCAATCAATCCATATTATATTCAAAGTCATTGATCAAGCCAAAATCATGCCAAAATTATAAGTTTATCCATAGCAATCCATAAGCAAAATCAAGAATCATTGAAAATATACTTGAAGATCTTGGAGAGAGGATAAGAGGAGCAAGGCAATGGTAAGAATTTCCTTATTATTTCTGATTTTCTTCCATACTCTCTCCCTTTGATGTTATTGTGTTTTGGGTTAAAATTGTTATATATGATAGTTTTAATTCATAGCTCAAAAATACTATCATACATTGGCGACCACGGTGGGAGAAACTCCATCAAACTAACCATTTTACATGTTAGAAGTGTTTTGATAGTTTGCAATACTAGTTGGACAAGGAGAAATCTCTGAATTTCATCAAATTTTCATGCCCAGACAAATGGCGGTTTGCTCTACAAATCATGACATTACATCAGTGGTATTGACATTTAATCAATGGTTTTGCACTAACCTCCACCCTTTATCCACTAACGGCTAAAATTTTATGACATGTCCTCACCCTTTCACAAAATTACAATTTGTAAAAGGTGATTTTTCCACTAAACTATGGTTTTGTCTTTAAAGTAATGGTTTTGCATAAAATAGTTCTTAAGGCAAATAGTCAGTTTTGCATAGATTTTATGGTCTTTTGTGTCTGTATTAATCTTTTTTGTCTTGCAGGATTAAGATTAAAACTTGACAATTTTAAAACTAGTGGTCATTTTTATATTAAGCAAAACCATAGTGTTGTAATTGTGGTATTGAATATAATTTACAGTTTTGCCATCAAGAAGGGTGATTTTGAACCATTAGTTTAAATTGATAACTTTAGCCTTTAACAACTTTTCTGCCTCTATCTAATTGTCATTTGCTTGTAGGAAAGGGGAGGCATTGCCTAGATCAACATAAAACATTAAAAAAACCCTTTTTCCACTTGGGTTCAAAATCATAGATCATGATTAGGCATTTTTGTTTAACATAACTGATTTTGTAGATTAATAATTGATTTTGATCTAAGAAATTTTAATCATACATTTGCAAATATAGTCTTAGTTTTTAGACATTTCAACCACTTTCTATATTTTTTAAATATTTTTAGTCACCTTTCGTAAATGTTTTACCACTCTAACTACTAGACTTATAGCATTTTCCCTTAATAGTAAAACCATAGATTGTGAATCATAATTTTGAAGTTAAACTTGTGAGATCGCTTAACCATTAGCAATTTTGTAGAACCCGTATGGTCACGGTTAAGGTTAGCTAACTTCTTACAAAACCATGACTAAGAAGTTGTGATATTGCTTAAAATATATGATTTTGTACTCTTTGGAAGTGTTTTTACACTAAACTGACTATATATCTACATTCTTGCAGGAGAAGTTATGGTTTTGCCTATTTTAAAACTATTAATCACTTTCATGCAAGACTATCTTAACAAGACGCATTATATTAGATTGCTAATATCTTACCTTTCAGGTTGCCCTCAAGATTTCCAATCGAAACTACTAATCACTTGTTTTGCATGGCATCTATCAAATATTTTAGAATTTTGAAAGACCATCTTGTAAATATCTTGTATATAATTTGTATATATCATATCTAAATTAATCAGTTAATAAATATTTTTGTCTACTTGTGTGTCACACAAGGGCTATAGTGGTGTAGGCTCTCCTCCTTGTGTCCTTGAAATGATTCTTGGAGGATAAAAAACCACTAACAAACCCTCCCTTTTTATCTTTTATGGGTCAATGTGAGGTGGAATTGACACCCACAAACTTGTCATAGTCTTAGGGGGATATCGACCATGGATTTCACCACCACACACTAATCCACACTCCATGTTCTGGTAGAGTATAAACATTAGGGATAAATATCATTAGGCTAAGCAATTGACCCCATACATGTCTTTTGTGAAGGGGAAGAGTCCATTCTCTGAACCAAGCATTAAACAGTGCCCTACACAGACTTGGGCCCCATCATACCTAGCATATATCAGGGATGCCCCTAAAAATCCCATTCAACCTAGCATAGGACCATCATCCATAACAAGTAACTTACTATTGGAGTCAATATCAGATCTTAAATGATCATCATGTGTAGATGGGGTTGAGAGGGTTTGGAAGATTCCATAATAGGTCATCAACCTATAACCTCACCTAGGAAATTGTTAGATGGTGCAATCACCAAGTTACACACCCAAAATTAGTTTATTAGTGATAGGTTTGTGGTTTGCTTGATTTGGTGAATGTTGTGCTAGGCCAGTGTTGTTTGAAACCTAATTCAGCCTCTTACCCAAGTCTATACACACTTACATAGGCATTTTTCATCATCTTGTATATCCTTGTACATATTTGACCACATCCTCTTAAACATATTTTCTTTGTACATTTATCTATATCATTTTAAGCTTATCTCATCTTGTCCTAGTCTAGTCTCATCTACCTAATGCTAGTCATACCCCATCCCTTACCTTAATCAAGTCTTGTCATCCCTCCATCACATATTATCATAGTCCAACCTAATTAATCATCCCTAGCATCATCTTTATCACTTAATCTACCTTATCTATAACCAATCTTGGTCACATCCTAATCCTTTTGTCACTATATTCCCACATCCTTGCCTTGTCTTACTCATCCTTATATTCTTGGTCCAAACCATATTACCCAACATAAAACTTACCTTAGTTGACACTAGGTCACTTATCTTGACCTTGTCTAGCCTAATCACCTTATCCACCATCCTATCAACCTAGTATTAATCATAATCCAATGCATCCCCTTGTCTATACTAGTCCTCTCATCAAGTTTTTAGTCGTACCTTGATCCTAATGCATGTTGGCAAACAGACTCTTTCTACATCAGGGTCCTAATTTTAAGCTTGTTTGTGTCTAATCAAGTTTGAGTCATAATCAAAATCCTATATTTTTATTAATCCAACCATATCATCCTATTTGAGTCGATCATGTTAATCTTGAGCTATTCTTAATCCAATCAATCCCCAAATGAAATCAATCTCTTGGGCTAGTCTATCCCCCCATCGAATCTTAGAGCTTATCGTAGCTCACCTAGTCGAACCCAATCTAAATCATTGAAGTCTAGCCCATGTCCTAAATTAGTCTATTTAAATATTATCTTATCCCATCACATCACCTATAAAATATGCAATCAAACTTTAGATTAGAACAAAGTAAGCCTTTATCCAAATTTGTTCCACACATCCCATCTCCATCCCTCAATCTTTCCATTTAATCCCTCGTACCTATCAATTAGAGCTGACTAACCACATCATCTATACTTTCTCCCATCTTTATCCATAACATCCAAAATAAATTTGGTCAATACCCTGATTGAGTGATGTTTCATTGCTAATAGGGATGTACTCCTTTCATACCTCCTTGAGCTAATCACTCCACATCCTACAAACTTTGATCTTGTCCATCCAACATTACCTTTGATCCATACTCATCCATGTCAATCAACCCCTAGTCTTCATACCACCCAATCCCATTCAAACCCTCCATCCACTAGTCATATCCAATCATCTACCTCTTCCTACACTAGAAAAGGGAATCCTATCCTGGCCACTTCATCTAATACTCTACCCACCTAGTCAGGTCAATAACCATCTGATCCAAAGTCTAATTCTTTTCTATCCAAGTCACAAAGTGAAGAGAGCCCCTATACTCATCTTATATCTCTATAATCCCTCTTTTGCCACCTTGTTACCACTAACATGATGGTCTATCCACCCATACAACATCTTAATCTTGCCAAGCCTAAGCCCTCTTGGTATAATGCAACCCACTACTATATATATCATTGATCTTTTGGGCATACCATTAATCAATGTCATAATTTACACAACTATGTCTAAGACCTCATTGATTGTGGTGACATTAAAATCAAGAATGAATCAGATAATTCTACATCCTTAGGTGAAAAAGTAGAGGAATACCAAGATTCCATTATTGATCATGATCAAGCCCTTCCCTTTCCAAGATAAGGTCAAGATACCACATCCATCTTCCATGGTCCCCCCATCTTTGACAAATCCTCCGTCGAAGATGAGTCCATTCCCCATGAACCTAGTCCTCACTTCTCTCATGAATCCTTTCATGGGCCTATCTTTGTTAAATCCATTTCACCTCCATCATCTTCCTCTCACCCATCATATCAAAAACCCCACATTGAGAGGTCACTTACAGATAAAGAATCTTCTACTAGTAACTTTACATCAGAATCAACATCAAAATTAATACAAGTGTTATCTACTTCAGGATCATGTTCAACACTAGTATTTGAATAAGATTCCTCATCAAAAACATCATCCCTTGTAGATTTTGTAACATATGATGACTATGCCTAAACTTTTAAAGATACCTCTAATTCAGATAAAAATCAATCACCAAGCATATCTTTTGATCCCAATTAGAATGATGAAGTCATAACAGAGTTTTTACAAGCTTTATCTATCGAAGATAGTCAAATTGAATTTGATCCTACTTTAGAGGCATATGCTATAGCTAGTCCTATTGATCTTTTTATTAATCTTGAGGATATTTTATCTGATGTCAAAACTAGGTCTCTTAGGAACCCCTATGAAGACCATGCTACCCTATCACCCCTCATTGACCTTATCATACTATCTCCCCCACCTCCATCCATCATAGACCCCTTTCTTCCTATCAATGATCATTTAATCATTTCCCTCTATAGGGATGAATAGGAACATACATCGTTGGACCCTTCCTTGAGCAACATATCATGTGCCAAAAAAATAAACGTCTAAGATCATATTCAAAAATCCATTCATAATAATCAAATCATCTTTGATTCATAAAGTCAAGAAAATTCAAATCATCAGCCTAATCAAAAAGTGTCTTCCCTTGGTGAAGCCCAAAATAAGGCACTAAGGGGCTATCAAAATCAAAATAGTCATCATATATCAAGTCAAAAATCAATCTCCTCTGGTGAAGCCCAAAATTAGGCACTATGGGGCAGTCAAAGTCAAATTCAATTACCAAATCAAAATACTATCAAATGCACCATCAGTACGGTCGATAATCTATCAAATAATTAGATCAAAGAATCACACAATCCAAAAGTCTTGGATCTCCTACTATATTTTATCAATTAGCACCAATCAAATATAGAATGTCCATTTCCAATAATGTATGTGACTACTAGTCCCATTTTCTAATCACCCATCACACCTCCCTATCATGATCCTATCATCCATTCGAGTCCCATACCTCCCCATCAACATAAGATCTTGTTAGACCCCAAATTTTGACTCAGTGTTTTAGCTTTTTGGCATAGAACCAGCACGGTGTGTGAGGAGCATGGTACAAGAAGACCATGGTATATAACTAGCATGGCACAAGAAGACCATGGCATAGAACTAGTGAGGTGTGAGAGGACAAAGGCACAAAATAGAACAAGTGTGAGAGGACCCAGTCAAAGATGGAACTTAAATATGAAGAACCCAAGAGTATAGGACTTTGAATAATAATGAAAGAATTTGGAAGCAAGTGGGAGAAAATTGAGGAGTGATTATCAAGGACCATCCAAACTTTAATCATCATGAGTTTTGTACCATCTCATGAAAAATAGGACATTTAGTAGCAAGGATATAGCATTAAACATGACTATAGGGGGTGTGAAGGCCTAAGTTATTAGGAATATATAATCGAAAGACTATGATGCAGGAGCATCTACATACATCTTGGCAAGACATGGTTACATTGGGATGCAAGTCATGATTGAATTCAAATTTCAATTTATTGTATTTTACCTCCAAAATGTTGTTAATGAGGAGTAATTGTAAAAAGTAAATGTTGGGGCTGTTGAGAAAATCAAGGGAAGTGGTTGAAATCCTCCAACCATAGGCTATTTATTATTAAATAAGTTTTCAACATTAGAATGTTGGTTGAAGAAATCTCTCCTATTTGTTATCTTAGATGGCGTAAGAAGAGGAGAGATAGAAAGGGAATTGGTCAAAAATGGCTCATAGTATGATATAACGAAAACAGAGTTAGTTGCGGAAAGGGGGAATAAACAATAATATCATTACGAGTAAAATGGAGATGGATGCAAAGGAAAAGGATGGGCTTTGGTCCATTTGACATGGCCATGTAGCCCATGGAATAACATCGGCTCAACCATGGTGAGACTCGCAAGTTGGAAATGTGTGCGCATGGAGGACAAAGTTTTGGAACTTCTCAGAGCTGTCATAGGTGATAATATGTAGGAGTTAAAGTGAAGAGATCAAAGCAAATTGAGTTCCAATGAGTGAAAGATCATTTTACAGAATCCAAGTGCCAAGACAACGTTGAGAAATGGGGAGTTGTCGAGCGGATTGAAACAGGTCCAAGTGCTACTTGCAGATCTGGATGCACGGATCGAGTCGAGGTTATTCGAAGGTGGAATGGAACGTAGGCAAGCAAAAGCCAATACAAGTCTATGGAGATCTGAGTTTGAGGTGAGAGGGAGTTGATTACAATGCATATAGTTGAATTGAAAAATGCAAAGTAATGAAACTGCGTGGTTTGACTGAAACAAAAAAATGCGTGCAAATCAAAACAGTGGAAAGCCATGTTGCCTGCTAAAAGATGAGCTTTCCAATGCATGGAATGTATTTTTCATTAGGTCATCATTGAAGGATCTGTGCAACAAAGGCAAGTTGGTATGAAGATATCCCAAATACGATCTGAAAGTTTGAGCACGGGAAGTGTAGGGGCTCGCAGGAGCTGCCCGGGAGATCTGACTTGTGAATAGGATCTCGAGCTTGCATATAGCTCAGTGGAGTAACTTGACAAAGGTGATTTGGGGCTATACTTGCTTTTTTGTTTGTGCTGGTTCTTACATTTTAGAATCAAAATACAGGGATAAAAAGGATTATGATTAATATCTCTTGAAGGAAACCTTGATAAAGATTAGAGATAGAATTGGCCATTGTTAGATAGAATGAAAATGCACCATTTTGGTATCAGAGCTTGAAGCTCTTGGGATTTGGTAATTGATCATGTTTGCTAATAAGTTACTACAGGATTAAGAAAAGAGATCTTTGGGATGATGTTGCAGTTGTTACAAGATTTGGCAAAGGGATCAACAGGAGACAGCACTAGAAGACCCTGTGGAGGAAAGGTATGAGTAACCTTTGATATTTGAATTGAGTTTATTTTGTTTGAGAAGTAAACAAGTGAAAAGGAAGTCTTAAATCCATTGAGGCTTGACAAGAAAGAAGAGAAGCTTGGAAAAGCTCAAAAGTAAGGGAGCAAGTGAATGCTCAAGAGAAAGATCCAAAGCAAGTTAAGCTTGGATTTGTGAAATTATTGATATTTGGTTAAAGCAGTGTCATATTGCAGAACATTGACTCAGTGTGAAGCTCAATAAAGCCATTAAGGGGGATCAAAAGACTAGGATGCAAAAGGCCTAGGTGAGATCAAGGAGATTGTCAAAAGACCAATCAAGGAGAAAGGCTTGGGTGAGACAAGTGGACCTAAAGGGATCAAGAGACCAAGGTGAAAAAGACTTGGGTGAAGATCTTAGAAATGGAAATATTGCTGAGAAAAGAGTAGAGCAGCAAGGTACATGAGGGCACTAAGAAGAAAACAAGCATCCAAAATAAGAGAGGTATGACCAGTATTGAAATTGATAAAGAGATTGCTAGTTTGAAAAGAGATTTAGCTAATTTTGCAGATAGATATGAGTCTTGGATGCAGATGGACAAGCAAGCATGGGTATGGCCAATGAGGAGGAGGTTGAAGTGGCCAATAGATCTCCTAATGAAGAGGAGAAGAAGGCAAAATGAGATTGCCAAGAAAAGAGAAGCCCATAGAGGCTTGAAGAAGATAAGAAGGTTGCCAAGTGAGCAACAAGAGAAAGAGGTGGAGAAGAATGTTCTCATTGTAGAGAACAAGAGAAGAGAAGAAAGAAAAGATGAAGTGCCAGGAAGAGCACTTGAGAAGATGAGAGTGTTGATGAAGAGAACACTCATAGGGACCTTGTGGTCTCTTATTTTTATATCTAATGTTGTCTTTGCATGGGTAATTGCAGGTATGAGCAGCCTTGTGAAGGTCAAAAGAAAGGCCTTGAAAAATGAAGAGATTGGTGCAAGAGAAGACACCAAGTGCACAAGTGAATGTGTAAGAGAAAAGAAAATTTTTGTTTTTGATGATAAAGAAGAAGAGATGCATTGGTTAATGCATGAGGAAGGTGTTGAGGAACCCCTACAAGTAAGAGAAGAGATGGAAGATGAGGATGACTTCCATGATGCCATTGAATGCCAAGAAGAGGAAAGAGAATAGTCGAGTATAAAGGAAGAAGAAAGTACAAATAATCAAGAAGTTATGCAAGTCAAAGAACTAATGGAGCAGCCAATTAAGGAGGTAAAGGTGAATCCAACAATTGATTTTTCTTATTCTTATAAGCATGAAACTGTTGATATGCATGTTAGAGAAGCAAAGAGAAAAGTGAATTTTCTAATTAACCATGGATATGTGATGCCTAAATGGTGGAAGAAGTAAACTCCCAAGCAACAGGAAGTGTTGGCACAAGAGCATGGATGCAAGATGCCTACATGGTTTGAGAAGACAAATGATAAGAAGGAGAAACAAGTATGGGTACCTAAGAAGGCAAGGAGTGAAGAAGATGTGAGTGTTGAGACAACAACACCAAGAAGTAAATGGAAGAGGATTGAAGGTGATTCAAGCAACCAAGAGAATGAAGGTGAGATGATGAGTATGGAAGAGGCATTCCATGAAGACAGGACGCTTGAGAGGTATACCAAAGAGATAAAAGGTAAACAAATTGTTTATGATGATGTTTTTGAATCCTTTAATGATCTTTTCATGAGAAATGAAAAATGGAAAGAGGATATGTGGACTAATATGCAGCAAGGAGAGAGTTCCAAATGGATGGATGATGAGGAAAGGGGAGAGTATGCAGGAAAGCAATGCCTCATTGAAAACAAAGAACAAACAAGATGGCTTCAAGCAAAGATTGAAAAGAGTAAGGAGACACAAGGTAATATTGCTCCAATTGTTTTTTATGAGTATATTAATGAAGAAGTTGGTTTATGTGATGACAAGCTAAGAAAAGATGAGATAAGAGGTAAAGGACAAGTAATCCTTAAGAATGAAGGACCCAAGTTTGATGAAGAGAATAGTGAGATAGATGAGGATCTTACTAAAGAAAGAGTTGAGAATGTTGGAAGAGCTCTTTAGTTCTTCAAGAGAGCTACATACAGGCACAAACCATGATGAGAACACCATTGGTGAGAGTGAAGCAAGAAAAGAGCACACTAAAGAGGCAAACATAGTTTTGGCCAAAGAGCAAAAGAGTAGAGGTAGCCAAGAGACTTTATGGTCTCAAGTTTTTACTTCTAACATTGCCTTTGATGTTTTGAATGCAGGTATTAAAGTTGTGGAGATGAATGAAGTCCATAGTTCAATGGACAAATTTTTGAACCAAGAAGATCTTGAAGACATGTATGAGAATGAAGCATGGAGATGGGACATAACAACTGCAAAAGAAATGAGAAGAAGAACATACCAAAAAAGGAAGAAAAGCAAAATGAAAGACAAAGACTATCAAAGACAAACACCAGCATTGGCATTCACAACAAGACCTTGGGATCCAGGCATATAGAGTAAAGACTAAAATATTGAGGAGATATCTATTTCTAGAGGGAGAGTATGATGCAGGAGCATCTACATACATCTTGGCAAGACATGGTTACGTTGGGATGCAAGTCATGATTGAATTCAAATATCAATTTATTGTATTTTCCCTCCAAAATGTTGTTAATGAGGAGTAATTGTAAAAAGTAAAGGTAAAAAGTAAATGTTGGGGCTGTTGAGAAAATCAAGGGAAGTGGTTGAAATCCTCCAACCATAGGCTATTTATTATTAAATAAGTTTTCAACATTAGAATGTTGGTTGAAGAAATCTCTCCTATTTTTTATCTTAGATGGCGTAAGAGGAGGAGAGATAGAAAGGGAATTGGTCAAAAATAGCTCATCGTATGATATAAGGGAAAGAGAGTCAGCTGTAGAAAGGGGGAATAAACAGTAATATCATTACGAGGAAAATGGAGATGGATGCGAAGGCAAAGGATGGGCTTCGATCCATTTGACATGGTCGTGTAGCCCATGGAATAACATCGGCTCAACCATGGTGAGACTGGCAAGTTGGAAACGTGTGCGCATGGAGGACAAAGTTTTGAACCTTCTCAGAGCTGCCATAGGTGATAATATGTAGGAGTTAAAGTGAAGAGATCAAAGAAAATTGAGTTCCAATGAGTGCAAGATCACTGTATAGAATCCAAGTGCCAAGACAATGTTGAGAAATGGGGAGTTGCCGAGCGAATTGAAACAGGTCCATGTGCTACCTGCAGATCTGGAAGCACGGATCGAGTCGAGGTTATTCGAAGGTGGAATGGAACATAGGCAAGCAAAAGCCAATACAAGTCTACGGAGATCCGAGTCTGAGGTGAGAAGGAGTTGATTACAATGCATACAGTTGAATTGAAAAATGCAAAGTAGTGAAACTGCGTTCTTTGACTGAAACAAAAAAATGCGTCCAAATCAAAATAGTTGAAAGCTATGTTGCCTACTGAAAGATGAGCTTTCTAATGCATGCAATGTCTTTTTCGTTAGGTCACCTTTGAAGGATCTGTGCAACAAAGGCAAGTTGGTATGAAGAGATCCCAAATAGGATCTGAAAGTTTGAGCATGGGAAGTGTAGGGGCTCGCAGGAGCTGCCCAGGAGATCCGACTTGTGAATAGGATCTTAGGCTTGCATATAGCTCAGTGGAGTAACTTGCCAAAGGTGATTTGGGGCTAGACTTGATTTTCTATTTGTGTTGGTTCTGACATTTTAGAATCATAATATTGGGATAAAAAGGGATTATGATTAATATCTCTTGAAGGAAACCTTGATAAAGATTAGAGATAGAATTGGCCATTGTTAGATAGAATGAAAATGCACCAAACTATCACGACTCTCAGTTTACTAAGAGATCATTATCCAATCACCCATTTGTCATTTGTTATGAAACTACTTGGTTAGAGAAAAACAAGTATAAATACCCCTCTATGGAAACATATAATGTGACTGATGAAGAATAAAATATAGCGACTATATAATATAGACTTATGGATATTACAATCAATTCAGGTTTTATGCTTCAAATAATTGATAGTTGAGCATTAACAATGGGTTTCATTGACTAATTTGTTGCTTATAATTCATTATGACATTTAGATAACATGCATTATATGAGTTTGCATAAACAACCTTTTGAATTTCATGGCAATTGTCTTCATGTTCTTGGTTGTTCTGATTACTGAGTCAAGGTCTATTGTCATTTATTTATTTTTATATGTAATTTATAATTAGATATATGAATAAACTCAATAATATAAATAGTATTTTATTGAGTAACATAACCCATGACAACTAGTCTCTTATTGTGTGCTTTGGGTGAGTGCATAAGACTTTAGTCTTGTGTGAAAGGCCAGTACGCAAGCTTGTTGGGGCTACACTTTAATGCCTAAATAAAACATGATTAAGAGAATAAAACCCAACATTTTGGTTCTGTTATTAGGACCCATATCACTTGATACATAATAATGAAATATGTTATAATGTTTATCCCTTGAAATTATTAAATAATGGATTACTGAGGTCAAGGATAATTTTACAGTTCCTTATCTTGAACTAGGATTTTTTGCACGTGAATGGGTGGAACATCTCTACAGCTCATTATATGAAACCTTCTTTGTCAAATTCCCTATTCATCTTCATGCTTTTCTCTTTACTTATGCTCAAGGTCGATCACAAAATTTTGGGAGGGGATAAGCTTGGATGATAGAATGTCAAAGGGCTTTGGCACTACTAGGAACACCATGGACATGGGCCATTAATATTTGATGGAGAGGAGTATTGAATAGCTAGATTCTAGAATATGTTGTAACTACTTGCTCTTATCCTAACGAATTCAAGTTCCAATTTCTTAGAAAACCATGTGGTTAGTCTATTAGACATTTCCCATTAGAAGTAAAAAAGTTATTTATTAATTGTGGACTTGAAACTCTCCTAATGGAGGGATAAAATCCATCCTTGCAAGAATTACATAATTATAAGGGGAATATAGAGGTGTTGGTAAATATTTTAGGTTCAAAATGGTAGCCAATTAGTACACATTACAAAATTGGAAATATAATGAAGCTCAAAAAGGATCATAGGTGGAAGTGGCATAGGAAGGGAATGAGAGAACTCAAGAAGTGTTGTTAAGATCCGCAAGAAAGTGGGAAGGCATAAAGTGGACTCACTCACTTTCAAACTGCACCCCAAGTCAATTTTATCTTATGGAGGACAAACTAGCCAGATAGAAGAGATTAAAGAACTGCATTTGAACCACCCAAGTTCCCCAACCATAATGCATGCTCATGATTTCGAATCAGATGAATTACTTATACATAATTAGAATATAGATAGTGTAGAGTTAGACACTAATCTTATAAGGTAAATTATAGATAAGTTGATTTTAATTCATATTGAATTAACACTTTCTCTTCCTCTTCAAGGGAATTTTATGGCCCAACTTGGTATGTCTGATGGGCTTAGCATTCATATTGGGCAGAGTACAGGTCCAAGTATTATTAATCAACCAGTTATCATGCCCCACATCATGGGTGTTACTGTGGGAGGTGCTGGAGGTGGACTAGGAGGTAGCATAGGAGTAATTGGTAGACGTCTCCCTCAAGGAATAAGATCTAGGGGTTCCCAATAGCCACTAACACAAGCACCTCAACTGCCAATAGTATATTATGAAATGATGCTTCATCTACCTAAATTTTAGGGCATGGAGAATGATACAGAGCATGTTCATAAGTGTGAACTCATTTTGAGGGCAAGAGGCATAACTTCTTCTGAGTGAATGGCGACACAATTCATAACCACCATTCTAAAAAGAGTGAATAAGTAGTATAGGAAGTTCAATCCTCAACAAGCGGTAATTGACCATGATCAGTTCAAGATGGCATTTCTTCAGGAATTTGATATTCCCAAATTTGAGCAATAAAGTATTGTCGCATTGAAAGATATAAAACAAGAGCTCACTAAGAGTGTATAGGAGTATGATGCATAGTTTAAAACACGTTTATCAAATCTTTCATTTGGAATTAATGCTACTTAACATGCCCAATGGTTTATGGGAGGTTTGTTTCTTCCCTTTAGACAAACGTTCTCTCAAAGGACCTTTACTAGCCTGCATGAAGCTCTAGAAGCTTCCCTCTAAGTTGAAGTTCTTGGTATCATTGACATTGGAATTAGTCCTTTTATGGGAGCTCAAATAGCTTCAATGTCATCACAAATAAATAAGCTGACTGGAAACAATGTGTATGACACTCGTAACAATATTTAGTGTATAGATTGTGAGTTTGAAGGTCATAATAGAAGCAACTACCCACACAAAAACATTCATGTTGTACTAAAGTAGTCATGTGAAATTTTCCACAAAGAGCACGATATATGTTCATGTCCTCTCCTAAAGTGGGCTACACATTCTAAGTGTCTAAATACTAAAAATTATGCAATGCTTACACCCAGGACATAAATGATTGATGGTTAATTAGTGATATACATGAAGTGCACATGCATGGTACATGACAAACCTCTATTTCCAACAATCAAGATAATGGTGGATATCATGGATGAGGCTAAGCATGAGGATGAGAAGGTGGTCATTTCCCACCAAGTACATGTTATAAGTTTGGATCTCTAGATCACTATCAATGATATTGTCTTGTTTATCCAACATGTGATTTTTGTAAAAAGGATCATTGATTAGAAGAATGTCTTGACTTATACACGGCCATCACTAAGGAAAGAAATGAAAAATGTTTTAGTATGATTTGCATTGAAAAACCTCATTGGAAACCATTTTCTATCACCCTGACAACTCAATAGGTTAATATCACTACACGTAGTGTTGGACAATCTCAGTCTACATCTGTTCCTCCTATTGAGAAGATACAGTGTGAAAAACCTCATGCAAAGAAGTATCATGATGCTCGACAAGAGAAAGATGTACTCCAGGATATTATGACATTGGTATGGGAATTACAAGGATAAATTTAGTTTCTTAAGGACTAAGAAGCAACACAATGTGTTGATATACAAAAGGCCATATAACCTCAAAATGTGGCATGGGATAATTTCTAAGAGCTTTGCAATCATATGTTGGATGAGCAAATTATCACACAACTGAGTAATTGGCTTAAGAACCAGGTATAAATACCAACTGACACTCAACCTCAACTACTTTGGCTAATTGAAGATCATCGATTGCATCATGATCGGTGATAAGATATTCTTATTCCTCCTAGCCCTCAAAAGGATAAGGAAATACTAGTGAACACTGCCATCAATAGTTGGGTAATTCAAGATATCTTGATTAACACTAGCACTGAGGTTAACATCCTCACAAAGGATGCATGGCATAAAATGGCTAGTCCAACATTACAACCATCATCGCATGTGTTCTTTATGGCTAATAAAACTCATGCTCTACCAATTAACATCCTTAAGAATGCAATGGTCAATATCCTTGGAGTTCCTTTCAAAGCTGATTTTGAAATTCTCGAGTTAGCTAAGGTAGATGATTTTCTAGCTCTATTGGGATGACCTTAGTGTTATGAAAACAATGCATACTTAAGCTTCAAAAAGTACTACATCATTTTTGAGAATACTGATCAATGTGTTATTATTCCATTAGATCAAACACATGGGCCCCTATATATAGAACTTGTTAATATGGAAGAATATATTAACTAAATCTATAATATCATAGCCAGATATGGTGAGCATCATGATCCCACTCCTAATGGTATCCTCTGATGGATGAACACTTTGTCTCTTTCTGATATTACAAGTAATGCTTGTAATTATTGGGCATACGGTTACTATGACCTCACTGGAAGAGTGTGTGGTACCATTAGCAGTTGTGAGAACATTTTGTGTCAGTATCATAAATGTCATAGATTTGTTCATCTTGTCACCAGACAAATCATGAGAGGACCAATTATGGATACATCATTAGAAAGACTTGATGAATCTCCTTAGTTTCATGAACAAATGGAAGTTTGCAACTTCATCTAACAACGTAAATATTTCTATAATTATTATAATGATTGGATGTGTTCATTAATTCACCTTTTTAATGGCATAGCCATGAGGTGGTGGTGAACCCATAATGAGCGAATTATCTATTGGGATCAAGTATGCTTTGATTTGCATCACCAATTTCATCATGACAACCGAGTCTGGGGTACAATCAACTATAGTGGAGTACGACCACTAGAACCACACATAGAAGCTTGTGAATCCATATAGAGGGATCAAGAGTCTTTCTTTATAGAGAACTCATGGGTACATGATTTTTATGAAACTTTATGAACTTGGGCTATAGCATGGTATGTTCATGAATAACAACAAATGGGTACCCATTTTTTGGCATATATTGAAAGAAAGCATGAACTCGACATTATCTTACTCATCTTCAAGAATGGATTTATGACTCACACTCCAAGCTATGTGTGAAGCAGTTATTGGTGACCCTAGTCCCATTGAAGATTGCCTATGATATATACATGATATCCTAACAGAAGGTTTAGTTATTTCTAATGATCCATCTAAATAACCCATTCTCATGCTAGACCCTATCCTTAATGAGGAATGTCATGAAGAGATTTGCCTAGGGAAGCAAAAACTAGTGTTTCAAGTGGATGAAGGTGAAGGGTCTAAACCACCTGACCGATTGGTAAATCCTTTTGATATACCTATAGACTATAGCACCTGAACTATTCACAATATTGGTCTTGATGTAGACCACTCATACTCAGAACCTTTTCAAACTATCCAGTGCAACATCAACATAGAGGAAGAACCAAAAATAGCTATCGTAGGTAATTACTGGAATGAAATAGAGGTTTCAAAAATATTCAAATTGTTAAAGGAATACCAATATGTATTTCTAAGAAGTTATAATGAGATGAAAGGTGTTCATCCATCACTAGGCAAAATGCATATCAAACTAGTTGACAATGCTCGACTAGTCAGGAAAAGGCCATATAAGATGAATCCAAATTTACATGCATGCATGAAGGAAGAAATTGATAGTATGTTGCATTCTGGAGTAATAAACCTAATTGGTGTGTCTGAGTGGGTCGTTCCCATGGTCATAAGTATAAAAAAAGATGTGTGCATTAGGATTTGTATTGATTACTGCATACTTAATGCATCTTTTGGAACCAATCCTTTCCAATGCCATTCACAAAATAAATATTTGAAGGCATCACTAGGTGTGAAATTTACACTTTCATAAATGGATTTTCTAGGTACCATCAGGTCTAGATCATCGAGGAGGATCTACCTAGGACTACATTTACCACTGAATAGAGATCCTTCACATATACCATCATGTTGTTTAGGTTGAAGAATGCACCTGTTGTATTTTCATGTATAACCATTGAGGAATTTAAAGACTTCATCTATAAATTCTTTCAAGTTTACTTGGATGATTGGACAATCTATGGCTTGGTAAAAAACCATTATTCTAATTTATGGCTCATGCTTGAGCATTGTCGAGTACTTCAAATATCATTGAATTTAAAGAAGTGTCATTTTGCTACAACTTTTGATGTTCTTCTAGGTCATATTATCTACAAATATGGAATTTTGGTAGACCCAACAAAGGTAACAGTCATTCTTCATCTCTAAGCACCAATGTATCAATGTGTAGTTTGTGCCTTTTTAGGACATACTGGGTATTATCAAAAATTCATCCAAGGATATGAAAATATTTTTTCACCTTTGGAGGAACTATTGAAACATAATGAACACTTCATTTGGACTTGCTCTTTCCAAGAAGCCTTTGAGGCCTTAAAAGATAAATGGGTCACTACTCTGATTATCTAGTTTCCTGATTGGATAAAACCATTCCATGTCCACGTTAGTGCCTCTAGAATGGCCATTAGTGTAGTATTTGTACAATCAGTTGAAGGTCACCTTGATCACCCTATCTATTTTTTTAGTAGAAAACTTACTCCATCTGAGAAAAATTACGCCACCACAAAGCGTGAAGCACTTTCAATAGTTTATGATTTTCAAAAAATTTGACAATACCGTTTGGCCAATTCTTTTGTATTATATTCAAACCATGAAGCTTTAAATATCTAGTAAATAAAAGTGTGTTGCATGGCCACATATACCATTGGATAGTATTATTTCAATAATTTTAATTATTTTTCATGGTCAAACCAAGAAAAACTAATTGTGGTCCTGACCATCTTTCTTGAATTGATTTCAAAGAACCATCGCATGCTATTGAAGATGACCTACCTGATGTACAAATATTTCATGTTTTTTGTGTTCCTAAGGAGTTAAAAGATATTGTAGCTTTCTTAACTACTAGCTCGGTGCTTATTTTTTGACTCCATAGGCTAGGAAGTAACTTATCATTCGTGCTGAACCATTTCAATTCATTGGAGGGGACCTGTACAATCTTGGCTGAGATGAAATTATTTGATGTTGTGTCATGAAATATGAGAATTCTAAAATACTCTAAGAGGTTAATGAAGGCATTGTTGGTAGACACTATGTTGGGGAGGTTATTGCAAGCCAGATTATGGTGGCCTACCCTTTTTCAAGATGCCAAATTACATGTTTGGAAATGTGATATTTATCAGCACATCGACAAACCCAATTTTTGGGATGCCATGCCATTACGTCCTATTCTATCTAAAGAACCATTTGAAAAGTGGTCCATTGATTTTGTCGGTCCCATTAATCCAATTGAATGATGTATAGGTTCCTGTTATATCATTACATCAATTGATTATCTCATGTGTTGGGTTGAGGTTGTGCTAACAAGGGATTATACTACTACTATCACCCACTTCATATGGGAACATATCATAGCCCATTTTGGCTACCCATTAATTTTTACTAGTGATCATGGTACACATTTCCTCAATGAAACTATCCACATCCTATTTGTTAAGTTCATGATTGGCCACCACAAAATAACTCCATATCATCTCCAGTAAAATGGCACTATCAAGGCATTCAATAAAAATTTAGGCACAACACTTACAAAGACTTGTAATATTAGTTGCACTAACTGGGATGATAGAGTGTCTGTAGTACTTTGGGCTTACTGAATAATTTATAAGCACCTTAACAAGAGCACACTATTCAATCTAGTGTATGGCATAAAAGTAGTTCTTCTGGTTGAATTCTTGGTACCATCCCTTCATATTGTGTGTGTTGAATAATTAAATGAGGATTCATCATTAAAAACACATTTAGATGCTTTATTGTAGATGGATGAAGCTTATTTCCTTGCTCATTAGAATCAAGATGTGGATAAACGTAGACAAAAGGCATGGCATGATTGACAAATTAAGCATAAAAAAATTCACCCCTGGAATGAAAGTCTTACTCTACGATGCAAAGTTTGCAAGCCATTTTGGGAAACTTCATATTCACTGGGATGGTCCTTTTGTTGTTCATAGCATTCTACCTACTGGTGTGTGTCATTATACAAAAATTGGATGGTCAATTTCTTCCTGGACATTACAATTGTGGCTAGCTACGACCATATTTCTCTTCTTAATAGCATAATTTTTGTAACAATAAGGCTTATGCCATAAGTGTAGGATTTCCTATTTTCAATAAAAGTGTTGCTTTAGTTGTGCATAATGTTTCTTTTATAAAAGGTTGTTTTATTTTGTACTTGTAATTTTGTGGAGGACCACGACACACTTTTAGAGTGGGGTAAGAGGTAAGACATGTATTCATGTTGAGAATACACACGTAGGTTGAAAAGTCTTAGGATAAGAGATTCTTGCCAATAGTTTGAATACTTAAAAAATTAAACAATTGGCTTCCACTCCAAAGAAAATCATGGGACAAGACATGTCATTAATATGAAAGGAGTAGTATTTATGATAAGTGTGCTAACATTATGACAAGACAATACCATTAAATGCATTTATGGTGAGAAGCAATGGTCGAAGAATGGTGGTCTTTAGAAATGTATTGATTATGAGAAGTGATGGTCGAAATGAAGGGGGATAGTAAATACAAGTTACCCCCTTGAGACTATAAAAAGGACTGAAGAGATCATTTTAACTTTTACCTTTACATTCATTTGAGTTTTATAGAGTTGAAGAGCAAACTAAGTCCAGGGAATTCTAGAGCAAGTGCAAGATCAAAACATCAAATCCCATGCATAGTTATTGAGAAGGACATTAACTGAGTGATCAAGCATAAACTAACCTTGAAGCATGACTTAAAATAGAAAAAACTAGTAGTTATAGGTTGCAGAGGTATATGTCAACCATTAGAGGGTGATGAAGCAGAAAAAGTCGAGTCATCTATGCCATAAACATGTATTCTTTTGGAAATGTTGGATGGATGCACCTCAACCTTTGGGATTGAGGGAGGGTGATGCAACCAAAAAATAACTTAATAAATGATCCATTACCAACCATACCAAAAGAGGAGGTACCACTTGTTGGGGGAAGTGGTACTAATCAGATAAGAAACACCCGAAGAACAATGGCAGCACATGGAAGGTCGAGACTCTGAGATGACATTCTAGGTAAAGAAGGCACAAACACCTCTACCCCCACCGTTGATGATAGAAGAGATGTAGTACCAAAAAATGGTGTTGTACATGGAAAATTAGGTGTCAAAAGTACCCTCATGTACCATATTTGATTACAACCATCGTCAACCAAAGAATGAGGTTGAATTGGAAAATGACTATCATTTTGAGCATCAGAACACCAAAAATCAATTGGTGTACGACCTTAAAATTTTTAGTGCCTTGGAATCTATAGGGCTATTTCAATTATTCAACCTTCCATACTTTGGAAAACTAGTAGAAGCAGTAAATTTTCTACTATTGTGCATCCATGAGGACTACATCTACTTTATTGGGCGCAACATGAATATTATGCCTAAGAGAATAAGCAAGGTGTTAGGACTATAATGCTCCAGTATGGACATGGAGTTTGAATTGGAAGATTGAAAATAAATAGATAAAACAACAATAACTCTCATATATGAAAAGCAGGGCCATGCCATGCACATCAAGATCTTACAAGATCTTACCCTCCATGTAGTCACATGCATCATAATGACCAAGATTGATGGCATCGATCATTAGAAAGAGGTGGATATGGCTCACCTATACATTTCCCACTAGATGACTGAGGGGCTAAAGTACAAGTGGGTAATTTATTTTACCCATAAAATCATAGAGGATACTGAGAAGACCCATCAAATACCAGGCCATAAGTTTTCATAAGGGGTATTTTTATTGTTAATGGTACTTGATGAGATTAGTGTACCAAACTACACCTTTAGAAAATTAAATTTATCATACCTACAAAAACACAAGTCCCCTATTGAGCATTAGAAGGCATTCACATGCCCGAGTCATATCACCCCTACATACAAAAATAAGATGAAGTCATGGTATGATGACATGAAGGAGGCCTTCGGGAATGAATGGTACATTCCTAAGGACTTGCCCATAAAGGTTGGTGAGCAAACCCAGTTTATTATAAAAAAATATTTCTCTCTAGCCCATATCAATATGGCCCCCTCTCAATAACTCTCAGTATGGTTAAAGCCACATTATGATTTCACAGCATGATACTTTATCAGTTCAATGAACCATATTTTTTATGCACAACCTCTCACCCTAGAAGCAGATCAAATTGACTTGAAGATTCATGCTCTATGGAAGATGTATGTCTATCTTAGAAAGAAAGCCTACAAGGAAAAGTATGAGACTGATAAGACTGACATCAAGGTTAAGCATACCATGGTCAAAGAAACTGTGCATAATTTGTTTTACATGTTGTGGCCCAAGAAGAAATCTTCAAAAGACACAAAGCATGCAAGGGAAAAACTTTCACCTATACCACATCTTGAGAAGAAGAAGCAAGTTGGGCATGATGCCTGTTGGTCCCCAAAAATGTCACTCATTTTTGGAACAACATATGAGCTATCTTGGTCCTACAGGACCAAAACTTCTCTCTTCCCTTCTCAAAATTTGTTCTGAGCTTTCAAATTCCTCTTTTTTCAAGCTTTCCAGAAATCTACGGACTCTGCAGGCTTGAATCTATGGACTTTGTAGGCTTAAATCTACAGACTCTGTAGGAAGAAAATCTACAGACTCTGCAGGCCAAGTTCTATAGGCTTCACAGGTTGATTTCTACGGTCTTTGTAGGAAAGAAGCAAGCTCTCAAAAGAACAAGTTTCTAGCACTTAGTCATTTTTAGGATTGGATCAACGCCAAGGTTCAACCGAAGCATCCATCGGCAAGCTTCTAAGCAAGAATCATACCATTGAACCATTGAACCTTGAACCATTTTGGTTCAACGGGTTCAATGGGTTCAAAGCTTCAACGTCATCAGCAGGAGTTAAGCGCATTTGTCAAGGTTCAAAGTTCAACCGCTTCAAGGTTCAACAGCTTCAAAACACTTATTAGAGAGGAAGCTTGAACCATTAAACTGTTGAACCATTGAACCACTTTGGTTCAAAGGTTCAACGGGTTCAATGGATCAACAGGTTCAATGACCAAAAGGTTCAATGAGTTCATAGGTTCAAAGGTTCAACCAGTGCGATGAAGATCAAAGAGCTTAGAAAGAACAAGTGATGGACAAAGGATGAACTAATGAATCGATTGAACCTTGAACCGAAACAGTTCAAAGTTCAATGGTTCATGGGTTCAAAGGTTCAAAGGCGGCCTCAATCAAGGAAAGAAGTGCTTAAGCAGGGAAGCGATGGACCAAAAGAGATAGAGTGAACCGACGAAGCTTTGAACCAATGAACTTTCATATGGTTCACAGGTTCAAAGTTCAACATGGTTCAAGTAGCTAGCAACCATTGATAGCCTCGCAGACGTCAAATTTAAAGTAAGGGAATATCCATTAAAATTCAAATAAAGCACAGAACTCAAAGGAAGAACCAAGCGACTAACCGAAAAGATATAATTCCTTCGGGTTTGTTCAAAGGCCGACATAGAACATTTCCTTCAGACTTTTTGTCTGAAGGAAATTATTAAGTGAAAGAGCCATTAGAATTCTTTTGGAAGTACTTTTTGCGGCAAAATGACTAAGGCAGAGCCTGAAGGAATTCCTTCAGACTTTTGTCCAAAGGAAAAGCCTAACTGAAGAGAAAAGCCCATGGAAAAACACTCGATGGAAAAAGACAAAGTGCAGTGGAAGCTACCACGTGTCCCTTATAAATCAGAGCGGAAGCTACCATGTGTCATCTTTTGTAGGACCCCCAAAGGTTTATAAAGCTTCTATAAGTTAAGTGGGATACGTCACGTGTCCTCTTATGACTCAGCGAAATGTGACAAGTGTTTGCATCCGTGTTCCCCTTTTGGAGTTGCTCGGGCAAAATGTGTCATGGACCCCATTTTTTGTAAGTTTCTAATGAGTTTCATAACAACATAACTTGCCACTTGTCAAAGACGCATAAAGGACCCCCCAAAGACTTAGACAACAAGGGATATAAAGGAAAAAGAAGCAACATAGATGATTCCAAAGAAAAGTTCAATTAAAGTGATGGTTCAACCAGAGAGCCCAAAGATTTAAATTGCTACAGGGAAGAGAAGATCAATGCAAAGGACCAAAAATATCTTTGAAAGAGTTATTTCCAGTAGGTGAAACAGTGGATCGAGTAGACTTCTGAGCGCACCAAACCAAGGACGCGGCCTATTTTTATTCCATGAAGTAAAGACAAATTGGAAAAGGACCAGACGGTCCATACCAAGGAAGAGACATATTAAATGAAGGGACATGCCATAGTTATGGCAACGCACTGTTCTCAGCATGGTCTCTCCAGACAAAACTGAAGGCGCATTGAAGACGTTGACTGCAGCATGGGCCGTCCTATGGAAAAAAGTGCCAATCCTTGCGTAGTTGCTATAAGATTGTAATATCTCTCATTTGTAAAGGAGATCCTCCCCTTACTAGAAGCGAAACTCTGCCCAAATTGAAAGGCATTACTGAGACTTTGAGCTTAGATTGTAATTCATATTTATTTGATTGAATGAGAAAGCAAGTTACTTGCAGACTTTGTGTTGTTATATCTTGTGCTACTTTAGGAGATTTTTCTTATGTTTGTCTTCTAAAAGCATTCTTATTTATTTGATTTAACAAGCAGGACTAGTGGAGGTGATAAGGAAGGTCTCCTGAAGCCAACTACTTTCAGACTTTGTGTTGTCATAGTTGTCTTTAGTGTGTGTTTTTCTTTTATGTTTCTGTGTAAAGGACCATGGGATGAATTTTTTCCCCCATTGTTCTTTGTATTTCACTCTTGGGCAGTTGAGGTGGAGACTTTGCACTACATTTTAGGCTGATAGTTACTCTGCACCTTTGGTTACCAGTTACTTACTAGAAATATTCTTGTTGTTTGCAAGAACAAGCACTTTTGAAAGAAGAGAAGTGCCTTCTATCATTTCATTAGGATTTCTACTATCCAGGAAGGGATCTAGCTCTTGGTTGAACGTTACTTCTGAAAGAAGAGAAGTATTTTCACCAATCACCCAAGATTTCTCCTCTGTTTGTTAGCATCATCTCTGAAAGAAGAGAGATGGATGGTTTATCCTACCCTCATGTCTTACTTTCTACTTATATATATAGTATATAGCCTCCGCATATTTAATATGGAACCTCCACTTGATGAGAGGAGAGATTTGTCTCTGGTTGATGTAGTAAAGCTGCACACCTAGGTGACCAATCTTCCTATGCTATGGTGATAGGAACTATTTTGGTCACCAGTTAGCTGGCCAACAAAATATTCACCCAACAATGCCAACATAAGTTCATGGTCAGAACCTTCAAAGTGGCAAAGGACTATCCAGGCATTGCCACCTAGAACTTCTCCACCAAAGACTTCACCTCCATAAACTTATCCACTAAGGGATTCACCTCCACGTGTTTCTCCACCTAAAGCTTCACCTCCATGGACTTATCCACCTATGGCTTCACCTCCAAAACCTTCTCCACTAAGAGCATCACCACCAAAGGTTTCACCATCAGGGGTTGTCCCATAAAATACACTAGAGAAAAAAATTGAGGGATCAACACCATTTCCCCTATGAAACTAGTGCAAGAAGAACCTGAAGGCCATAAGGAAGAAATAGAAGAATCTAAATCTAAAAAGACACCCTCCTTAGCACGAGAGGAGGATAATACCTTTGGTGATGCATAATTAGACATTACGGGTCCATTTGATGAAGAGGGGGATGGTTTTGATACTCAAAAAATAAGTCGAATGGAAAATGGTACCACTTCTTTGGCTACAGATATAGAGGTTAATATACTTGAGACAACCCCAACAAAGGAAAGGTGCATGTCATTTTGGAAGTTCAACCACCTTTGATTGATGCATCCACCAATTTGTGTGCTCAATATTAGACAGATGTCCTGGATAGGATGTTCTATTTATGGCCACATTTCCTTCCTCATGATGCAACCATCGATACAAGGCAACAAATGTCCTTCCTTTTAGACATGTACAATGAAGAGTACCTTTTTGAGATTCCTCTAGACAACCTCATGTTGTATTCTCAAGCACCATCACTACCAACTCCACTTTGAGTTGATCTCTAGAATATGTCTCCTCTGCAAGCTAGCAAAGCATTTTTAAAAATAGCCTTTGAAGTCATGCGATAGAATATACTTTCAGATTCTAACCTACATGATTCAAACAAGAAACATGGCCAAGTAGTGGCAATGTATGAGAAATAATTTGTTGCTCAGAAGGCACATGAAGAAGAAGTGGCCACACTAAATTAAAAACAAGCATTGGTAGATAGAGTACCTTTGGATGGAGAAGCTATAGATAAATTGGAAACACTTATAAATATCATATTGAAATGTTGTAAGGAATAGCCCATTCTAAGAAATGAAGTATTATGGGAGGATGAATAGTTTATTGAGGTTGTTTAAGTCTACAAACATGCCTTGAAATATTTGGGGAAGTGATCCCTATCTTGGATATGATTTTTGAAAAATTAGCATATCCTAATAAAATTTTGGAGGCTCAACTCAATGCAAAAGAGTCTTAACGATAGCAGTAGGCAGATGTTGCCCTTCTAATAAAGGACCATACCAAGCACACAAAGGCATTTAAATATGTTGAAACCTTTGAGGAAACAATAAATGTGCATTTATAAACTCTTAATTCTAGTTTTATAGCTCTTTGAGGATAGGCTATCATTGAGGTCGATAAACTTGAAGAGTTTCAAAATGATGCTAGTACATCCCTCGACCAATTAGTTAATAAGACCAATGAATGTCCTAACCAACTTGATGAGATGAAAAAGTTAAAGGTAGTAATAGAATAGATAATGTCTAAGCTACTTGACACTTTATCACATTGGGATAGTGTCAGGAAGTAGATTGAACAAACAAGGCCTGAGTTTTTGGCTGAGGCTGAGATCGAGACTTAGTCTAGGATGGACTAAGAGCATAGTGTGGGGTAATGTTGGACCCCAAATTTTGACTAAATATTTTGGATTTTTGGCATAAAACTAGCACAATGTGAGAGGAACATGGTGTAGGAAAACCATGGCACGAAACTAGCATGGTATAAGAAGACTATGGCACATAACCAACAAGGTGCGAGAGGATAAAGGCACAAAAGATAACAAGTGTGAGAGGACCCAGTCAAAGATGGAACATAACTGTGAATAATTCAAGAACATAGAACTCAAAATAGTAATGAAAGACTTGGGAATCATGAGGGAAGAGAGATATGGTTAAAAAGTGATTCTCAAGGACCATCTAAACTTTAATCATCATGAGTTTTGTATCGACCTGTGAAAAGGAGGACATTTGGCAGCAAGGATCTAGCATCAAAAAAGAATATAAGGGGTGCAAAGGCCCAGGTCCTTAAGAATATACAAGTGAAAGACTACCACAACTCTCAATCTACTAAGAGATCATTGGTCAATCACCCATTTATCATTTATTATGAAACTACTTGGTTAGGGAAAAATAAGTATAAATACCCTTGTGTGGAAACATATAAGGTGACTGATGATGAATAACATATAGTGACTATATAATATAAACTTTTGGAAATTACAATCAGTTCAGGTGTTGTGTTTCAGATAATTGATAGTTGAACATTAATAATGGGTTGCATTGACTAATTTGTTGCTTATCGATTTATAGAACATGCATTAAACGAGTTTGTGTAGACAACCCTTTGAATTTCATTACAATTATCTTTATGTTATTGGTTATGATTAATGAGTCAAGGTCTATAATCATGTATTCTTTTTCTATGTAATTTCTAATCAGATATATGAATAAACTCAAGTATATGATCAATATGTTACTGAACAACATAACCCACAAGAATCGGTCTCTTGTTGCATGCTTCGAGTGAGTGTGCAAGACCTTTGTCTTGCATGAAAGCCCAACGCACAAGATTTTTGGGGATACACTTTAGCACCTAAATAAAATGTGATTAAGAGAATAAAACCCAATAGATCTAATCCAATCAATACCTCACATCACCTTCCTAAGCAACATTACCTCTTATCGGGGTGACAAAGATACATGGGCTAGATGTTTGTAGGGGTCTCAATCAAGAATCAATAAAAATCACAAGGACATCAATACATCCAACATCGACAACATGGTCCTATCATCACACATCTATAAAACATGTGTTGGCTAAAAATCATAAAAGTGATAACATTTCTTGCATCTCGCACCAATGTCTAATAAATCGAGATGTCGTCAAAAAAGTCAAAAAATTGAAAAAAAATTAAAATATCAAAAATTCAAAAATAATAATAAAATAAAATAAAAAACAATTCATCCAATGGTGAAAACTAGTCTTTTGGCACCTTGGGCAAGTACCATGATGAAAACTAGTTTCCCACATCATGGTAAAATAAACTATTATTCGCATTATACCTCAATACTTAGGGGCAAAATCCATCCTTTATCAATCCCATCCATCTCATCATTGTCTCTCTTATCCCTCTATCCATTGTTCCTATCCATCATCTACCATCATATTGTGCATCTCATTATGTCCATCCTGTTAGGTGAATATTTTGTTAATCAGCATACTGATCAACAAAGTAGGTCTGATCAACCATAGCAGGAAGATTGGTCAGCTAGGTGTGCAGCTTTACTACATCAACCAGAGACAAATCTCTCCTCTCATCAAGGGGAGGTTCCCTATAGATACGTAGGAGATATATACAATATAAATAAGTAAAACATAACACATGGGGGCAAAATAAACCATCCATCTCTCTTATTTCAGAGATGATGCACACAGACAAAAGAGAAAATCTTGGTGTAAACACTGAAGGCACTTCTCTTCTTTCATAAGTGTTCTTGCAGGAAACAACAGAAGTTTCTTTTAGATAGTAAAGTAACCAGTAACAAAGGGCGTAGTAACAATAGGATGAAACACAACCTAAAGTTTCCACCTCAACTGCCCAAAGAGTATATCACAAAGGATAATGGGGGCACAAAGTTGTCCCAGAATCCTCAACACAAAAGAAAAGAGAAACACAAATTGAAAACAATTGTGAAAGCACAAAGTCTTCCCACAGTTGGTTTCAGGACACTTACCTATTACTTTCACTAATTCTGCTTACCAAATTAAATGAATAAGAACACCTTCAGAAGACAGACGTAAGAATGATCTTCTAAAATGATACAAGCCAAAATAGCACAAAGTCTGTAAACAACCTACTTTCTCATTCAGATAAAAATGAAAATGAAATTACAATCTTAGCTCAAAGTCTCAGTCTTCTTCTTTCAAAATGGGTAGAGTTTCGCTCTTGGTAAGGGTAAGATCCCTTATAACAATAAAAGAGTTTACCATATATAGAGGAAGAAAGGAGGCCTTTTGGTACCCTTTTTACAAATGACCCATGTGTGTTCCGATCATTAGGAAGAGCAAGCCGCTTAAACATTATATGAGAAATTATGGGCCGCACCATTTGTCGCCTTACAAGATCGTTCCTTCAAGGTGATTATGCAGCTTATCTGTTCATTAATACAAAATGAAGAAAATGGGTCGCGTCATTAGCCGTTTGCACCTCCTAATGATCAATTTGCAGACATTGTATCACCTACTGGAGTAACTCCTTGAGTCGACACCTTCTTTCACCACTTGGATGCTTTGTCCATTTCTGCACTTGGTCTTTCTTCTAGCTTTAAGCCTTTGAATTCCTTCAAGTTCTCTTTTCATTTAATCGCTTGGTTCCTCCTTTAAGTTCTGCGCTCTATTTGAATTTCCACAGATTTTCCCTCACTTTAAATTTGACGTTTGAGGGGCCATCAATGGTCGTCAGTTGCTTGAACCATGTTGAACCTTGAACCTGTGAACCTATGAAAGTTCATTGGTTCATTAGTTCATTTTGTCTTTTTTGTTCCATCGCTTCCTGGTTCAATCACTTTCCCGCTCTTTGGTTGAACCACCTGTGTGCTGATTTTTCCTTGATTGAGGTCACCTTTGAAATTTTGAACCTATGAACCATTCAACTTTGAACTCTTTCAGTTCAAAGTTTAATCAATTCATTGGTTCATTCTACGTCTTGCTCAATCATTGCTTCCTTTATCTTTTAAAGCTTTGGTTGAACCTTTGAACCTTGAACCAGTTGAACCTTTAAACCAAAGTGGTTCAAAGTTTAATGGTTCAAGCCTTTGTCCTTTATCATTTGCTGATTGAATTATTTTGATTGAACCGAGGCATTGAACTAATCTTGGAAATGACTAAGTGTTGGAAACTTATTCTTTTGGGAGCTTGCTTCTTTCCTGCAAAGTCCGTAGAAATCACCTGTGAAGCCCGTAGGTTCAAGCCTGCAGAGTCCGTAGATTTCTGGAAAACTTGAAAAAAGAGGAATTTGAAAGCTCAGAACAAATTTTGAGAAGGGAAGAGAGAAGTTTTGGTCTTGTAGGACCAAGATAGCTCATATGTTGTCCCAAAAATGAGTGACATTTTTGGGGACCAACAACTGACTCCAGTTGGGGAACTTCCTTTAGGTGAAAACTTGAAACACAACTGAGGGGAGTAGAAACCATAATCTCCAGTGCCTTGAAGTGTGCCATTGGGCTATGGAGTCACGCTAACCAAGAAGAAAGGCTTAAAAAAATGAAAATAAAAGAACAAAATAGAAACAAAAGACTATACAAATATACATATGTAAAGGGGAACTCATCCGATACTTTAAGAGTTGAAGTGCTTCAGATGTTGCCCATTGTGAGGCAGAGAAAAGAGAGTGCCATCTTGATACTTCAACAAGAAACTATTTTTACTGTTGAGCTGATGAATAGTAAAAGGGCCCCTCTATAGGGAATCAAACTTTTCGTTCATCCCCTTTGGTTCTCTTCTCTTGTCTCACAGCAGGACTCGATCTCCAATCTGGAAATCATGATTCTTTGCTTTCTGGTCGAAGAGATTTTTTACCAGACTTTGATGGGCGGTAATTCGGTCCACCACTGTAGTTTTTTGCTCATTTAACTCAGCAAGGCACATGATCCTCTTCTGAAGTGAGTTCTCATACGTTTGATCTTCAATCGCCTTAGCCAATTTCAATGCTAGCAATTCCAAGGTGATTGGTATCTCAGCATTGACACCATACAAAAGTTGGAAGGGAGACATACCAATTGCTCTCTTTGGTGTAATTTTGTCTTCCCATAGAGCATCAACCAATGCCTTATGCCAAGTCCTTTGGTTGTCATCCACCAGCTTCTTGATGATAGTCACCAGGTTCTTATTACTTGATTCAGCCTGTCCATTCCCTTATGGAAAGTAATCAAAGGAGTGGGAGAGTGTAATTCCATAGTAGAAGAAGAATTGAGTAATCTCTTGAGAAGTGAAATAGGCTACATTGTCAGTGACAATTTTGACTGGGACCCCAAACCTGGACATGATGTTCTCTTTGAGGAAGTTGCATACTACTTTTGAAGTAGCATGTTTGGTTAGAACTGCTTCCACCCATTTGGTGAAGTAGTCTATTGCCATGAGGACATAGTCATGCCCAACACTTGATGGTGGGTTTACAGCTCCAATAAAATCAATTTTCCATTGCTGGAATGGCTCCCTATGATTATTGGTTTGAGGGGTAGGGCAACTAACTTGGGCCTTCCAACAAACTGCTGACAGAGTTCACATCCCTTGACCCACTTGTATGCATCTTGAAAGAGAATTGGCCAATAATACCTGGTTCATAAGATCTTATGGGCAGTCATAGGGGAAAAAAAATGTCTTCCACAGGCTGAATTATGGAAGGACTCTAGAAGTTGGCTTTGCTGCTCCTTGTCCATGCAGCGAAGGAACGTTCCATCAAGGCTCCTCTTGCATAGGCCATTGTCCCAGAGGACAAAATTAGCATCTTTCAGCTTGATGGTTCTCCTTTTCTTATAAGATAGGTTTGCATGACATTCACCATAAGTAAGCAAATGAGTAATACCTGAATACCACTCATTCATGGTGGAGACAAAGAGGACTGTTGGTGTGTCATCCGCTTCTAGTTCTTCATGCTCTGTTCTTCTTGGCTTGTTATCAGCAGTTAGTTGGCATAGCCCCTTTCCATGTACCAGCTTTGTTGGCTTGATGATTAGATCAAAATCTTGGATCCTTGCAACCTAATTGCCTCTTTTCATCTTGAACTTCTGTTGAGTCAATATAGATTTCACTGTGGTGTCAGGGACCAAGGCAGTAACTCAAGAATTGAGGATGTAGAAACCAAAATGTTTCACGGCCTTCACCACTGCATAAGTGTGCTTCTCCATATTTGAGTACTTTAGCTCATGAGCTTTGAGAGGATAGCTCATGAAGGAAATGGGAGATTTCATACCTTGTTTATTCTATTGAACCAAAATTGATGAGCGCATATGTTCTGAAGCATAGCTGTAAATGGTGAACTCTTTGTTATAGTCTGGACAAGCCAGAATTGGAGCATGGGCAATGGCAGTCTTGATATCCTCAAAAGCCAACTTGTTTTCTTCAGTCCAACTGAAGGTGGCCTTTCCCTTCATCATGTTTACAATGTGCCTGGTCTTCTCAACAAATTCAGGGATGAGTCTCTGTAATAAATTCACCTTTCCAAAGAAAGAGTGAACAACAGTCTTGCTTGTGGGCAAGGAAAGTTCTTGGATAGACTTGACTCTGTCTGAGTCAATCTTTATGCCTCCTTTAGACACAACGTGTTTGAGAAGTTTCCCCTCTATTACTTCAAAAACTAACTTCTTGGGGTTTAAGGAAATGCCATTCTGGTGGCAGCATTCTAGCACTTGTTGCAAATGGTTCACATGATCTAGGCGATGCTTAGAGAAGACAGTCAAGTCATCAAGATAAACTACGATGAACTTACCCATCTCATCCTTGAAGGTAAGGTCTATTTCTCTTTGAAAGGTGGCACCAGCATTTATCAAACCAAAAGGCATCCTTTTATACGCAAATGTGCCCCAAGGTGTGGTGAAAGTAGTCTTATGCTGGTCTGCTTCACCAAATTCAACCTAATTATATCTTGATAAGCCATCTAGCAATGATAACATCTCTGAGCCCGTCACTATTTGCAACACTTGATCCATGATTGGCAAAGGATAATTATCCTTCAAGGATGCCTTATTCAAATACCTAAAGTCTGCACAAAGGTGAATTTCACCATTCTTCTTCCTTATAGGCACTATATTGGCAATCCATGTGGAATGATGGATTGAAAAGATTATCTTGGCATTTATCATTTTTTATATCTCAGATAAAATAGTACCTGATATTTTTGGATTATAATGCCTGGACTTTTGCCTGTAAGGTGTTGAATCAGCCTTGAGAGGGATGTTGTGTTGAATTTCATCAGGCTGAAGTGATTTCACATCAGCATAGGAGTACGCTAAGACATCCATGTATTCATTGAGCAAAGAGGTGAACTTGACATGCTCTTCAAGAGTATAGCATTTCCCAATGTTCACTATGTTGGGGTCTTCCTTGGTTCCCAGATTTACTTGATCAAACTCCAGAGATGACCTTGAATTCATTGGCTGCGGTCTGATGAATCTATCATGCTTATCAAAAATCTTCTCAAGGGAAACCAGGCCTTTGGGAATCTTGTTCCCTTTTAGTTGCAAGAACTCCTCACTTGTGTTTGCATTTGATTCAGGAGTTGTTTCACACTTCTAAGGTTCGTTGCCTTCAAAATGCAGCCATTCAAAGCTATATTTTTGCTCCAAGAAGGCAATGATTTGGTCATCATTGTTAAATACCTACTAATGACTGGTATTATCAAGTACACTTGACTGAAAGATCAGCTCAATCATGTACTTGTCTCCTTTGAAATCTGGGTGGGGGACCAAAAGAGTGGCTGAAATAACTAGTGCATCTACCCGATCATTAAATTCTCTGAGAACTGTAGAGATGTTGAAAGCATAAAAGTCTTCAAGCTGGTCCCAGACTAGATTACGATAATGACGCAATCATTCATTCTTGGTTTGATACAGGTTCCTCACCTGACAAACCATTAATTTGACATCTCCTTTAGCATGAAGGAGCTTGATGCCTTTGTCTTGAGTGGCTCTCAATCCAAGCAGCAGATACTCATATTCAACTGTGTTATTCGTTTTGCTGAAATGCAATATATAAGATGAGGTAAAAATATCTCCTTGAGGAGATATTAACACAACCCCAGCTCCTAAACTAGTGGAAGAGCAGTTGCCATCAAATTCAAGAATCCATACCTCATTTGATACTAATTTTCTTTTGGATTCTTCTTCATCTAGGGGTGGAGATACTTCCACACTTGCCTTCTTCTCAGCCAATTCCTCTATTGTTCCAGCTGAATGCATTTCCAGGCTGTCATCTGTAGGAGCTTCATCAGATGTCTCATGAACTCCATCCGTGTACAGAAAGTAGTTATCCATGCCTGAAGACTAAAATAGAATTTGAGCTTTAGGTGCTGAGGTCTGGGTAACCACATATTTCACTTCCCTCTCAAGGAGTAGCCTCTTCATAACACCTTTGACTGGAATCCTCACCTCTGATAAATCCATGCTTAATTCACCACCAACACCCTTGCAGAAATTTTGCCCGAGAAAGATGCCATATGATGTTGGGACGTATGCTACCAAGACAGTCATCTTGATTCTTTTGTCTGAAAAGGCAGCAAATGCAAATTGGACATCTTTAATTTGTCCCAGCAAAGGTACTTGTTTGTTCTCTATGGAGAAGCATCAACCAAAAGTTTTGATCAATGTGAGGTCAAGGGATTCTGCCACTTTAGCAGGCATGACATTGTCTGAAGCTCCAAAATCAATGATGCAATTATTCAATTGATGTCCATTTATTAGCAATATGACATAAAAAGGTTCAGTCCTACCAGGAGCAGTAGGGGGAGCAGTGACAAGGTTGTTCCTGGTAGGTGCATTCCTAGCAGGATCATGTGTCACTTTGGGAATTGCTTGTTTAATAGGGATGTTCTGGTGTTTAACACATTGAACTAGTTTGTCTAATTGCTCGAGATGGGACTGCAAAAATTTAAATTTAGACATTTGAATTTTGGTTCTCTTTATATGGTCAATGATATCAAATGTCTGGAATGAGCTAGGAGCAAAGGATGGGAGTTCATCCTTTTGATTTTTGAAAGGGGAAAGACTAGACTGCAAATTTGAAGTAGAAGGCGTAGGAGCATTTGGGGTACTAACCTTTCTCGAAATCACTGGGTCCTTTGGCTGGAAAGGAAGAGTGGATCCCCACTTAGCAATTGAAACTATTGGTTGAGGTCACTCCTCTGCTTTCTCCTTATCAGCTTGTTGAGCTGATTAATTCTTGGACCAGGTGAATATAGTGTATGACCCTTCAACTGCATTGCCTTCACTTCTGGGTTCATCCTGATAGTTCAGGAAACCAATATGGGAGTCGCAAGCTAATTCTTCTTCTTCATCAGTGAAGAGATTAGTGTCATCTTTAGGATTCAACTCAGGCTGAAATGAGAAATCTGGTTCAGCTTCAAGATATCCAACTGCTAAGTTGTTTGGAGGTGCTTAAAGGGCGAGGTTCCTCTGTAGAGGAGGAAGGCAATTTTGATGTCCCTGATTCCTGGCAGCATTGCCTTGGTACACCTAATTTTGAAGTGTCCTCCTGGGCATATCTCTATATGCAAGAGCAGATGACATCCCTTGTGTCATTTGCTTACTGAGAGCTAGCAGATCATTTGCTAGCTTTTGTACCATTGGGTCAGTGGTGACTGTGTTGTCCCCAAAAAATGGGACAACCTACAGATCAAAATCCTCTCTTCCCCTTTCAAAAATTGTTTTAAGCATCTCAGTTCCTCATTTTTCAAGTTTCTCAAAAATCTACAAACTCAGCAAGTCCAGTTCAATGGGATTTTACAGATTGCAATCTACGGACTCTCTCAAGGTTAGAGAAAACTATAGACTCTACAGATATGTTTCTGCAGACTCAACATGATTGAGGTTAGCAGATTCAACAGGTTAAAAAGCTTCCGCAAGTGGGTAGAATCAGTTTCTAACATTTGGTTATTTTCGACGTTTGGTTCATCACCTTGGTTTGAATAGGAATTTCCATCGGCAAGCATCAACAACAGGTTCGACGTTTGGTTCATCCTTTGGTTCAACGTCAAAAGTTCAATGGCTCGATTCAACCAAGCGATTCAACACTTTATTTCACTTGGGTGGTTCATTCCCTTTTGTTTCGACGTTTTGGTTCAAAGACATGGTTCAAAGTTCAAAGGGACAGTTCAATGCAAAAGAAAGATAGCCCGATGGAGAAAGACACAGTGCAGCGAACGTGACAAATGTTTGCACTCGTGCTTCCCTTTTGAGTTGCCCGGGCAAAACATGTCATGGACTCTATTTTTCATAAGTTTCTGATGAGTTTCATAACAGCAAAACTTTCCACTTGTCAAAAATGCCAAAGAGAAGAACCACTGAGAGAAGGAACGTGAAGAACCAAGCGACTAGCTGGGAAGATAGCCCGATAGCTCAAAACGCAGCAGGAAGAGACAGCTGGAAAAAGACTGTTTGCATCCATCATGTAAGAGCGGCAATTTTTGCCGCCCTTGCATCTTTCTATGCAAGAGCGATAATTTTTTCTGCACATGCATCTCTGTTTCCTCTCCTTCAGGTGCAAGAGCGGTAATTTTTGTTGCCCTTACACGTTCACCTTCTCCAATATGCAAGGGCGGCAATTTTTTCCGCCCCTACATACCTTCTCCCCGATTTTCTTAACTCTGAGAAATTTTCATTTTTCCTATTTTTCGTGCCCGCTACCCTTTTTCTTCCACTTTTCAACCTGCTCATGCCTCATCCCTTTCAAGCGCATTTCCCTAATCATGATTATCAAATGTGCAGTTTTCCCAGATTGCTATTTTTTTCCCTGATTGCACAATCACAATTCTCTCTATAGTTTCTCTAAAGGATCCCTCTTCATTGACGTCTTTTCAACAAAATTTTTTCCAGATCATTGAAGTTTCTCTGAAGAAGTCGAAGACCATGAAGAAGACTGAAAATAAAGATTGAAGCTGTTCTTTCGTGCTTTATTCAAAATGCACTTTGTAATTGTCTTGGGACATTTTCACATGCAATTTTGTAATGTGTAATTACATGTAAAAATTACGGAAAAATATCTCAAAAATTCAAAGATGACTCATCTTTGACTTAGATATTTTTATATTATAATATTTTCTAATTTTTGAGATTTTCTCCCTATATATAGTGGAGACCTCTTTTGTAAATGGATCTTGGAAAAATTAAGAGCAAACACTCTGCCAAAATTGAAGCAATTTTTGAGACTTTGTGCTCAAACTTGTAAATCATATTTTGTTGAATGAATGAGAAGCAGGTTTATTTCAGACTTTGTGTTGAAGTTATATGTGTTGTCTAGGAAATAGTTTCTTATGTTCTCTTTCCTGATAATCTCTTGTTTATCTGATTTAATAAGCAAAGTGGGTGTGTTTATATTATCTGAGAGCGCTTCTAAAAGGTAGAGGATAGACTTTGAGCTACTTTTATCTTTGAGATTCAGTTATCTTTTATAGTTTCAAGTGAAGACTTTGTGCTTCATTTCACTCTACTTTGAGCTACTTTTATCTTTGAGATTCAGTTATCTTTTATAGTTTCAAGTGAAGACTTTGTGCTTCATTTCACTCTACATTATGTCTGTTCCAGATCGGTGAAGGAGACTATGGAAGACTTTGTGCATGCGTAATTGTTCTTGTAGACTTTGTTACTTCAGGTGATCTTCTGCTCTCCATTTGATACCATTCTTGAAAGAAGAGGAGTGTTGTTAGCTAAGGACCAGGATATCCCTCTTTTGTTCTTTGTACATTACCTCTGAAAAAATAGAGGTAGATGTTGTTATACCACCCTATGTGTTATTTTATGCTTAATTATATATATATATATATATATATATCCAACGTATAAATATTTATAGGGAACCTCCCCTTGATGAGAGGAGAGATTTACCTCGTCCAGATCCAGTAAACTCACACTTCTCGTGGTGTAAATCTCCCTAAGTTGTGGTTGATATACCTATTTTGTCTTCAGTTAGTTGACGACAAAATATTCACCCAACAGTTTTTTGACGACTCCGCTGGGGACACAGTTATTTTGTGCAATTTGGAACCTCATGTTTCAAATTGAAACATCACATGTGTCTTACCCACTATCATTATAACCGTTATCCATTACATAGTCTAGCGACTCCGTTCCATGTCTTACCCATTATCATTATAGCCTTACCATCTTCTTCTATCTCCGTTATATTATCTGGTCTGCAAAACCAGAGCCGCTAGGGAAGAGCGCATAGTTTGAAGTCCCAAACTTCAAATTGAAGCAAATCCTGCTCTTTTCCATTTTTATTTTGAAATCTGGCAACTCCACACTATAGAAGAAGCCAAAGATCCAAGGGTGTTTTTGACCCCGTATTTGAGTTGGTGCAGCAGAGCAATTTTGATCTGTTTCCTCCACCGCCTTTCCTCCAGCGATCTAGGAGTCTTCCTCCTGACCTGATCAGATCACCCACGCAAGGTAGAGCTTTTTTTTCTGCTGTTAATCGTGCCCTACCTATAAATACTCCACCAAGGTTTGTTATCCCACCATTTAATCATCCTATCATAATGGCTCAAGGTCCATGGGGAAATTTCTTTGGTCCTCTTAATTTGACTGCACCTTTGCATGAACTACCTCGTAGTTATAGGAAAAAAATTCTAAGTTTTTTGGTGATAGAAAGGTTCATCCCGACGAGCATATTGCTGCTTTCTCCATAGCATGCAGTGTAATCAGTGTGGAATTTGAGGATGTAGCAGTGAGACTTTTTGTAGAAACCCTACAAGGAGCTACCGCAGATTGGTTCTATCACCTGCAGGTCGGGTCAGTAACTGATTGGGATACGCTCAAAGCCAAATTTGAAGCCAAATTTTAACCCATTGAAGATGCACATGCTTTGTTAGCTCAGCTAACACAAATGAAAAAAGAATCCCAGGAACCTATGAGGGATTTCGTAGCTAAATTCAACAAGTTGAGAAACCGGACCCCAACTGTTGCTCAGCCTACACCAGAGAATCTCAAATGCTTTTTCATCAACTCGTAGCTTCCTGAAGTAAGTTTTCTATTGAGGTGAGCTAGCCCTATGAATTTAGCATTGGCTCAAAATTTGGCTACTGAGATCAAAGATGATCTTATTCTGGCAGGTAAGATCAGAAAAGACCCTAGTAAAAATAGATTCTCTTCATCTACTGAAAGCTCTTCTACATGCACTATAGATCCTATGGTGCAAAAATTGACAAATGAATTGATAGCTTTGAAGAGACAAATGGCCCAAGTTATGTCTGCTTCTCCTAATCGGTATATGCCAAGGAGGACATTTCATAATCAAGCGTACCAAGGCAATACTGTTAGGAATCAAGGGCAGCCAAATCGTCTTCCTCCCCCACAGAGGAACCTCACCCTTGAAGCACCTCCAACCAACTCAGCGGTTGGATATCTGGAAACAAAACATGCTTCCCCTTTCCAACCTGAGTTGGACCAACAATATGATGCTAATCTCTTTGAAGAGCAGGAAGAAGAATTAGCTGGCGACTCTGTCATTGGTTACCTGAATTATCAGGATGAACCCAGAAGTGAGGGGAATGCAGCTGAGGGATCATATGCCGTATTCACCTAGTCCCAGAAATAGTCAGCCTGACAAGCTAATAAAGAGAAGACTAAAGAAGCAACCTCAGTCGATAGTTTTAATTGCCAAGCGGGGAACCACTCTACCCTTCCAACCAAAAGACCTGATGACTATTGAAAAGGTACGTACCCCAAGCATCTCAGCACCCTCTACTTCAACTTCATAAACCAGCCCTCCCCATCCCAAAAACCAAAAGAGTAAACTCCCATCCTCTGTCCCTAGTCCAATTCAGACATTTGACATAATAGAGCATGTCAAAAAGACTAAAATTCAAATGTCTGAATTTGAATTTCTACAAGCCCATCCTGAACAGTTGGACAGGTTGGCGGAATGTGTGAAAGGTACAACTGTCCCTGTAGGACAAGAAATTTTGAGGGTAACTCATGATCCCCCAAAGAATGTATCCATCTGGAATAACCTTGTCATTTCTCCCCCTGTTGCCTCTGAGAAAGTAGATCCTTTTTATGTTTCCCTATTAATAAACGATCGCAAGCTGAGCAACTGCATCATCAATTCTGGTGCATCTGACATCATGCCTGCTAAAGTGGCAGAATCTCTTGGTCTCACATTGACTAAAACTTTTGGGAGATGTTTCTCCATGGAGAACAAACAAGTACCACTATTGGGGCAAATCAAAGATGCCCAATTTGCATTTGCAGCATTCCCTGACAAGAGGATCAAGATGACAGTTTTGGTAGCTGATGTCCCAGCCTCATATGGCATTCTACTTGGATGAAAATTTTGCAAGGATGTCAGAGGAGAATTGAGCATGGACTTGTCCCAGGCAAGAATCCCTGTGAAAGGCGTGATGCAAAAGTTGCTTCCTGAGAGAGAGGCATAGTACGTGGTCACCCAAACATCAGCCCCTGTGTCTCAAATTTTGTTTGAGTCTTCTGGCAGGGGTAATTATTTTTTGACCACAGAAGAGGCTCATGAAGAGCCTATTAAAACCCTTGAGAATGCCAACCAAAAAATTGGTTCAGATAAAACAACAACAAGTGGGCCTGATAGTGCCAATCAGTGGCGGGTGTCAAATGAGGACAATCAAATCAGGTGCTGGATGGAACCAGAAGAGCAACCAATTATGGTAGCTGACCATGCTACTGTGCATCATGATCAAAAAAAGGAGCTCTTCTCCAAGAAAACAAAGATTCGTGGTTTTTAGATCAAAAGACAAGTCTTGTTGTGGGGCAAGAGGAGAAAACAAAAGGGAAGGCACAGGAAATTAGTTTCCTGGTGGAGAGTTCCATTCACACATCATCAATTATGGGGAGAAAATGGCCTCTTGTTGGTTTATCAAGATAGAGCATCATCGTCACTGCCTCTAAAGGGGCAGCATCTGAGGTGCTTCAATTCTTAAAGTACCAAATAAATTCACCTGTATATTTGTATAGTCTTTAGCTTTGTTTTGTTCGTTTCGTTTTCATTTTTGGAGCCTTTCTTTTTGTGTAGCATGACTCCATAGCATAATGGCACACTTCAAGGCACTGGAGATTCTGGATTCTACTCCCTTCAATCAATTTTTGCAATAGAAGGAAGTTCCCCAACTGGAGCCAGCTGTTGTCCCCAAAAAATGGGACAACCTACAGATCAAAATCCTCTCTTCCCCTTTCAAAAATTGTTCTGAGCATCTCAGTTCCTCATTTTTCAAGCTTCTCGAAAATCTACAGACTCAACAGGTCAAGTTCAATGGGATTTTATAGATTGCAATCTATGGACTCTCTCAAGGTTAGAGAAAACTATAGACTCTACAGATATGTTTTTGTGGACTCAACATGCTTGAGGTTAGCAGATTCAACAGGTTAAAAAGCTTTCGCAGGTGGGTAGAATTGGTTTCTAACATTTGATTATTTTTGATGTTTGGTTCATCACCTTGGTTCGAATAGGAATTTCCATCGGCAAGCATCAACAGCAGGTTCGACGTTTGGTTCATCCTTTGATTCAACGTCAATAGTTCAATAGCTCGATTCAACCAAGCGATTCAACGCTTTATTTCACTTGGGTGGTTCATTCCCTTTTGTTTCAATGTTTTGGTTCAAAGACATGGTTCAAAGTTTAAAGGGATGGTTCAATGCAAAAGAAAGATAGCCCGATGGAGAAAGACACAGTGCAGTGAACGTGACAAATGTTTGACCTCATGCTCCCCTTTTGAGTTGCTCGGGCAAAACATGTCGTGGACTCTATTTTTCATAAGTTTTTGATGAGTTTCATAACAACGGAACTTGCCACTTGTCAAAAATGCCAAAGGAAAGAACCATTGAGAGAAGGAACGTGAAGAACCAAGCGACTAGCTGGGAAGATACCCTGATAGCTCAAAACGCAGCAGGAAGAGACAACTGGAAAAAGACTGTTTGCATCCATCATGTAAGAGCGGCAATTTTTGCCACCCTTGCATCTTTCTATGCAAGAGCGGCAATTTTTTCCACACATACATCTCTGTTTCCCTCCTCCATGTGCAAGAGGGGCAATTTTTGCTGCCCTTACACGTTCACCTTCTCTAATATGCAAGGGCGGCAATTTTTGCCGCCCCTACATACCTTCTCCGTGATTTTCTTAGCTCTGAGAAATTTTTATTTTTCCTATTTTTCGTGCCTGCTCCCCTTTTTCTTCCACTTTTCGACCTGCTCACGCCTCATCCCTTTCAAGCGCATTTCCCTAATCATGATTATCAAATGTGCAATTTTCTCAGATTGCTATTTTTTTCCCTAATTGCACAATCACGATTCTCTCTACAGTTTCTCTAAAAGATCCCTCTTCATCGACGTCTTTTCAACAAAAGTTTTTCTAGATCACTGAAGTTTCTCTAAAGAAGTCGAAGACCATGAAGAAGACTAAAAATAAAGATTGAAGCTGTTCTTCCATGATTTATTCAAAATGCACTTTGTAATTGTCTTGAGACATTTTCACATGCAATTTTGTAATGTGTAATTACATGTAAAAATTATGAAAAAATATCTCAAAAAGTCAAAGATGACTCATCTTTGACTTAGATATTTTTATATTATAATATTTTCTAATTTGAGAGTTTCTCCCTATATATAGTGGAGACCTCTTTTGTAAATGGATTTTGGAAAAATTAAGAGCAAACACTCTGCCAAAATTGAAGCAATTTTTGAGACTTTGTGCTCAAACTTGTAAATCATATTTTGTTGAATGAATGAGAAGCAGGTTCATTCCAAACTTTGTGTTGAAGTTATCTGTGTTGTCTAGGAAATAGTTTCTTATGTTCTCTTTCCTGATAATCTCTTGTTTATCTGATTTAATAAGCAAAGTGGGTGTGTTTATATTATCTGAGAGCGCTTCTAAAAGGTAGAGGATAGACTTTGAGCTACTTTTATCTTTGAGATTTAGTTATCTTTTGTAGTTTCAAGTGAAGACATTGTGCTTCATTTCACTCTACGGTTACGTCTGTTCCAGATCGGTGAAGGAGACTACGAAAGACTTTGTGCTTGCGTAATTGTTCTTGTGGACTTTGTTACTTCAGGTGATCTTCTGCTCTCCGTTTGATACCATTCCTGAAAGAATAAGAGTGTTGTTAGTTAAGGACCACGATATCCCTCTTTTGTTCTTTGTACATTACCTCTGAAAAAACAGAGGTAGATGTTGTTATACCACCCTATGTGTTATTTTATGCTTAATTATATATATATATATATATATATATCCAGCATATAAATATTTATAGGGAACCTCCCCTTGATGAGAGGAGAGATTTACCTCGTCCAGATCTGGTAAACCCACACTTCTCATGGTGTAAATCTCCCTATGATGTGGTTGATATACCCATTTTGTCCTCAATTAGTTGATGACAAAATATTCACCCAACAGACTGTAGGGTAATACTCAAAAGATAAAGAGGATTTACCTTTATTAGGGTCTCTCCTTATCTTTCTTGCCAAGATAAGGTCATCTTCGACCTCAGTAGCCAAGTCCTGAGTAGTAGCAAGGTCTATGTGTCTGGCGCATCTCAGCAAGAAACTCACTTCAGACAGTTGTGAGTTGATGAAGAAGCATTTGAGGTTTTGAGGTGTCGACTGGACAACCATGGGAATCATCTGCCTCAACTTGTCGAACTTGGCAATATAATCCCTCATAGGATCATGAGGCTCTTTCTTCATCTGAGTGAGCTGGGCTAGCAAGGCATGTGCATCTTTTGTAGGCTTGAACTTGGCTTCAAATTTGTCTTTTAGAGTGTTCTAGTCAGTCACTAATCCAGTATGCAGGTGGTAGAACCAATCTGCAGCAACACCTTGTAGTGTCTCCACAAATAGCCTAATCGCTATGTCTTCAAATTCCACCCCTATTACACCATAGGCTATGCTAAAAGCTGTAATGTGTTCATCAAGATGAACCTTCCTGTCACCATAAAATTTAGGGAAATTCTTCTTTGAACTGTGTGGAAGCTCATGCAGAGGTGGAGTCAAATTCAATGGACCAAAAGAATTACCCCAGGGGACTTGAGCCATGATTTGATTATGTAAAAGTGGGATTAGTAGTCCAGGTGGAGCGTGGATAGGCAAAGCTCGACCAATAGTAGAAAAAGAAGCTCTGCCTTGTGTTGGTGGCCTGGTAGGGCTAAGAGGATGACTCCTAGTTCATCTAAGGTGAGGTTGTGGAGGAAACAACTGAAAATTACTCTGTTGCACCAACTCAAAAGTAGGGTCAACAACACCTTGGGATTACTTGCCTCTGGTATAACGTGGAGTTGCCAGATTGTAGAACAAAAAATGGAAAAGAGCAGGATCTGCTTCAGCTTAAAGTTTGAGACTTCAAACTATGCGCTCTTCCCCAGCAGAGAAGCCAAAAATTATTGGGTGATTATTTTATCAATCAACGTACTGATCAACAAAATAGGTCTGATCAACCACAGTAGGAAGATTGGTCGACTAGGTGTGCATCTTTACTACATTAATCAGAGACAAATCTCTCCTCTCATCAAGGGGAGGTTCCCTATAGATACGTAGGAGCTATATACAATATAAATAAGAAGAAAATAACACATGGGGGCAGAATAAATCATCCATCTCTCTTCTTTTAGAGATGATGCACACAGATAAAGGAGACAATCCCGGTGTAAACACTGAAGGCACTTCTCTTCTTTCAGAAGTGTTCTTGCAGAAAATAGCAGGAGTTTCTTTCAGATAGTAAAGTAACCAGTAACCAAGGGCGTAATAACAATAGGATGAAATAGAATGCAAAATTTCCACCTCAACTACCCAAAGAGTATATCACAAAGGATAATGGGTGCACAAAGTTGTCCCATAATCCTCAACACAAAAGAAAAGAGAAACATAGACTGAAAACAATTGTGAAAGCACAAAGTCTTCCCAAAATTGGTTTCAAGACACTTCCCTATTACTTTCACTAATTTTGCTTACCAAATTAAATGAATAAGAACACCTTCAGAAGACAGACGTAAGAATGATCTTCTAAAATTATACAATCCAAAATAGCACAAAGTCTATAAACAACTTGCTTTCTCATTCAGATAAAAATAAAAATGAAATTACAATCTGAGCTCAAAGTTTCAGTCTTCTTCTTTCAAAATGGGTAGAGTTTCAATCTTGGTAAGGGGAAGATCCCTTGTAATAATAAAAGAGTTTACCATATATAGAGGAAGAAAGGAGACCTTTTGCCACCCTTTTTATAAATGACCCATGTGCGTTATGATCATTGGGAAGACCAAGCCGCTTGAACATCATATGATAAATTATGGACCACATCATTTGTCTACTTACAAGACCGTTCTTTTAAGGTGATTACATGGCTTGTCTGCTCATTAATGCAAAATGAAGAAAATGAGTCACATCGTTAGCCGTTTGCACCTCTTAATGATCAATTCACAGACACTGTATCACCTATTGGAGTAACTCCTTGAGTCGAAACCTTCTTTCGCCACTTGGAAGCTTTGTCCATTTCTGCACTTGGTCTTTATTCTAACTTTAAGCCTTTGAATTCCTTCAGGTTCTCTTTTCATTTAATTGCTTGGTTCTTCCTTAATGTTCCATGCTCTATTTGAATTTCCATGGATTTCCCCTCACTTTAAATTTGACGTCTGAGGGGCCGTCAATGGTTTCCATTTGCTTGAACCATGTTGAACCTTGAATCTGTGAACCTATGAAAGTTCATTGGTTCATTGGTTCATTCTGTCTTTTTTATTCTATCGCTTCCTGGTTCAATCGCTTTCCAGCTCTTTAGTTGAACCATCCGTTGAACCACCTGTGTACTGCTTTTTCCTTGACTGAGGTCACCTTTGAACTTTTGAACCTATGAACCATTGAACTTTGAACTCTTTTGATTCAAAGTTCAATCAGTTCATTGGTTCATTCTGTGTCTTTCTCAATCATTGCTTCCTTTATCTTTCTAAGCTTTGGTTGAACCTTTGAACCTTGAACCAGTTGAACCTTTGAACCAAAGTGGTTCAAAATTCAATGGTTCAAGCCTTTGTCCTTTATCATTTGCAGACTGAACTCTCTTGATTGAATCGAGGAACTGAACCAATCCTGGAAATGACTAAGTGCTAGAAACTTGTTCTTTTGAGAGCTTGCTTCTTTCCTGCAGAATCTATAGAAATCAACCTGTGAAGCCCATAGATTCAAGCCTGTAGAGTTCGTAGATTTCTAGAAAGCTTGAAAAAAGAGGAATTTGAAATCTCAGAACAAATTTTGAGAAGGGAAGAGAGAAGTTTTGGTCTTGTAGGACCAAGATAGCTCATATGTTGTCCCAAAAATGAGTGACATTTTTGGGGACCAACACATCCTTCCTTCCCATCTTGACCTTATCAAGGGAGTGGAAGATGTTTTGAGAAATGTTCTGGAATCATCTTGGTATATCCTCCAATGGACACTTAGGCAATTAAATAACTGGTCCCTTCACAATGTGGGCATTTGCGATCCCTAGTCTTCCTTGGTCTTCATACCCTTTTCCACATCACCCTCATCCTTTTGTCATCCCATCCATTTTTTCTTATCTTGGTTTATAGGCTTGGTATTCCCTTTGCTAGTAACCCCATTTTTACAGTGTGCATACATGTTCCAAAAAAAAAGACCCAAAAAATTGAAATATGTAAAAAATCCAAAAAAATCATAAAAAATGGAAAAAAGTCAAAAATATTCCTGGATGTCTTGTTTTATGCCTATCGCATCCATATCCATGTCCTTCATATCTCATCACCAAGACAAAGTCACCTATCCCACTATTGTCTCTCATTTTGAACTAGGGAAAATCTAGTCTATACTGAGCTAATAGCGACTTAATCTCACTTTAGCCTAATAAGCCTTATATCTCTCATCTAAATTCCCCACATAGTCTACTCTAAATTCCATATCCATATCTAAATCCTAATCCTAATCATCATCCCTAGTCTAATCCAATTCTATATCTTATCCAAATCTATATACTTAATCCACATTCACATCATGATCATCCTAGTCCAACTCATCACCCAATCAATTATTCCATCGACTCTAATCAAGACAATCGATAAGACATGTATCACAACGCATCTTGATGTAGATGCTTATGTATGCTAATTGTATGCTTTATGTTATTTGACTTGTTTACATTGTGTATATATATGATGTTGGAAATATTGTCATTGATGTCAAAGGTCTAACATTATTGGTGATAAAGGCCCCATTGCATTTAATGGTGTTTTTAAAATTCATATATTGGATAATGTGTGTTAATATTTATTTAATATTAACGAATATATTTTTGGTTGCATAAAGTCAAAAGAAGGGCCCATGGAGAAGACAAAGAGTCACGGGGTAAAGACAAAAGAGGAATGGGATGCATTTTCCCATGAGGAGTCATCTTGAGGAATTCACCAAGTAAAGACAAAAGAGGAAGGGCGCAATTTCTCATGAAGGGACACTTTGAAGAATACGAAAAGTCACCAAGATAAATACAAAAGAGGAAAGCACATTTTTGCTTATGAAGAGTCACCATGTGACTTTTCAAATGAAAAGATATGAAGGGTCATGCAAGTTTGGCACCATTTTCCATGAGGATTGAAGGGTCACAAACGGTAAATGCCAAAGGTCATTTGGAAAGCTATAAATAAAGGCTTGAGAAGCCATTTGATATATACAACAGAGCGCATGATTTGTAATTTTTATAGCTAGCTTAGAAGAGCAAAGGAGAGAAAAGAAAGAGATATTGTAATGTGCTATCATTTGTTGAGAAAGCAACATTGAGAGATAGTTGTGTGGTATACACAAAAGGGGTAGGTGCTCACGAATAGTTGTTGTGTTGGTGCTCAGTAAAGGGGTTGGTGCTCCTGCAAGTTGGTGCTTATGAATATTGTAGTTTGAGTTGGTGCTCATTCATATACTTGAGATTGTTCTCCATGGTTTTTCCCACATTGGGTTTCCATGTTAAATATGGTGTCTCTCTATATTGTGTGGTGTTTATTATTTCAATTTTATTGCATATCTTGAATGTATGGTTAAGTGAAATTTTATAAGATTTATGATATACTGATTCACCTCCCCCCTCTCAGTATATCTTGTGCTTAACATATGATTGTCTCATGTTTTATTTGTTTGTCTATGTTTAATTTTAGTATTATGTAATGTATCTTTTTGTCTATTGGGCAATGAATGAGCATGCTATGATGACATCAAAATTTGCAATGATGCTTTTAGGTGCCCTCAATGATGAAGTGTTTGTTATTTACCCCTTTTATCTGCACTTTGGCACAATGTCCTCTTGGTCATACTTATATCATGGGGTATATTGCCAAGTGTCATATCTATTAGATTGCTTAGACTATGATGAGCCTTATTACAACAATGATGACTTGATCATTTATTTTAATCTATTTAACCATCTCACATCCCAAATCCAATCATTTATCCTATTCCTTTGTATTCCAACCAATCATCAAAGTCCAATCATTCCTCCTAGTCATATTATCATCCTATTTATATCATAAAATTCTCATCTAATATCCACTCATTCCTCTGAGTCCTTTTATCATCACATCTATATCCTCTAATCAATCATCTATCATCTCTCTAGTCATCCACATCTAATACCTCAACTCAACTTTTAATCCAATCATCACACTTATCATCTATCTAACAACTAATATGCCTAACAAACCTCATCATCCTAATATTCTAATTTGTCATCATCATCCTATATCATCTAGTCTAAACTACATTGGCCTGAGGTCTTTTTAGACTATGTAGGTAGCGCTTAGTCATATGGTGTGCATGAGGTCATCTCGGCCACTCTCCCCTCTTTCCCCATCATTTATCATCACATATATCATCCCTCATCCTCTTTACATCTTACATCAGTTAAAATAGTTGAGCTATAATATCAATCATTAATAAATTAATCTATTGATCAATCACCATCCCCACAATCATCTCCCTATTCTTTTTCATCAATCGCCCGCACCTATTGATTGGGACTGACATATCACAACATCCATCTTTTCTTCCATAATTCATCATTTAAAGTTTATATTTTCTTCCCTCAATTGGGGCATGACTACAACCATAACATTATTATCATCTCTCACTCCCTTGCATGTGTCCTTGATAGAAGCATCATCGCTATTAATCACATTATAGCTCGGTGATCTGATACAATGTAATCAAATTTTTCCCCTTCATCTTTTGGTCACTCAATCATATCCTTTCATCTTCATCACCAATATCACTTAAATTTAGTCTTGAGCTATACTCATCATTAATTATATCAAATTAGTCTTATTTCAATCTACAACTCTCCTTTGCATGTGTCTTTACTTGGGATACATCAAAATCTTGTGGCCTTTTATCTTATCATCATCATGTTACAGTTGATTCTCCCTTGGGATGTGATGATAATTGTGACATAGTCATTTTCAATTCCTATGCATATGTCTATGATCAGGGAATCATCACTTTTTAGCTCTCTATTTGGGTCAAATTCCTTTTCTTCATCATCTATCTTGCATCTAGCATTCCATCCCCTTATCCATTCATTGCATCTCACCCCTCATTTCTTCTTTCAAGTGGCCATCCATATCATTCTTATTTGCATGTCCCCTCGAGGGGGCATCATATCCACTGACATCATTTACTAACATTCATCCATGAGTGTCTTCCTTCTTTGAAAGGCTATATTGTAAAAGTGTGCTAGAGAGTAAGAGAGCAAATATTAGCTCCTTCAGAGGGAAGAGAGCAAGGTGTGTTCCTCCTAGTTCCAAAGGGGTGCTGAGTGTGTATGATCTTGGAGAGTTGCAGGTAGTGCAAGTTATGGTAAAAGATCCACTAGGGTACTGGTTGAAGAATCATAAGGACTTAGGGCAGTAAGGACAAGGGTTCTTCAGGGTGTAGAGACATCTACATGGTAAGTAAGGTCTATTGATTTGCAGGTGGCAGCAAGAGAAGGGAAGATCTATTTAGAGTACGGTTGTGTACTTGGTGTACTGGCAGCGTTGTTACTGACTGGTGGAGGTGAACAACAACTCTATATTTGAGTTGATTGTTGTGACCGTGATTGAGAGAGTGAACTGTTGGAGGAGAATTACTGGTGAACACTTGAGGTGTGGGAAGCTTCTGAAAGGTGTGGAGAAGAAGTGGCATCTTCTTTATTGTATTCCCTTCTGGATAAGTATTAATACAATTGTGTATTGTCTCTCATATTCTGTGTTGTTTCATAATTCTAGTTACTTATTCATTCTGGTTAAATTCCGTGTTTAGTTGCTTATACAAGAGGTAATCATATATACTCTTATTGAGGAGTAGGATCTTGATAGTTGGTATCAGAGCTTTTGGTTGGGTTGACTGACAGGTGGTTCAGATCTGGTTAGTGTTTGTTGATTACAAGTCACTCTCAGGGGTTTCAGATTGAGTGGGAGTATAGCAATGGCAGAAGAAAGTAAGCTACGAATGGAGAAACTGAATAGCACGAATGGTCAGATTGATGGAAATAAAGAGCAGGTAAAGAAAGACTGTTGGTTGGTAGAAGATCAGCATGAAAAAAAGGAAGAAGCAAATGTTGCAGGTGATGTAGCATAGGATGCTCTGGATAAATTAGAATCTTGGTTTACAGATTCTTTTGCCTCTTTCCATGCAGCCCAAAATAGAGCATCTTTTCATGGGTATGTCTTTGGAGACTTTTGAGAGATTTATTTAGGAGCTAGTGAGCCTTGTCAAATGGTTTGCAAAGGAGAAGTGAAGCTGAAATTGCAGACAGATAAGACACAGGTGTTGAATGAGGTCATGTAGGTACCAGTCTTGGAGATGAGTCTAATTTCTTCAGGAAAGTTAGGTGATGAGAGATGCACAGTAACTCTCACAGCGGATGCACTTGAATTAAACGGTGGTAAGAAAGTAGGTATCCTTTATCTATCTACATATATTACTGATTCACCTTCTGTTGCAGAGATGTGGCTTTGTAGGCTTGGTCACATGTGTAAGAAGGGAATGCATGTTCTTAAGCAGAAGACAGATATCTTTGACAAACTTAAGAACTAGAAAGCCTTGGTGTTCATGGAGGAGATGACGGACAGAGATCAGCTGAGGGGACTGAATTATTCTGAGCAGGGCTGTGTTAATTTGGACAGGGTTTTGACTCAAGGTGATCTCGCAGGTAAAAAGTCATCACTCACAGGAAAACACAGGTACCGGCATTGGTCATTAAGAACCGACGTCGAACAGACAGGCACCGACGTCAGTCATGTGCAGATCAGTAGAGTCAGTGGTGTCAGGCAGGTGAAGACCGACGTCTGTTATACAGGAACTGACATTGGCAACAGGGACACCAGCATCAGTCATAAAGAATAACGTCGGTAGTAAGGGTCAGTCGCAAGGAACCGACGTCGGTCGTGTGTAGATTGAGATGTGATCGACATCGATCACTGAGATGAATTTTGGGCAGACAACAAGCTGTCAAGGAGTCTCAAATGCCCATATGGAGGACTGAAAGGGTAAGTAAGCCTCAAATTTGTCATTTCCCTTATTTACACTACTTATTGGTCACTGATGATCGAGAACCAAGAAGATGTGAAGAGGCAATGCAGGTAGAATCCAGAAACAGTGGGAGCTTGGCATGGATGAGGAGTGTGAGTCCTTGGAGAAGAACCAAATAGGAGTTTGTTGGTGGAGTTGTTAGCTGGAAGAAAGCACTGAGAGAGGGATGGATTCCCAAGTTAGAGAAGAGAGTGGATGGACACGTGAGACGAAAGGCCAGGATATATGGTCTTGAGGAAGCTGCAGGATAGTGGTACAAGGTTTTTGACAGGTGGATGACAAAGCAAGGCTTTAGTCAATGTCAATGTAACTATTGTGTTTATCTTTACCGGGTTGGATGATGATTGCAACACTATCCTGTTACTATTGTGTGGTTGCTTGTTTTAGGGTTACACATGCAGGGAGTTTCTGAGCTAAAGGTAAATTTAGTTCAGAGGTATGTCATGAAGAATTTGAGAGCAGTGAAATTCTTTGGCATAAGAGACATGGAAGATCACAGGTTGATCTCCAGTGGGAGCTGATGTGAAGAAGGTGTAGGCGGGGTTCAATATGCAGGATGCAGAATCGGTAACCACACCAAGGGCTGGACAGTTCAAGCTTAGAACAGTGTTCAAAATCACATGAGGTCTGGTGTAGACCTGAGTTTTCCCAAGAAGTGGGAGTTGTCAAAAAGCTTGGAGCCAATTCAGGGAAGAAGCACTGGAGGGCAGTTCAGTGGATTCTCAGGTATCTAAGAGGGACCAGCAGTAGGGATTCATGTTATGCAGGGTCAAGGTCTTCACTACATGGAGTTGTAGGTTCGGATGTGGCAGGTTACTTGGATGACAGGAGGTACACCACAGGGTGTGTGGTGGTTGGTTTTCAAAGTTGAGCTTGAAGAGGGATACAATCCAGGAAACAAATTAGATGGTGTACAGGTATAGGTATAGTGCAGCTATTTATCTCCAAGTGGGAGATTGTTAGGTTGTGGAGCTAAAAGCTTCACTGATGTAAACATGGAGGAGGTTGCTGGGTTGCTGAGTTTTAGAGTGAGTTGCAGAGGAATCAGTGTCGGTCAGGCCAACCGACGCTAATCATACTACAGTGCAGAAGCAACCGACATCAGTTATAAGTTGGCCGACATCGGTCCAAAAGGAGCCGACGTCGGCAACCTGTGTGTGCATGCAGTTTGCATGCATGTTTCGGACTGGTCTATTTTTGGACAGGCAGTTTGCATGTAAAGACTTATTTTAGTCTTGGAGTTGCGAGTCTAATTATTGTAATTAAGAATGTCTAATTATTGAATGCATGAGATCTATATAATAGACTCATGGGCTATATTGTAAAAGTGTGCTAGAGAGTAAGAGAGCAAATATTAGCTCCTTCAGAGGGAAGAGAGCAAGGTGTGTTCCTCCTAGTTCCAAAGGGGTGCTGAGTGTGTATGATCTTGGAGAGTTGCAGGTAGTGCAAGTTATGGTAAAAGATCCACCAGGGTACTGGTTGAAGAATCATAAGGACTTAGGGCAGTAAGGACAAGGGTTCTTCAGGGTGTAGAGACATCTACATGGTAAGTAAGGTCTATTGATTTGCAGGTGGCAGCAAGAGAAGGGAAGATCTATTTAGAGTACGGTTGTGTACTTGGTGTACTGGCAGCGTTGTTACTGACTGGTGGAAGTGAACAACAACTCTATATTTGAGTTGATTGTTGTGACCGTGATTGAGAGAGTGAACTGTTGGAGGAGAATTACTGGTGAACACTTGAGGTGTGGGAAGCTTCTGAAAGGTGTGGAGAAGAAGTGGCATCTTCTTTATTGTATTCCCTTCTGGATAAGTATTAATACAATTGTGTATTGTCTCTCATATTCTGTGTTGTTTCATAATTCTAGTTACTTATTCATTCTGATTAAATTCCGTGTTTAGTTGCTTATACAAGAGGTAATCATATATACATATCCAAGAGGTTAGTGCATGATTGTATTTTTGAGCTATGAATTCAAACTAATATATATATATATATATATATATATATATATATATATATATATATATATATATATATATATATATATATGTATATATATATCACACATATATATATACACACACACACACACAAATATATGTACATGTATGTGTATACATATATACATATACATATATACACACACACACACATATGTATATGTATTTGTATATGTATATACATGTACATATATGTACATGTATATCTACATATATACATATACATATACACATGTAGATATACATATACATATACATATATATATATATACATATACATACATATATATATATATATATATATATATATATATATATATATATATATAATTTATAGCTCAAAAATACAATCATGTACTAACCTCTTGGATATGTATTGAACACAATCCTTCAAACATTGTCTTGCACTAAGCTTATCAACACAAGAGGTTTTCCCTTAAGATAATAGATGCAAAACTTACTCAACTGTATAGATCTGTACATTAACATTTCACTCCCTCATGCACGTGAATTTTGGCTTAGATATGGTGTGGATGAATTCCAAAATTTGTTTTAAGCTTTATACCTCATTGGCACATGCTTTCAACCTCACTTATGTAGAAAACACCTGACACTTCTCAAGAAACCTATCTAATCTTGTAAATATTAGTAGAGCACAACATTTCTTGCATGAAAGATCTGGACCTAGGAATATAGCAATGGTTTTATATTGAGAGGGTCACTTGAATTTATAACAATGTTTTCCAATCATTATTCTTCCCTCATTAAGTTCCAAATTACATTTAAATGGGAAAAACCGATCCTACAGGGCTTTTTGTGGGTTTTAGAGGATCTTAGCTTCTTAATGATAATTCATAAATCACAAGGGTTCTATCTAAAAATAAGTGTCATGGATTGAAAGGGCATATGGACCCCTATAAACACCTACCAGCATTGGTCCTGATATGTTCCCTTCTTCATGAATAATCCTTATCAAAATTGCCTTCCTTAGCCTACCAAGAAACCTGATGGAGAAGATGAAAGGTTTTTTTGTTAATTATTAGATCTACCAACACTTCCAACACTTTATTTACACATTAAGACACCTGAGGACACTAACATCATCATCTTATGTTGAAAAAATTCCTCTTTTCATATTGGAACCTGCTTTTGAAAGCCTTGACAAGTGTATTTTCAACGTTGCATAACTTGAATAATCATGAAACAAGGAGATGTTACCTTAAAGTTTGCAAACATGCCTTAAAACATGATAAACACCTTATGAAGGGTCAATTTATGAACATTGGTTAGTCACTTTTAGGACCAAGACCTCACAATTTGGTTATTACACCCTAGGAAACCTTAGACACTACTAGGACAACATCACATTTTATCATGGCAAGACAAGTTATGACCGAGACCAACACCTTCAAGGGCTATCAGCAAAGTTAAACATGGTCTAGATAGAAAGTTTTTAATATCACTCACCTATGGTAAACAATTTTGGCTAACAAATACCATTCTTCAACACATTCTTTTGACTCAAATCCATTCCAATCAAATTCCAAACAACTTGAACAAAAGCATGACATATGCCTAGTATAAATAGTCAATGAAATATAGTTTGAGTTTCTGGTTGAGTGAAAATAACTCGATTTAGGTTTTTGCACAACAATATTCATATATTACCTTATTTTATTCTTCCATTCACAAAAAGAATCTTTGCACATGAGAATATTTATCTGATCCATGAGAAATTGTTTTATCAAACCAAGCCAAAATACTTGCATCATCAATCAAACGAGCACCATCCTTGCACTTCTCATGGTATTTTTTAGGGATATCTTTACACCTGAACTTGCACCATCATGTTCCCATTTTCTATGCCCAGCCTTAAATAAACTTTGAAAATGGTATACCCCACTCTTCTTATGCATCCTACTTAACCAGTAAAACATTCAAAAATTATTAAACTGTCTTACACAATTGTCTAACTAAATGTAGTGTGTATTGAACATGATTTCTATTGCATTCATATTTCTAAAAAAAATCTCAAAACAACCTCGTAAAAACTCTAGAGAATGTGCTTTATCATTTCTCATGTTAAAGTGGTACTCCCTAAAAATATTTTTATCATTCTATGTGTTATCAGGTGCATGTCTAAATGTAATATGTACAAAAATTACAACTTGAATTGAATTATAGTATTGTGATTGAAACTCATTTTTTGGTTGGAGTATGTAGTTTTCAATGAAGTCCATAATTGAAACAATGGTTCCAAGTGTAAAATTGTCCTTTTAAAACTTGAATTGATTTTATAAACATTTTGCTTAGTGTGTGTGTCTTGCATATTACTAGATAATATTCTTCTTGAATTCAAACATGAAATCAGACATATATACATATGTCATAACCAACTCACATCCTGATGATTTTTCCATCTTTTAATGCATACTTTATATATTTTTACTTCTTAAAATCAATTAGTCATTTTCCAAAGTCATGTGAAATTTATTTGTGTATACAATTGGTTAAATGTGACAAACCACCACAAGTATTACATATTCCATATAAACCTTATTTGGTAAAAAATGTTTTCCCTTGGGTCTTTGACACAAAATACCAAGGATTAAGTCTCATAATGTTTTAGGTGGAGAATCCACCATACATTCCAACATAATCTAGTCAGTATGTAAAGTGCAATGTATTTGACAAAAAACATCAAAATGCATAGCAAATTCAACATGAAGCCTAAAAAAACATGTGTTGCATGTTTGGTTGATTTCAACATAGAAATGCTTGCCCATCTCAAATGAACTTTAGCTAATTATCAATTGTGTAATAAATTTTTCAATAATTTTTTTTAAAAGTCTATTTGGGTCATGTCAAAGAATTGTTTTACACATGGTTCACAGTTTTTTGAACCTTTTTATTCTTATAACATCTTTTATATTAGGTGATACCCATGTGTTCTCATGCAAAAAAAATCAATCAAATGACTTGTTTCTTCAACTAATACGTTGTCCTTTCATAGGAGTCTACCACTGAATACCCAAAAAAATGTGAGTAAAGGGTCATCGAGTCTTGTTCTTCTTTTTACTGCTTTGATTAGAGTTATCTTATTCAAGTTCAAGGTTGTACTTATTTGAATAATAAATCAACCTCTAGATGTTGTCTTACTCATTATACACTATGTTATTACTCATCTTGCCACATTACTATATGTTTTTGAGTTTTGTTACATATTGTATTAAATGCATTATTTAGATTCTTTACTATTGCATTATTTCTTCCCTCTAGATTGGTTGTTCTTAACCCTAAATTATGCATCATAAGGTGTATTTATTACATTGTCATCAATTGAACAAATAGTTAACATTGTTTTGTATGGGTTTTATTCTCAAATGCATGGTGTCATACAAGTTGAGCATGACATGCAACTATACTTGTTGACATTTTTCCTTGCATAATGTAATGTACCTTAATAAATGATATTATTAGTGGGTGGAGATGCCAACATGTGGCACACATCCTATTAGTGAGTAAATTATATGGATTCATATGGTTAATTTATGGTATTAATTATATCAGGTAATTAGTTGGCCTAAATTGGGATTAGGAGTGTACCCATCCATTATTAGTGATATAAGTCTATATAAGGAGAGGAATATCATTGTAAATGATATCAAGTAAGTCGTAGAATCGTCTATTTGAATCATAATTGTGGAGTTATTCCTTCATAAATGAGTATTATATGGTGTAACCCTACTTTAAGGGTTATCATTATATTTTTAATATATTTCATATTTAGGAATCTTGGCCCCTAATATATTTTGTGTTGATCTCCATTATAATTTTGCATATTTACATGATTATATGTGAGGTTCTTAAAATAAGGTGATACTTCATTATTCAAATTTGGTTATTGCTACAAATATTAAATCTATCAAATTCCATAAAAATTCACACTAATTTTTTGTGGAAAGTCCATGAATCTGAGCATCAATTAATTCATAAAATACTTAAAAATTGAGTTGATATTGAAGGTACGTTGGATTGGCTTAGTAAGGTTAGTATTCAATGCAAGTTACATTTTGAATTGGTAAAGTTAACTTACTTGATGTAGTTTGTTATATTTATAATTAATTTTTCATTATGTATTTGTTTTTGTTTGAAATCATTACTAATAAATTTAATATAGGTTAGTGGTACTAGATGAGCTTCCACCTTCACGTGGTTGGTGTCATGAGTAGAGAATATTATATTCTTGAAACAAAGAGAAACATAAAAAATAATACATGTTGAGTAGAGAAGCTTCTTCCTCATAATGAGTGGAATATAATCCTCCAGGGGGTGATCAAAAGACTCCCCCATGTAACTATAAGAGTTTATGATTCATCTCTACCCCTCACAGTTTGCCTGTAATGACTTCATAAAGTTCATTTCATTTTTTCCCTTAAAAATGAGAAGATTATTTTAATGGATGCATTCAACCACTTTAAATTTTTTAGTCTAGGGGTTAGACTATGGCATATGAAAGTATTTGTTATGTTTATAAACCCATCTAGATGTGTCAATGAAGATAATTCATCGATTGGGTGCATGAGTCAAAAGTTACATGTTATACTAACCAACTTTTGCTCCTTAAATCAATATTTCACTATAGTATAAAATGTGTCACAATTTATTCCTTAGTTTGAGTGGAATAAAATTTAATTGTGGGTGTTTATAGGACCCTTCCATAAAATTTTAAGAGCTTACGGTTTATTTATACCCCTCACGATTTTCTTATAACTGCTGCCCAAAGTTCGTTCCAATTTTTACCTAAAAAATGAGAAGATTATCTTCATGGATGCATCTAGACACCTACAATTTTGGATTATGAGGACTAAAAAAATGATAACAAATTCCATTATTGTATTTATACACCCATCTAGATGTGTCTGTGTAGATAGTTTGTCGATTGAGAGCATGAGTCAAAAGTTGCACATTATACTGACCAACTTTTTGTCTCTAAAGTAAGAATTCACTGTGAGAGAAAACATCGCACCATTTATTCCTCATCAATAGTTTAATATAATCCTCTTATGAGTGCTTATAAAACTACCCCATGCAAAATTTAGGAGCTTACAGTTCATCTCTACCCCTCACAGTTTGCCTAAAATGGTTGTCTAAAGTTCACTCTATTTTTTCTCGTAAGAATGAGAATATTCTCATAATAGATGCATCTAACCAATTTAAATTTTATATTTTAGGTGTTGATAAAGACAATTATTGCATTCATATTCCTATCCTGATGTGTTCATGAAGATGGTTTGTCGATGGGCACGTGATTAAAATATTGCACATTATACAGACCAACATTTTGTCCCTAAAGTAAGTTTTCATTGTGTTAGAAAATATGCCATCATTTCTTCTTCACCATGAGTGAAAAAGAATACTCTTGGGGTTATTTTATGACTCCCCCATGAAACCTTAGGATTTTACATCTCATCTCTACCCCTCGTGGTTTGCCTACAATGATTTCCCAAAGTTCTTTTATGTTTTCCCTTTAAGAATGAGAAAATTCTCTTAAGGGATGAGATTGACCACCTAAAAGTTTATATTTTTGGGTTGATGGATCATGAACAAATTCCATTGTATTTATATGTCCATCTAGATGTATCTTCAAAAATAGTTCATCAATTGGGCGCGTGAGTCAAAAGTTGTGTGTTATACTGACCAACTTTTGTTCCCTAATACAAGATCTCATTGCGATAAAAAACATGTCATAATTTATTTCTTGTTGCAAGTGGAATAAAATATTCTATAAAGTGCATAGAGGAATCTCTTATGCAACTATAAGAGCTTACAAATCATCTTTACCCCTCATGGTTTGCCCTCAACAGCTACCCAAAGTTCATTTCATTTTTTCCCTTAAGAACAAGATTTTCTTAGGTGATAAATACACACACTTTCAATTTTGGGGTTTTAGAATCAATGGGGAATGGATAAAATCCATTATTATTTTTATACACCCATTAAGATGTGTCTACAAAGATGATTTATTGATTAGGCATGCGTTTTAAAAGTTACGCATTATATTGACCAACATTTGGTCACTAAATCAAGATATCACTATGAGATAAAATCTATTTAATTTTATTCCTCATCAAGAGTGGAAAATAATACCCATGGGACTGTTCATATGAATCCTCTATTCAATAATAATATATTATGATTCATCTTTACCCCTTATAGTTTGTTTGCAACAACTACATAAAGTTCATTCCATTTTTCCTATTAAGAACTAGAAGATTTAATTTAGGGATGTATCTAACCCATAAAATTTTGGATTTTGGGAGAAAATAAAGGGTGTAAAAAGGCCATTCTCATGTTTATATTCCAATCCATTGGTGTTGTGAAGATGATTCATCAATTGGGATGAATCAAAAGTTGTGTGTTATACTTACCAACATTTACTCGTGAAAGTAAGATTTTGGTGCAAGAGAAAAAAATTCATCATTTATTCCTCATCATGAGTGGAATATAATACTATTTGAAGTGATTATTGGACTCCCCAGTTTAATTTTAGGAGCTTACAACTCATCTCTACTCCTCACGGCTTGCCTGTAATGGATGTGCAAAGTTCATTCTATTTTTCTCCTTAAGAATGACAAGATTCTCTTCAGGGATGCATTTGGTTGCCTAAAATTTTATATTTGTGGGTTGATGGAGATGGAATAAGGCTATTATTTTATTTATACACCAATCTAGATGTGTCCATAAATATAGTTCACCAATTGGGTGCATGAGTCAAAAGTTACACATTATACTGACCAGCTTTTGCTTCCTAAAACAAGATTTTATTACAAGATAAAATGTGTTATAATTTATTACTTATCATAAGTGGAATATAATCATATAATGGTTACATTTATGGCTCCTTATGGAACTATGGGAACTTACAGTTAGTCTCTACCCTCATGATTTTCCTGTAATGGCTACCCAAATTTCATTATGTTTTTTCCCTTAAGAATGAGAAGATTCTCTTTAGGGATGCATCTAGAATCCTAAAAGTTTAGATTACAATGGATAATGAAGCATTTATGAAGGCCATTCTTGAATTTATAATCCAATCTAGACTTGTCTATGAAGACTATTCATCGATTTGGCACGCAAGTCAAAAGTTGTGTTATACTAATCAACTTTTAGTCCTTAATACAAGTTTTATCTGTGAGAGAAAACATGTCACCATGTCTTTCCTCTTCACTATTGTGAGAGTATACTCCTAGGGGTGATAAAAGGACTCCCTCAATTAATTTTAAGAGCTTACAATTCCTCTTTACCCCTCACTATTTTCCTGTAACAGCTACCCAAAATTTACTCTATTTTTTACCTTAAGAACAAGAAGATTATTTTCAGTAATGGTCTGGTGCCTACAAGTTTCAAGTATGGGGGATGATAAATCATATATGAAAATATAGATGTGTCTGCAAAGATAATTTATCAATTGGATGCATGAGTAAAAAATTACATGTTATACTAACCAACTTTTGCTCCCTAAAGTAAGTTTTTGTTACTAGGTAAAATGTGTCACCATTTATTATTCATCATGAGTGGAAGAAAGTAATATAGAAGGTGTTTAGAGGACTCTCCTATGAAATTTTAGGATATTATAGTTCATCTCTAACCCACATGGTTTACTTGTAAGGCTGCATAAAGTTTCCATTTCCCCCTTAATAACAACAAGATTCTCTTCAGGCATGCATCCAACCACTTCCAAATTTAGACTTTAGGGGAAGACAGTTTGTAGATGATGGATATTATTGAATTTATATGTCCATCTGAATGTGCCTATAATGACATATTGTCAATTATGTATGTGAGTCAAAATTTGTGTGTTATATTGACCAACGTGTGCACCCTAAAGCAAGATTTTATTTCAAGAGAGAATGTGTCATTATTTATTCCTAATTGTGAGTGGAAGGTAATCATTGGGGGGGCTCAAAGCAAACTCCTATGAAACTATAGGAGCTTACAGTTTGTCTCTAATCCTCATAATTTTTGAGTAATGGATGCACAAAGTTAATTTTGTTTTTCTACTTAAGATCGACAAGATTCTCTTCAGGGATGCATCTAGTTGCCTACAAGTTTTGATTCTGGCGGATGACAAAGCATGGATGAAGGCCATATTTAATTTATATGCCCATCTGGGCATGTCTGTGAAGACAATTTTTCAATTTGGCATGTAAGTGAATTTTTTCACATTATACTAACCAATTTTTACTCCCTAAATCAAGATTTCATTGTGAAAGAAAATATGTCATCATTTCTTCCTCATCAAGCATGGAAGAGAATTCTCTAGGAGGTGATCTAAGAAATCCCTCGTACAATTTTAAGAGATTCATTTGGTCTCTACCCCTCATAGTTTTCTTAAAAAATCTGCCCAATGTCCATTTTAATTTTCCCCTTAAGAATGAGAAGATTATGTTTAGGGATGCATCCAACTACTTACAAGTTTAGATTATGGGGGATGACAGAGCACGAGATAGCATGAAATAAGGCCATTATTACATTTATACACCCATCCATATGTGTCTATGAATACAGTTCAATGATTTGGTGAGTGAATCAAAAATTGCATGTTATATTAACCAACTTAAAACAATATTTCACTATGAGAGAAAAAATGTCATTATTTCTTCCTCGTCGAGAGTGGAAGAGGATCCTCTTAGAGGTGCTCAGATTAATTACCACATATAACTTTAGGAGTTTAAGATTTGTCTACCTCATAGTATGCATGTAATAGTTACCCAAGTTTGTTTTATTTTTACCCTTAAGAATGACAAGATTCTCTTCAGGGATGTGTTCAATTGCCTATAGTTTGAAGTCCTAGGGCTAACAGAGCATGGATGAGGGAGTTGACAGAAGACAAACCTCTATGGGGTGCTTAGAGGACTTGTTGACCTAGTGGATTGCACCCTTGGCAGGAGGTTGAGCTCCCGCCTTCCACATGCAACAATGGAAACTCCCCTCTTGCCTGTGGGTATGGCAAAACTGGGGGGAGAGTCTCTAGATAAGGGCTAGCTCCCTTCGATGTATCTTTTAGGTCTTAGATCTCCTACTGCTAACAAATAAATGAAAAAAGGGGGGTTGAAAAGGGGAGAAGGATGCTAAAATAGAACCTAAACCTAAACTCAAAAAGGTGATACACCAAAAAAGGTTGATCTACTCATCCCGAACATACACTTTTCATCGAGAGCAAGTTCCCATACACTTCATTTGACACAAGAAAATCCTTTTGCATCAGTGAGCTAGGGGTCTGTGGAGATATAGGGATGAAGAACTACCAGAGGTGTTCTAAGATGCGTTATGGCAGCCTATTCACATGCACCTATACTCCTGCTAGGGACACTTCTAGCTAACCTGCAAATGGGAAACTCATAATGCACTAGACGTGTTGAAATCATCCTGCGAGAGCATCAAGAAAAATGACTCAACATAGAATAAAGGCATAGACACATACGAAAGCACAAAATTCAGAATGGAGGTAAAAATCTATGTCTCGATTGAAGGTAAAATGACACAGAGTTCTGCCTTACAAACCCAGAGATTTTTGGGGCAGAGCTTTGCCTTGCAGGCTAAGAGATAGATCCTTTCTAAAATGAGAGATTTACAATATATAGAGGAAGAAAGAGGCCTTTTGGTGCCTCTTTTACAAGTGGCCCATGTGCTTTCTGAGCATTGGGAAAAGGAACCTGTTTAAAGATAATGATGTGTCAGCTCTTGCTTTGATGTGAAATTATGGGCCGCACCATTTGTTTGCTCATCAATGCAAAGTGAATAAAAATGGGTCACGTCATTCACTATTTGTGCCTCTTGATGACCGCCTGGTAGGCACTGTGTCAACCACTGGAGTAACTCCTTGAATCGACACCTTTTTTTGCCACTTGGATTGTTTCATCCATTTTTGTGCTTGGCTATTTTTCCTCTTCCTTTATTTGCCTCTTTTGGCTCCTTTGTCCCTCAGGCTATCTTCTACTACTTCTTTGGCTCTTTGGGCTGGGAGCACTTTGCTTTTGACACATGTCATAGTATGCTACTTTAAAACTTGTAAGACACTTGAAATGCAAATGCAGACACTTTTCACACTCCATTGAGTTAAAATGGGACACGTGGCAGCATCCACTTAGCTTAAGATGTCTCTTGAGAGATCCACAGAAGGTGACACATGGCAGCTTCCGCTTACTTTAGCAATTCATTATAGAAACATTTGGGACTCATTCATATTCATGTGGATGATGACACTTGGCACACTCCGCTTAACCTTAGCAACTCGCCTGGGGCCCACCACAGTCCTTAAATAATGAAGCCAAAGGAGGAACCTGTGGATGTTGACACATGGCAACTTCTACTTAACTTTACCAGGGACACGTGGTAGCTTCTGTTACTTTTAAGAATAGAGTAAAAAGGGGCTCGATAGATGACACTTGGCAGATTTCGCTTGAATCTGAATGAGTCCCAAATGTTTCCATAATGAATCACTAAAGTAAGCAAAAGCTGTCATGTGTCACCTTCTGCAGAGCTCTCAAGAGACATCTTAAGCTAAGCAGATGCTGTTACGTGCCCTGTTCTAACTCAGTAGAGTGTGAAAAGTGTCTGCATCTGTGTTTCAAGTGTCTTACAATTTTCAAAATAGTGGACTGTGACACGTGTCAAAAGCGAAGCACTCCCAGCCCAAAGAGCCAAAGAAGTAGCAGAAGATAGCCTGAGGGATAACGGAGCCAGAGAGGAAAATAAAAGAAGAGGCAAAATAGCCAAGCACAGAAATGGATGAAACAGTCCAAGTGGAAAAAGAAGGTGTCGACTCAAGGAGTTACTCCAGTGGTTGACACAGTGCCTGCCAGGCAGTCATCAAGAGCTGCAAACAGTGAACATCGTGACCCATTTTTTCTTCACTTTGCATTGATGAGCAGACAAATGGCGCGGCCCATAATTTCACATCAAAGCAGGAGTGGACACAATATTATCTTTAAATGGCTTTCTCTTCTCAATGCTCAGAAGGCACATGGGTCACTTGTAAAAGAGGTGCCAAAAGGCCTCTTTCTTCCTCTATATATTGTAAACCTCTCATTTGAGAAATATTGGAATCTCTTAGCCTATAAGGCAAAGCTCTGCCCCAAAATCTCTAGGTTTATAAGGTAGAACTCTGTGTCATTTTACCTTTAATCGAGACATAAGATTTTTACCTCCATTCTGAGTTTTGCGCTTTTGTATGTGTCTATGCCTTTGTTCTGTGTTGAGTCATTTTCCTTGATGCTCTCGCAGGATGATTTCAGCACGTCTAGTGCATTATGATTTTCCCGTTTGCAGGTTAGTCAGAAGTGTCCCTAGCAGGAGTATAGGCACATGTGAATAGGTTGTCAAAGTGTGTCTCAAAACACCTCTGGTAGTCCTTCCTCCCTGTACATCTACAAACCCCTAGTTCACTGATGCAAAAGGATTTCTCATGTCAAATGAAGTGTATGGGAGCTTGTTCTTGGTGAAAAGTGTATGTTCAGGATGAGTAGATCAACCTTTTTTGGTGTATCACCTTTTTAAGTTTAGGTTTAGGTTCTGTTTCATCATCCTTCTCCCCTTTTCAACCCCCCTTTTCCATTTATTTGTTAGCAATAGGAGATCCAGGACCTAAAAGATACATCGGAGGGAGCTAGCCCTTATCTAGAGACTCTCCCCCTAGTTTCGCCCTTTCCCACAGGCAAGAGGGGAGTTTCCATTGTTGTGTGTGGAAGGCAGGAGCTCAGTCTCCTGTCGAGGGTGCAATCCACTGCGTCAATAGGACTTTTGTGTGGAATTATAAGAGCTTAATATTTGTCTATATAGTTTCAAATTACATTCCAAAGTTCTTTTATTTTAAAGATACATGTCACAAAGACCATCACAAACAATTTTTTTGAGTTTATCAAAATATATTATAATTATACTCTTTTTTTGGACATAGTTTTTAAACAAAACTTGTGAAAGCTAAGCATTAGTTATCCATTCATTAACACAACCATGCTATGAAAACTTCTTCATTTATGAACAATTCCAAAAAGGATAATGTACAATAACAAAAACAAAAAATAATAATAATGACATAAAAAGCAAATTTGTATACACAAATTATAACAGTGTATGATTTATATAGATATATCAGATAATATGTATGTGTATCCAAATTATGCCATAATGACATGTAAAACGGGTCATATCGGTATAATATATACCATATAGATATAAAAAATGGACCATATAGGCATAAAGAGTGGGCCATATAAGCATACAAAGTGGACCATATAAGTATATAAAAATGTTCATATGGGCATACACAATAAATTACGCCTATAACTACCCCTATCACTGCAACTAACTCTCCTACTACTCAGTGCCTCTAAATAAATTAACCCTCATTACCATAAATGTAGAGCATAGGGTGATGGATGTCTCATTATGGGGATAGACTATCCTCTTAGCTTGTGAATGATCAAATGTCTATGACACAATCTCATATTGTTGTTGCGGTTGCACAACATAAAAAATAGAAAATAATGCATTAAAATTATTTACGGAAAATGATAGAGTTACCAAGATTTGTTTTGCAACAAGGTGATTTCGGACTCACTGCATGCCATGTAAAGGGTGCCTCAAGCTACATGACCTTGAATATATCAGTGATGGTGAATATTATGGAGCATACATGTAGGATTAGATTTATGTGCATGCAAATATAAATATGACATATAATATCATTACTTGAAGTTAAAAAATACAAATTTAATATGTGTTCTCACTAGTCTCTATCCCTAAATCAAGCAGTGTTGGGGAGATATTGGATTTGAAGACACAATTGTAGCGTCAGTCACAGGCTATTACGATCCAAAAAGGATACCCATATCATCTCTCATCATCTATATAACCAACAAATGAAAGAGGTCAATTATGAATCAATTAAAAGTAAACCTATTTTAAGATAATTTTAAATTATTCCTTCTACATAAAGAGAGATAAACAATAGCAAGAAAATGCTCAGATAATTGTAGTGTTATCATCATATTGTTGTAGTCTAAATGGGGTACTAATAGTGTATTTCATCATCTATATAAACAAACAATGAAAGAGAAAAATTACATGACCTAATTAAGATAAATTAAAATTATCCTTTCTTCATAAAGAGAGAGTGAGAGAGGGATAGAAAAAGAGAAAAATAGTGATAATGAGAGGAAGTGAGAGAGAGGGAGATGGAGAGAAAGAGAGAGTGAGAGGGAGAGAAAAATAACGCAATGTTTTCTCTCTTTCTCCCCCCCTCTCTTCTTATGTCTCTATCTCTTGGAAGAGGAGGGGAAATCCAAGCAAGCAAACACACTAAAACTATGGTGTATAAAAAATATTAAATAATAAAGTAACTTAACAATTTACTTTCAAAACCTGAGTGTAGGGCATTACAGTGATAATCGCACCTTAACAACATAACCCAAACTAGGAAGGATACCTAAAATATCAGTAATCATATATACAAAAAACAAATGAAATAAGTCAAATATTAGTCAATTAAGTAAACATATTAAAATATAAAGTTATTATTCCTTTACATATATAAACAAACTATAATTAATTATGTGTAAATACATATGGTGAAATAAATAAGTCATACATATCTAGGTGTGTGTTGATCTAAGGTGGTGAAGTAACAATAGATGACATATACTATTGTATACTAGTGTTTTGAGGTGTTGAAGCAAACTATAGATGGAATATAGTGTTATATACTAGTGTTCATAGGTGTTGAAATAACTGCAAATGACATATACTATTATGTACTAGTGTCCTATGTAGATGTGTGTATAGTCTTTATGGGTGTGCCTATTAAATTTTCATATGCAACCCCTATATGTTTAACCTAAATAGGTGGTCTAATCTACTTCCTCCCATGTGATGTGTAATGATGTACATGTCTTTTAGGATGTATGCTAGTTGTGTTGCCACGTGAAGCACCAATTATAGGAGTGACACTACTGAATGTGCCATCACCTCTAGCCTATGTATAAGTCCTTTGCGTATGCAGCCCATGTCAATCATGACCTATACGAGACTACTGATTTTCTCAAGGGTGAACATTTGTGCACTATGATGCAATATTTTGGGGATGGAAGTATGTGTTATTATCCTTGTATTTCTCTATGGGTGGTTTTGGTCCCTCTTGGCACCAAGTCTATTAAATGAGGAAATACATGGTGATTTTGGTGATTTTGGTCTCGTAAGATCTTTTTGCCGATTAGGAGACACATACATGAATTATTTAGTTCATTATCCCAACCATCTTAAAGCCCTCTTGAAAAGATTTTTATTACTACCTATAATGTTAAATTTAGTACCACCATTCAATAATTATGATAACTTAAAGATCACAATATCACCTTCTTCCATACATAAATTTAAATTTTGACTATCATTATGTGGGATCATGCCATGTGGCATGATCTTAGTGTTGTGTGTCATGCACTCAAAATAATTCCCGTGACTTTTGTGTTTCCTAATGGACCTGTCAGAACATTCAACTTTGCTTATGATTTTCAATATGTCTTCTAAAGTGGTCTCACCATTATCTTGATCTATGAGTAGGCCATGATTGTGACACTTATCATAATCCAATGCTCTCAGCATCATGCAATTGCCTAACTACTCTATGAGATAAATCTAAGAGCATGGCCTTCATGATCACTATATATAATGACACTTATCCTTTTCATGAACATGTGCACTCCATAAATTTGAAGTTAAGTGTGAGTTTCAATAACTTCATTGACTACGTCGACCTAAGAAATAATTTTATATGCTCACAACCATCCCCTGTGAACTTGAAGTTATAACTAATGTCTACCTGACTATCGTCCCATGATCCTGTACAAAAATGGTAATAATCCTGTTAAATCTGCTATAAACTCATTAAAATTTATAATTCAATAAATAATTCATCGAATTTGGTGATATCCATGGGTCAGTACACTAAGGCACGAACACTTAGTTATTTTGTTAGGTGACTTATATAAACATATGGGTATGAGGGGTCTCCAAGGAACATGAAGACTATGGAGATAAACAACATAAAGAGTGTAAACCACCATCATGTGAAACTTAAAAAGAATAGAATAATGACCAATGATACGATGAAACCCAAGTGTGACTAATGTGATCCCTATGAAATTGAATGCAACTGAAGAAAACTTATTAAAAAAATGCTAATTTTTTTTTTTTTCTGGGGTGACGCAAGATTACTCGTACAACTTGTATGCTCCTACTTTCAATTATAGTAATGTCTTGATGTATTGATAGGCATAAATCATTAGTTTATGTTTTGTTATTGTAATTCATTATTGTGAATGCAGACCTGCCAAAAATTTGAATGCCTTAAAGAACATTTGTTTTGACTCTAATTTCATATGACCCACAAACTTTCATCACTGATAACACTTTCTATCCATGTATCCATATTTTGTTAGATGCATGGATCAACTAGTATACTAGTCAAGGGATTGTCTGATGGTAGTTCATCATATTTTTTTTCATGTATATCATTAACTCATCATTTATAACTAGTAGTAACTAACTTTCGATGGAAGTGGTAACCCATTTGTACTCTAGTAACCTATTGGTGCTCTAATAATTCTTCATGAATTTAAGAAATAATAAATTGTTGCCACTAGCTTGGTGTAAAATGAGGGAGATGTCTTCCCTCTATAAATATTTTGCATAGAGACCTGGTCTCTTGAAATCTATCTTTTTCCACCTTTTGGGTGGTATTTTTTTCATTTCTATTGTTAGCAAGTGTCCTAATTAGGCGAGTTTTCAACAAGCAAACAATTTTGATATAGATGGCCATATTGATGATATGTATGGCATTAGAAAGGAACATTAGCATACTTTAAGTTTTGTTTCCATTAACATTTATCTCTCTTAAAGATCACCAATTTTAGAAGTGGATGGTGTAGATATTATATAACATGTATTTGTGTAAAAGTAATATATGTATGTTATGCAATAGTGTTTGATGTAGTTATATACTCTCCAAAGAGATTAGATATTATTTTAAAGTACTCCTTTCACCAAAATTCTATGTGTAAGGCATATAATGTAATGTAATTTTGGGAACAAACAAAAAAATTTGACTTGGAATTAAAAGTTGATGTCTATTGTCTAAATCATAAACGAACCCATGCATTTTGCTATAAATATGGATAAATTTACAACTCTTAGTTAGGTTTCAATGCTAGCAAACTTAACCAAAAAATTCATGTTAGACCCATACAACAAATTGAGTTTCAAGTTTCCATACCTATTTTATCAAAGAAGTCACACATTGTTCTTGAGGAGTGATCCCACTAAATTGTTAAATAAACATGTTGGAACATTGATATGCAATCTCTTCGAAAAACTAATTATTAGTATGTAGATTAGAGATTATCTTCTTTTTTTTTTTTGTAAGACACCCAAAAAAAATATCATTATTGATTCATTAGTAAATTTGAAAGCTTAGAGTGAAAGTCTTTAAGATATTCCCATAATAACCTAAAACAACATTTTTATATGAAGGAGGTTTTGATGTGGAGGGCATCTCATGAACATACAACATTGTTCTAGAGGAAAAATATTGTTGTTAGTATCAATTAATATCCTCGTCAACAAGGCTTTAATAAAAAATGACTAATCTCAAAGAAGAGAATTTAAAAATGGAAACAACAACAAAAATTAACTATTATGTGTGCACTGAAGTTAATGGTTTCCAATTTTTATGAAACACTTTACACATTTGTGTAGTCAATGATTTGCTAACCCCTAAACTGTTTTGGCACAAAAATAATTCATTCCACCAAAATCATATTTTGAATAAATCAGTCCATGCCACATAAGGGTATTTTTTTTAGTGCAAAATTATTTTATTGTGCAATGCATTGTAAATATATTAAATTGTAGATAACATGATTTTATTGAACTCTTCCACTTTTGAGTTGAGAGCATCATGCACAATATACTAATCCCACATCATCCATAGATATTAGAAGTGATAAAATGAAATAAAGTATGGCCTAATACGAAAATGAAAGTAAAAAATGTTAAATCCTCAAAAATAAAATAAAATAAATAAATGGAGGATATGCTGAAAATCATGAAATGTAAGTGCAACATAACTAAGTAGAGATTTAAGACATAATTATGTGTAATAATATTCATAGTGTTACAAACTCAATTCACATGTTCATGTACATTGTATCTCACATTTTTGTTGCATTTATTAACATTGCAACAAGAATATTGGCAACATCATCAATGGAAATCAATTCCTCAAAAGTCATATGCTTGTTCATGAGCCATGTCCAATGCTTTGTATGTTTCCTGCTTGAGAAAGCACTGAAGATAATGAAGTTGACTTCCTTGGCAAAAGTGCAACTTTGTGTCATGCTCTTTCACCAATTGATTACCACTTTTAGGTCACCTTGCCAAAATATCATCGATATATTGGTGAGCTAGATTTTTCATCTATGGTTTCTTATCTAAGTGTATCCATCAATTGTCCCTTTTGCCACTTTCCATCCTACTAAGGAAAAGGAGGCTTGTTCATTGTGAATCACAAGCTACTTTTTGAATGACAATCTAAGTTCATAAGGATTACTAGAAGCCATTGATTAAATAAAAGTGACTCAAATGAATCACAAACTCTAATAGATGAAAATTTCTAAAGTGCATAACAAAGGACACTGTGAATGTTAACCAATTTTCATTTGATTTGTTGAATAGTGAAACTGTAAAGTTAAATGGCATCAGTAGAAGCTGCAGTTAGTAAATGTTTTATCTATCAGAAAGTTTGGCGACATTCCACCTGAGTAAAAAATAGGGACATTACTTAACAGTTCAAACTTTGAGCTCAAGTTTGTAATCAAAAAAGATAAATAAAGGATATTGTTAATTATATTTAGTTTGATGTGACAAAATTCAATTGTCGAGCCCTAAAAAACAACTTCAAAAATTAAGACAAGTAACTTATTAATAACATATTTACACTTGATGACACAATGTTTAAGTGTTGCTTGCATAATTGTCTCATCACAATTATTCACATTCTTTAATAATGTTGACACATGAGAAGGATAAAATTGAGATCCTCCACTCAAGATTAAGACAATGCGAATACAAAAAAACAAAAATATAATGGTTGTTTTAAGATAAAATTAATAAAGGCTGCTATTTGATATTATATAATGAGTATTCAAAAGCCATATGATATCACAAAGTTGTGATTTGGAGACTAGTATTCCCAGTCAAACAAATGCAAAATTTAATATTGACAATCAATTTTCAAAGAGTCAATAATTGTTAGACCATTCTTATTATTGCATATTGTTGTCCCCAAAAAATTTCACTCATTTTTGGGACAACCTACGGACTATTTTGGCTTTGCTCAGACCAAAATCATCTCTTCCCCTTTCAAAAATTGTTTTGAGCATTTAGCTTCTTCATTTTTCAAAACTTTCTCAGAAATCTACAGACTCTGCAGGCTTGAATCTACGGACTCTGCAGGAAGAAATCTACGGACTCTGCAGGCTTAAAACTACGGACTCTGCAGGCTTAAAACTATGGACTCCACAGGCTCATTTCTACGAACTCTTTCAAGGCTCGAGAGAAAACTACGAACTGAGTTCTACGGAATTCACAAGTTGATTTCTACGGACTCTGCAGGAAAGAATAGTTTCCAACACTTGGTCATTTTCAGGATTGTTTCAATGGCTTGGTTCAACCAAAAGAGTTCATTGGCAAGGTTCTAAGCAAGGATTGAACCATTGAACCTTGAACTCTTTTGGTTCAAGGGTTCAATGGGTTCAAGGTTCAATGCTGTCAACAAGAGTTGGCACTTCGGCAAAGGTTCAACAGGTTCAACGACCAAATGGTTCAACACGTTTGGTTCAAAAAGATCAAAAGGACTTAGCCAAATAAAAAGAATGAACCGATTGAACCGTTGAACCTTGAACCAAAAGGTTCAACGAGTTCATAGGTTCAAAGGTTCAACCAGTGCGATGAAGATCAAAGAGCTTAGAAAGAACAAGGAAGTGACGGGCAGAGGAAAAAACCGAGTGAACCTTGAACCGAAATAGTTCAAAGTTCAATGGTTCACAGGTTCAAGCAGTTCAAAGGCAGCCTCAAGCAAAGAGAGAAGCAACATGGACGATTCCAAAGGCAAGTTCAAATGAAAGTGATGGTTCAACCAAGGAGCAGGAAAGTGATTGAACCAATAAAATGATTGAAGGAAGAAAGCAATTGAACCAAGGAGCCCAGAAGGCCACCCAAACCGTTGAAATAGTCAACCAATGACGTTCCCCAGACGTCAAATTTAAGGTAAGGGAATATCCGTTGAAATTCAAATAAAGCACAGAACTTGAAGGAAGAACTAAGCGACTGGATGAAAAGATAGCCCAATAGCTCAAATCACAGCAAGAAAAGATAAAGCTAGAAAAGACAAAACCAAAAAGAGGGAAAAGCCCAAAATATCTGTGCAAAAGTAATTTCAGTAGGTGGAATAGTCCACTAAGCAGGTATTTTGGCTTGCAATTTAAAGACGCGGCCTATTTTTCCTTCCATGAAGTAAAGACAAAATGGACAGTTGCGCAGATGTCAGAGGGGACAGACCAGATGATCCAGACTCTGAAGAAGACATATGGGATGAAATGACATGCCATAGTTAAGACAGCTACCCTATTTTCAATGCAGTCTTTTGACAAACATGGAAATGCATTCAAGGCATTGAATGCACAACATGGGCCATTCTATGAAAAAAAGTGCCAATCCTTGCGTAGTTGCTATAAGTTTGTTAATTCTCTCATTTGTAAAGGAGACTTTTCATTTTTACAAGAGCGAAACTCTGTCCATTTTGAAAGAAGAAGACTAAGACTTTGAGCTCAGATTATAATTTCATTTTCATTTTTATCTAAATGAGAAAGTAGGTTGTTTACAGACTTTGTGCTATTTTGGCTTGTATCATTTTAGAAGGTCATTCTTACGTATGTCCTCTGAAGGTGTTCTTATTCATTTAATTTGGTAAGCAGAATTAGTGAAAGTAATAGGGAAGTGTCCTGAAACCAACTGTGGGAAGACTTTGTGCTTTCACAATTATTTTTAGTCAGTGTTTTTATTTTATTTTGTGTTGAGGATTCTGGGATGACTTTGTGCCCCCATTATCCTTTGTGATATACTCTTTGGGTAGTTGAGGTGGAAACTTTGCATTTTGTTTCATCCTGCTGTTACTACGCCCTTTGGTTACTGGTTACTTTATTATCTAAAAGAAACTCCTACTGTTTCCTGCAAGAACACTTCTGAAAGAAGAGAAGTGCCTTCAGTGTTTACACTAGGGTTTTCTCTTTTGTTTGTGTGCATCATCTTTGAAAGAAGAGAGATGGATGGTTTATTCTACCCTAATGTGTTATTTTCTGCTTATTTATATTGTATATAGCTTCTACGTATCTATAGGGAACCTCCCCTTGATGAGAGGAGAGATTTGTCTCTGGTTGATGTAGTAAAGCTGCACACCTAGCCAACCAATCTTCCTATTGTGGTTGATCAAACCTATTTTATTGATCAGTACGCTGATTGACAAAATATTCACCCAACAATTTTTGGCAACTCTGCTAGGGATGAACGTGAAGGCTGAAGCCTCAAGTTTTAGATTGAAGCAGTTCCTTCCCTTATCCATTATACAGACTCTGGAGACTCCGTTATGTGTCCTACCCATTATTCATTATAGCCTTACCATTTTTCTCCACCTCTGTTATTTTATCTGGTCTGAAAAACTAGAGTTGCTGGAAAAGAGTGCACAGTTTGAAGCCTCAAGCTGAAGCAGGGCCAGTTCTTTTCCATTTTTTATTTTGTAATCTGGCCACTCCACCCAAATTTGTTATCCCTATTTGTCATAATTAAATCATGGCAGTTCGGGGCCCCTGGGGTAACTCTTTAGGCCCACTCAACTTGACTCCACCTCTGCATGAACTTCCACGCAGTTCAAGAAAGAATTTCCCCAAATTCTTTGGTGATGGGATAGTTCACCCTGATGAACACATTGCAGCCTTCAGCATAGCCTATGGTGTTATAGGGGTGGAATTTGAATATGTGGTAGTCAGGCTTTTCATGGAAACACTACAAGGTGTTGCTGCAGACTGGTTCTACCATCTACAAGCTAGATCAATGACTGACTGGGATACACTCAAAGCCAAGTTTGAAGCCAGGTTCAAGCCTGCAGAGGATGCACATGCTTTGCTGACCTAGCTCACTCAGATGAAGAAAGAACCTCATGAGCCTATGAGGGATTTTATTGCCAGGTTCAACAAGCTGAGGCACAAGGTTCCCATGGTCGCCCAGCCGACACCTCAAAATCTCAAATGCTTCTTCATCAACTCACAACTGCCTGAAGTGAGTTTTCTATTGAGACGGGCTAGACACATAGACCTTGAAGCTGGTCAAGACTTGGCTACTGAGCTAGAAGATGACCTTATCTTGGCAGGAAAGCTAAAGAGAGATCCTAATAGAGGTAAACCCTCTTCATCTTCTAAATACTCACCCACAACCACCATTGACCCAATGGTACAAAAGCTGGCAAATGAATTGCTAGCCTTGAAAAGGCAAATGGCCCAAAGTATGTCTGCTCCTCCTAATCGGGATATGCCAAGGAGGGCATTTCAGAATCAGCCATATCAAGGCAATGCTGCCAAAAGTCAAGGGCAACCAAATCGTCTTCCTCCCCCACAGAGGAACCTTGCCCTTGAAGCACCTCCAACCAACTCAATAGTTGGATACCTGGAAATAGAACATGTTTCTTATTTCCAACCTGAGTTTGAGCAAGAAAATGGCACTAATCTCTTCAGGGAGGATCTAGAAGAATCAGCTGGTAACTCCCACATTGGTTTCCTGAATTTCCAGGATGAACCCAGAAGTGAAGGTGAAGCAGTCGAATGATCATACACAGTATTCACCAAGTTCGAGGATCAGTCAGCCTAGTAGGCTGACAAAGAGAAGACAAAGGAGCGACCCCAACCAATAATTTCAATTGCTGAGCAGAGAACCACTCTACCTTTCTAGTCAAAGGACCCAGTGATTGCCAAGAAGATTAGTACATCAAACATCTTTGCACCTTCTACTTCAACTTTGCATATCAGTCCTCCCCCTCCCAAAAACCAAAAGGATGAACTTCCATCCTCTCTTCTAAGACCACCTCAGTCATTTGACATGATTGATCAAGTCAAGAAATCCAAAATTCAAATGACTGAGTTTGAATCCCTGCAAGCCAATCCTGAGCAATTAAACATTGGTGGAGAACCAGGTGCGGCCCTATCTAAGGCAAAAGTTGTGGTTACCCAAACGTCAACCCCTGCTTCTCAAATTCTATTTGAGCCTTCAGGCAGAGGTAATTACTTCTTGACCACAAAGGATGCTCATGTCTTAGCTGATGAAAGTCCTGTAGCTGGTAATCTAGGATTTGATCCAAACAAGACATCAAAAGAATTGGTAGGGCACAGTATAAATCAGGAAGGATCTTCCATCTCCAATGAAGAGAAATCTGATAGAAGATCAACTTCTGATGATGCTTGGATCCTATAATCTGATGGCAGAAATTCTTCTACAGCTGGATGTGGATCTCTGTTACTCGAATTGAAAATTGCTCAAGGTGAATAGGTCAAACTCCTTCACACCAAAGGAGATGTTGAGCTGATGGTTTGTCAGGAGTTTGATGCTGACAAACAAAGCATATGCTGGACTTGACTAGTAGAATAACAAGCTATGGTTATGGACCATACTGTTGTATTCTAAAGTCAGCAAAAGGATCTCTTCATAGGGAGAGCAAGGAGTTATGGTTTTCAAATTGAAGACCACGTCTTGCCATGGGGCAAGAAGAAGAAAGAGCCAAGAGGAAGATGCAAAAAATTGGTTTCCTGGTGGAGAGTTCCATTCCCATGTCACCGTTTCTAGGGACAAAATGGTTTCCTACTGGTTTATCAAAATGGCACACCCTTTTCTTCACCTCACAAGGAGCAGCATCTGAAGCACTTCAAATCTTGAGGCATCAGATAAAATCATCTGTACATATGTATATTTATATAGTCTTTAGTTCTATTTTATGCTTTTCATTTTCATTTTTTAGAGCCTTTCTTTTTGGGTAGCATGACTCCGTAGCCCAATGGCACACTTCAAGGCACTGGAGATTTTGGTTTCTACTCCCCTCAGTTGTGTTTCAAGTTTTCATCTGAAGGAAGTTTTCCAACTGGAGCCAGCTATTGTCCTTGAAAAATGTCATTCATTTTTGGGACAACCTACGGACTATTTTGGCTCTGCTCAGACCAAAATCCTCTCTTCCCCTTTCAAAAATTATTATGAGCATTCAGGTTCTTTATTTTTCAAAACTTTCTCAGAAATCTACGGACTCTGCAGGCTCATTTCTATAGACTCTTTCAAGGCTCGAGAGAAAACTACGAACTCAGTTCTACGGAATTCACAAGTTGATTTCTACAGACTCTACAGGAAAGAACAAGTTTCCAACACTTGGTCATTTTTAGGATTGTTTCAATGGCTTGGTCCAACCAAAAGAGTTCATTGGTAAGCTTCTAAGCAAGGATTGAACCATTGAACCTTGAACTCTTTTGGTTCAAGGGTTCAATGGATTCAAAGTTCAACGCCGTCAGCAAGAGTTGGCGCTTCGACAAAGGTTCAATAGGTTCAATGACCAAATGGTTCAACGCGTTTGGTTCAAAAAGATCAAAAAGACTTAGCCAAATAAAAAGAATGAACCGATTGAACCGTTGAACCTTGAACCAAAAGGTTCAATGAGTTCACAAGTTCAACCAGTGCGATGAAGATCAAAGAGCTTAGAAAGAACAAGGAAGTGATAGGCAGAGGAAAAAACCAATGAACCGATTGAACCTTGAACAGAAAGAGTTCAAAGTTCAATGGTTCACATGTTCAAGCAGTTCAAAGGCAGCCTCAAGCAAAGAGAGAAGCAACATGGATGATTCCAAAGGCAAGTTCAAATGAAAGCGATGGTTCAACCAAGGAGTAGGAAAGCGATTGAACCAATAAAGCAATTGAAGGAAGAAAGCGATTGAACCAAGGAGTCGAGAAGGCCGATCGAACTGTTGAAACAGTCAACCAATGACATCCCCATAGACGTCAAATTTAAGGTAAGGGAATATCTGTTGAAATTCAAATAAAGCACAGAACTTGAAGGAAGAACCAAGCGACTGGCTGAAAAGATAGCCCGATAGCTCAAATCGCAGCAGGAAGAGACAAAGCTGGAAAAGACAAAAGTGGAAAGAGGGAAAAGCCCAAAATATCTACACATAAGTAATTTCAGTAGGTGGAATAGTCCACTAAGCAGGTATTTTGGCTTGCAAATTAAAGACGCGGCCTATTTTTCCTTCCATGAAGTAAAGACAAAATGGACAACTGCGCAGATGTCAGAGGGGACAGACCAGATGATCCAAACTCTGGAGAAGACATAGGGGATGAAATGACATGCCATAGTTAAGACAGCTGCCCTGTTTTCAACGCAGTCCTTTGACAAACCTAGAGATGCATTCAAGGCATTGAATGCACAGCATGGGCCGTTCTATGGAAAAAAGCACCAATCCTTGCGTAGTTGCTATAAGTTTGTTAATTCTCTCATTTGTAAAGGAGACTTTTCATTTTTACAAGAGCAAAACTCTGCCCATTTTGAAAGAAGAAGACTGAGACTTTGAGCTCAGATTGTAATTTCATTTTCATTTTTATCTGAATGAGAAAGCAGGTTGTTTACAGACTTTGTGTTGTTTTGGCTTGTATCATTTTAGAAGATCATTCTTACGTCTGTCTTCTGAAGGTGTTCTTATTCATTTAATTTGGTAAGCAAAATTAGTGAAAGTAATAGGGAAGCGTCTTGAAACCAACTATGGGAAGACTTTGTGCTTTCACAATTATTTTCAGTCTGTGTTTTTTTTTTCTTTTGTTTTGAGGATTCTGGGACGACTTTGTGCCCCCATTATCCTTTGTGATATACTCTTTGGGCAGTTGAGGTGGAAACTTTGCGTTCTGTTTCATACTGCTGTTACTACGCCCTTTGATTACTGGTTACTTTACTATCTGAAAGAAACTCCTACTGTTTCCTGCAAGAACACTTCTGAAAGAAGAGAAGTGCCTTCAGTGTTTACACCAGGATTTTCTCCTTTGTCTATGAGCATCATCTCTGAAAGAAGAGATATGGATGGTTTATTTTGCCCCCATGTGTTATTTTTTGCTTATTTATATTGTATATAGCTCCTACGTATCTATAGGGAACCTCCCCTTGATGAGAGGAGAGATTTGTCTCTGGTTGATGTAGTAAAGTTGCACACCTGGCCGACCAATCTTCCTGTTGTGGTTGATCAGACCTATTTTGTTGATCAGTACGCTGATTGACAAAATATTCACCCAACACATATCATATTAGTATTAAAACATGTAAATAAACACAACTTATTTGTTTCTTGTGTTTACGTAAAGGAATGGACGTGAGCACTTCTACACTAGATTTTAAATTTCAACACATTTACAGTCGCAGGGGTTCACTACATTAATACAAGGGAAGTCTATGATTCTATGCCCTGTGATCATTCAATCAGCTCCAGATGTTCACTGTTAATGACATGAAACATTTCCTTGATAAAGTTATGTTGTGAAAATCACTTGTGTTTATTATTTGTTTGCAAGCAAAAATGTAGACTCCAAACATATTATGATGAAATTAATGATTTAACGCGTCCACACACTTTTCAACCGGTTAATAAAATCCCATGAACCACGTGCATCTGTGACCTTGAAACAAAATAATGAGTGACACTTGTCAAGATCATAGTGAAAGACATAAACACTAAGCAAAATCGACAAATAAAGTTAGAAGATTGGAAGTTGCTACCACAATCAAGGTCCCATATTCAACAATGAATAAGGTTGAGAATCCATTGAATTCGCTTTTCGCTTGTCTAGTGAGATCTAAGAAGCTAAGATGAAGAATGGACTTCTCTTAGGAAATATTCAAATCTATTTGACATAGATTATCATGTTTGAAAAGAAGGTCGATATAATTGTTCATATAGTCATGAGAAGCATGTTATTTAATCTTATAGACCTTGATGACAATGTCTAATATCAATCTCTACCAAAACTTCATAATTATCAAGTGGGTTGTAATCCAACACTGAAAATGATGGTATAAAAAATATTGTCCAACCATCCACTAAAATACAAATCCTAATAGATACCAAAAAAACAAAACTAAAATCGTAAACCAAAAAAATTTGATGAAATTCATATCTCTTAATCCTTAACATTCTCTATACCTAATCCTACCTAATCCTTGTAAAAACAGATTTCAATCCCTCAAAAAAATCATAATTAATAACCATTCTTCTATGAAAAGTACAATGACACCACTCAAAGGATTTAGAGATTCTGATTCCATGCTGATGCTGAATCGCAGCCTCCACAAATGCACTCAAACAATGATAATACACGCAGACTTGTCAGATCTCTCTGCCCTAAACGATTCACATAAAATTTCGGACCTGACATGGACAGTAATGGAAAAGGCGGTTTTACTCTTGAAACTAGAAATGCGCTGATCGAACAGCATGCACAACTGCACATTCATTGTGTCATCGTGAAAAACAAAATCTCGGAAAACCAAACTGCTCGGATTTTTTTCGATTGAAAATTCATCTCAGCGTATGTTTTGGGTTGATAAACAGTAGTTGTTTATTGAACCCTTAAAATTAGTGTATTGAATTTTTTAATAATTATATAGTAAAATAAATTGCAGAATTCTTATAAAATATAGTTATTGTCTCCTTGTGATATAATTAATGGCGGTCATCTATTCAATATTACCCTTCAAAAGTTCGAAGAGTTCATGTTTCTACAAGGAAATTTGTGATGTGTGGGTATCATTAAATGATGTTTTTTTTTTAAAATTATTGGAACATTTATTTTATTAATAAAATAAATATAATACAAATTAAAAAAAAAAAAAAGAGTGGTATGGAAATACATTTCAAAGTTATAATATATTGGATAATTTGAAAATTGAAATAGTGATTATATCATGTTAATATTAATAGAATATAATATAAAAGAATAATAATAATAAGTAATTGAAGCTACCAGACTCATAGACGGAGGAAGCGACAGAGGAGGAGTATCATGGTTATCTCCTCAACCTCCTCCATGAGCGAGGAAGGTGTCAAGTATGGTCCATCTATCCTCTTTTTTATTATCTTCTTCTTCATTCTAATCATGGCAAGGGAAGATAACAAGACTTAATATGAGAAACTTATCTTGTCCATCCCACCCCACAGGGCAAACCCAACATGACTATTGTTGGGCAATGGCTAACCTCCAAAAACACCATAAGGAGAGAAGCCTCGCCTAGGAGGAGTGGGGGAGAAGGTAGAGCGGCTCCGAGATTTACGATGGTCGTAACTCCTAGCTCGACCATGTCCCTTCCACACCTGGTCTCTATTCTGCCCACTCTATTGGGGATTCTCCACTGGAACTCTCTTGACATTGTAAGGAGCATAGTCCTAGTGGTCAAAGAGAGAGTGGAGATGTCGAACCTCCATTTCCACTTTATTGACTTGCACTTGGATCTGAAGCACAACATTAGAGAGCACAAAAAATCGGTTAGAAATAGAGAAATCTCTTGACAAATTATCTTTGTTAAAAGTAGCAACATTTCTATCTTTCCATAACATAAAAGGATTTCAATGCAGAAAATATGTCAATTTTGGTTAAATTTTGTAGGTAGGGCCACAGAATCCCCGAGAAGAATAAGGCGCCAAGAGAAAAGTTCAGGGCTATAAGGTCAAAAGAATGAGTGGATCCAATTCCAGGCATCTTGAGCCCTGACACAAAACCAAAAAATGTGTTTAATGGACTCAGTTTGACTACAACAAAAACATCTGGGAGGAACATTCCCCATGTGAAATAATCTCTTGCCAAAGGGGAGGCCTTGATAAAGCAAGCATTAGGCAAAAATAACTTTCTTGGGCTTAACAACAGCAACCTAGAGAGTCGTAAATCTCCTAGTCCAAATAAAAGTTGGGCTACTAACATACCAACACTTGTTGAGCGTCTCCCAAGGAGGAGTGGTTGAAAAGAGCCATGGATAACAAAGTTAGGGTTAGTACAGAAGCATGGGTGTGGAAGCAGACCAATTCTAGTCCTTCCACCACCAAGGAGATTCTATGAGACCAATTTTGTGCAAAGCATAGTTTGGTAGAGCCATCTGGATTTCAGAGATTGATTTAAAATCTTAGGAACTTAACTTGAACTTAGCCTCGAGGACCTCCCAAGTGAGCCAAGATCTAGTGCATTTACAAAAATAATCCCTCAAAGTTTTAATGCCACAGTGGTACAACCTCATGGCTTTAATCTTGGGAGCTTCAGCTAAGGGATTTTCGTTAATAGTGATAACAAAGGACCACAATATAGAATGAGAGTTGATAGATAGGTCAGACATGAACCCATCCCCTTCCAAATTAGCCAAGATTTGATAGACTTCCAAGCTTTCCACATGCTTTTGAAAATGAAGATCCCAATGATCGTAATAGAGGATGGGGTGACAAACAGGGTTTGAAAGCCTAGATTCTTCTAAACCTTAGGCCCTAAGGAGCCCTTGAAGAGATGCAATTCCCGAGAAGAACTTTCCAGGCTCTTGTCCTTCAATGGCTTTAATAATCCACTTAGCACAAAGGGTGTAGCCTTGATTAGCTATGTTGATCAATCCAAGGTGTCTAACCTCTCTAGGTTGGCAACAAACATCCTAGGCCACTTGATGAAATACTTTTTTGCCTTTGAAGTTGGCCTGCATGAAGTTCACGAGAAAGTTTTCAAGCTTTTTGTAGGCTACTTTTGAGGGAGCCCAATAGGAGGAGTAGTAGACATGAGTAACCATGAAAACTTTGGAACATATTTGAAATTTACTAGCCAAAGAAAAACATTTAATAATCCAATAGGATAATTTTTTCTCAACTTTAAAGACACCATAATTCCATAGGTCCACATGAGAGGCTTGAAAAGTAAAAGGAATGCCTAACATCTTGAACATTTTACCACGAGCATTTCACTTCCATAGATAGGCACTAAGCCAAGAAGGAAGATGCTCATAGCTCTATCGATATCATTGAGTTTTAACCCACTGTATATTGGACCTCCAAGTAGAGCAAAAAGTATTAGGACATTCCATGGAATTATGGACCACTTGTTCATCCTCTTAAAGGGTAAGAAAAGAATCATCAACAAAGTGCCCATTAACTACCTAATTGCAAGGAGCCATGGGGAGGGAAATTCCTTTGACAAGCTCTCTGCAAGTGTAGTATTTTAACAAGTGATCAATCCCCTCAACAGTAAGCACATATAGAGAATGAGCTAGAGGACACCCCTATGTGATAGGGTGAAAAAATCAAAGATCTCAAATTGATAACCATTTATAGAGATGCAAGTAGAAGTATCCTAAAAAGGGATTCTCACAAAGAGAATGAACATAGGGCCAAACCCTAGAGCCTAAAACAAGGCTAAAATAAAGGGCCATTCAATTATGTCATATGCCTTCTCAAAGCCAATTTTGATGAGCAAAGCTTGTTGCTTAGAGGTGCAAGCCCATTTCATACCTTCCTAGACAGGCAAAATGTTATCCAAGATATAATTCCATCAAATAAACCCATTTTCTTCAAATTGAATGATTAAGGGAAGCAAATATCTAACCGTAAAGGCTAGGGATTTAGCAATAATATTGTAGGAAACATTCAAAAGAGCAATAGGCTACCAATTGGAAATGGCCTCAAGATCCCTAGTCTTGGGAATGAACTTGATATTGCCTTTGTTGATAAGTTATCCTAGGGAACCTTGGGAGAGAGCCTCCAAATATACTTTATGCAGATCAAAGTCGACACATTCCCAAAGAGATTGATAAAACTCACAAGCAAACCCATCAACACTAGGAGCTTTGTCTTGAACCATAACCAATATCGCTTGATGCAACTCTTCGATGGAAAGGAATTGGTCACATACAATCTTTTCAGTGGGAGAGATTTTGCATGGGATCACATCCAGGCATTTTTATAAAGCCACCTTTTGAGATTTTGAGGAAGGTTGAGCTTGGAAAAATTGTCTATAATGCCTAAAAAAAGCTTGAAAGATGCCTGGGAGGTGAGTTAAATGCTCTCCAACATCTTGGATAGCTTTTATTTGAGTGACAACATTGTGAGACCTTAGCCTTTCAAAAAATTCCTTGGACACTCAATCCCCAATTTTGAGCCAATGTAGGTGAGCTCATGATTGAGCCCCACGAGCCTGGTGGAGGTCATAAATTTTGTATGTTACCTAAGAATGGCCACCTAGTTTTGTAAAGTCTCATAGAGATGGGTCTACTCTAACACTAGGGAAAGGTGGGAATTCTCTCATGGTTGTAACATTAGCCCATTTTTTTATGAAGGCTAATTGTTTGCCAAAAAAGTAAAGAAAGGTGGTTGTGTGAGGTGGCAACTTCCCACCAGATAATCCACCCAGAATCTCCAGTTGGACAAGGGGCAAGATTCCAAACCATCTTAATGCGAGCAATAGTTTTTGGATGTCTAAGATGAGAGGTATTCAAGTATAATTGGTTATTAAAAACTTTGGTAGGAGGAACAATCCATTCCATAGCAAATCAAATGGGTTGGTGGTCAGAGAGGACATTTGGAATAACACTCACCGCCTAATCAAATTTGTGGACAATTAAGAAATTATTTCAGTCCAAAAGGAGGGCTTGATCAAGTCTTTTCAACACTCACTCAAATCTTTGGTAAAAATTAGACTAGGTAAACCAAACTATAGGGCAAGAGTTCCAATGATGACGATTCAGGCCAAACAAGCCAAATTTATTATGTAGATAAAACCATGCTTCTCTCTCACCAACACATTGAAAGGATACATTCTTTGTCTTATATAGATTTAATCATGTTAAAATCCCCACATGCAATCTAGTGGGCCAGGGGGAGGGAATTTGCCAACTGTTTCTAGAGAGTCATCCTTTTAACAACATCATTTGAAGCATAAATATTAACAATACCGAGGATCTACCTATCAAAATTAAAAATCATTTATATAGCATGGTTAGACATGTCTACTCCCCAATCAATCACAAAAGGTGCATAAAGTGGATCAATCAAGGTGATTAAGCCACCATGTCGCACCTCATGTTAGACATATGATAAGTAGCACTATGCCAAATGACGTTTACTACCATCTACAATGCAAAATTGGTAATTTTAACTTCCTTCAGGCATAAGATATGAATATATGAAAGCTTCTAATAATTGTCCCATACTAAAATTTATGTGTTAGGTCTGTCAATCTATGAACATTCAAGGAGAACACATTCATTGGAAATTATCAAAGTTCATGGTTTCATCCTCTGGGTCCTCTAGCATCGCAAAGCGGTTATTGCTCAAAAAAGAGTTATGTTATTTGCTTGTTAAAAAAATCCCAAACTCAATAGCACCTTTTAGGATGAGTAAACCCATTGGACATCCTCATTACTAGGAGAGGGACTCCTTGAATGACGAGTTGCTTATCTGTGTGGGGAGGGAGGAATTTTTCATGAGTTAACAACTGGGATAACAGCTGAGGGCGTCTATAAATCTCATGTTTGAAAGAAAGAAAACCCAGTGGGAAAATATTATAGCATTTTTAGAATGACAATAATAGCCTAAGGAGTGCTTATCATGACTAAATGCGGGTTTGGCATATGAGCATGAACATGAAGGGTTTGAGTTGAGGATGATGGAGTGGTGCTAGTTAGAGCTATGGGCTTGATATCGCTTACATGGGATTTCACATTCTAATTATTCAGGTTATTTCTCCTCCCCACCACCTGTCAGCGATCATTCGGCCTTACTTGTGGCCATGAGGGTGTTATCGCTATTCTAGGTTGCGGATTTGAGTTAGCCGTTAAAGGAAAGTATTTAATCATGTGGTCACAGGCCTGACAATGAAAATAGGTGTTGGTAAGTTTAATGTAAATAACCCTTTGAGTGACATGGTGGTCGCCTATCTAGATATCAATAGTCTCTTGGAGGTCTTGATAAAGGTCTACTTCCACACAAACCTAGTGTTGGGGATGGGCGATAAATAACTTGTATGTCTCAAAATAGATAAATTGTCCTATGAGTTTAACCACTTGTTCCATCAAGATGGGGACTTTAAGCTTGGTTTTGTCTAAAATGACAAAGTCTTGAGTCCATAGAGTGAAGACTAGTAGAGAGTTTTTCACATAAACTAGGTCATGCTTGTGGATGGTAGCACAATGTTTTGGGTTGTCAAACATGAAGAGAAAAAACCCCTTAGTCAAGTTTTGAATTCCTACCAGTTTTATTCTATGAGGTGACCAATTGGTTTAAACCCAACTTTGAATTATGGATTCAGTTGGGTCCTGACCCACAAAATAATCGACAAGGGTGTGGGTTTCCAGCCACTAGCAAGCAATAACAAAATCAAGAAAATCAAGCAAAACATTAGGAAGAGAATCCTAAGAAATGGGTACATTAGATCATGGTATAATTTAGGAACAAACTTGCGTGCTCACTTCGCACCATGGTTGCTTTTTCCTGGTTGAGTTGCATCAAATGATGCAAGCTCCTAAGGAGAGCCCATTAAATAAGGAAAGCACTGCCCAAAGGGCAGAAGCCTAAGAAGCAAAGGCAATAAATGCAGCTAATAGTATCTTACAGAGATAAAAATATGACAACAATATGACATGCAGGGGGAAAACCCCTAATTAAGGCCAGACATGACAAGAGCTCTCTCCTTACTTTTGTCTTCCTTTCAAAGATATATTTGATTTCGTAAAGTCAAATATTTTAAAAATAGAAAATGAATCAAGGAATAACTTCGTCTTCTATCTGTCATTATTATTATTTTTAAATTTATCTCCATCATCTATTTTGGAGCACCAATATTGATTATTGAATAAATACATATTATTGTCCACTAATAACCATAAGAGGTTATTAAGAATGTTAGAAAGCTACATTTTCAATCAAAACTTATAAGAAAAAGGAAAAAATAAAAATAAAACATAAGAGTTAAATTACCGATATATTTTTCTTGGCAACTCATGACTGTTGAGTATAATAATGGGTTCATTTGCACCTCTAAAACTGCGATTGAAGAAAGGAGTCTAAAACTAAACCACAAAACAAAGAGTCGTGTTGAAGACTTTTACGTAAGCCATCTTTGTGTTGGTTCATCTCTTTAATAAATAGATTTACACATATTTGATCATCATAATGAGTAAGATCTCGTAGAGAGCTTGATTTCCTATAAAGAGGTAGTACAATCTTCTACGTATCTCATAATACACTCTTTAATTCTAGTTCATTATTACATGTGTATTGATGTCACAACTTAACGTTCTCTAATTCCATAAAAAAATGATGAAGGCATACCCAAAATTTAGTGAAATAAAATCTAATATCAAATAGAGCCTAATGTACTTGGAAGAAATAATAATTCAATCTACTATTTGAATATAATGCTCAAAGTACTGATGCATATTATTAGGTTATTATCAAGTATAAAGAGTCACCCTAACCTAATAACATCAACTTTATTTTATAACATATACAATACTCATTTGCACTTGACTAAACTTGTAAGCAATAGTGTTCTCAATATTCTTCTCAACAAGATGTGGAGAGTAAAGTCTTGATCAAATGCCGAAAGGCCCATTCTTGTTGATTCTTTAGTTCTTAGTCTAGAGATAAGTGATTGACCAATGAGTTGATGGTCGATTAATTGATGGCATATATATTAAGACATGCATCTTATAGGAGAATCTTGTAGCTTTATACTTCATGACTTGGTAAGAGAATGATGCCTTCATATCAAGTTTACATTTAGATAGAAGTGCACATCCAAAGAAAAGGAGGTGCACTACTTAGTATATAAGGGTTAAAATATAATGAATCCTTGAATACACATGGAGACCCTGTAGTAAAAAGGAAAAATAATATATTTATTTCTTGATTAGGGAAGATAATATTCATTCCTCTCTATTTTTCAACCTGATTAAATCTTATTATGAATTTAATCCATTTTGACTGTAAAAGATTCCCATTTCTCTATTTAAAAACAAGGAAAATACACATATGTTAAACAAACTAAAATTTCCCCATCCTCTAACGATTAACATAAATCATAAAAAATAATATTTAAGAAAATAATAATATATATGATAAACATTAACCGACCATATTTAACATTCACAACAATATCAAGAATAAGCATATTTCATGACTTCAAAATATCCTCAACATTCCCAATCTAACGCTTTCTAAAGATGAGGGATAGTTATACGTTTTTACAATGTAAGAAATAAACTAAAAATGAACCACATGTCACATTCCGTGCTGTTGTAATGTTCTATTGTAAAATTTGCATCTGTTAACTACACATGCCCTTCTAACGTTCATTTCTTATATATATTTACGTAGGAGGCATTATACTGTGAGGAATCCTCCATAGATTTGTTTGCACATCAAAATATGCCAATCATATCGTATTAACTTCTTGATTAGTCTTTGTCGGTTAAATAGTTGTCTCTATTCCAACTGTGTAAAACGTGTGCTGCCAAGGAAATACATCCACATTCCATCAATGCGTAGAGATATTATTATAAGCGTACAGTTGTGGCATGCCTAGAAAATATTTAGTAGATCTGGAAACATTTATGTGGTTGACAGGTTGCATGATTAGGCAGTTAAGTTGCTGAAGCCATCATAAAACTGAGTGTCATCGATTTATATTTAAGTTTTAAATCAATGGAGACTGCCAACTGGCAACTGTGAATAATAAACTGGAGACTACCTTAAATGAAAAGAAAATTGTAAACATGGAGACATAGGCGACCTTTGTTGTAAAATCTAATAGGCCTATGTAAGGGCTTCTGCTACACAAATTTCATTCAACCACAAAGACACACTACAATGCTTAAAATGCTTGATAAAGGAAATAAAAATGTGTAGTAGATATGGGTATACTGTAAAAACTATGAAAGGAGAAATAATCACCACCATAGGTATTCCTTGTGCAACATCCACATCCAAAATATCCAAGTTTTCGTGATCTCACTATGAAGAGAAGGCAAGCTTTTAGTCTTCTCTCTTTTGCTTTGTTCTATTAGTGCCGATGTCACCACTAACAGAGCATAGTTTATATAATATGAAAAATACATGGACCTTTTTTTAGAGATGCAAGAAAATAGTTGTTTATAAAGTATGAAAAAACATGGACTTTTTTTTTTGAAATGCAAGATAGTTGTTTAGCATGATAGATAACCACTAAATTTTAAAAATCTTCCTTTTCATGGTGTGGTTTGAGCTTTTAACAATGGCCATTAAAATAATGTTTGATAGGTTTGAGCATAGGAAATTATAGGGTTCAATCCATTGTCGTCTTTAAACCCCCTTGAGCTGCTACATAAAGTTGCTCTTTATTCAATGTTGTTACTTTACAAGTGTATCTGAGCCGCTACATCAAGTTGTTCCTTATTCAATGTTGTTACCTTACAAGTGCATCACCAACATGAATTAAACGTTATTTACAATTTATATTAAATTTTGAATTGAAAATCCACAACAAAGTATATACATAATGTTTAAAAATTAGTAGAAAACTAGAATTAAAAACACCTCTCTTTGTTTGTTTTACTGGAAATGAGTATGAAAATTTGAAAGAGGTGGAAAGGCAAACGTTAATGATAAACAATGATGTAGCATTGTAGTGGTGACAACATCAATGATAGACGACGGTGTAGTGTTTCCACATGGGCTTCCTTTCTCAACGCCACCATGCTTCCACCAAATTGAAATTAATTTTTTTGAAAATGTCCAAAGATAATCTGACATAATTAATTTCATCACCAAGAGAATGGTAGGATAGCGAAACTCAAGGAATGAATTGATTAGTAACCAATCACTGATAAGGCAAAATAGATAAAACAAATTTTAAAACAAATCCAAAGGAGTCGGCTAAAACTGATTATTTGTCATAATATTCCTTTTTATTCTAAAGAAAGTGTAATAAAGGTTTCCAATTATCACTAAATTTTGTGCCTTCATCTCTCCGAGTTCTTTTCAATTTCAACATTGAGATTTTCACAGCGCCAAGTCTTATGTAAAAAGAATGCTAAAGTTATAGACCAGTTTCAAGAAGTTAAAGATCAAGTGTTGAAGTTTCAGTCACACTACAAGCTCAGCGAATATAGTGTTGTTTTACAGCTAATTTAATGTTATTTAGGCAACGTTTTGGGCTTTGATAATGTAATGCTTTCAGTTCTTTACTCAATTGTTGTAACCCTGTATAGCAGTGCTTGTATTCTTTTTCCAACTGCCTATTGATAGCTTCATGATTTTGTAACGCTTTGTTTCAATATTAAAAAAAATTCAACATTAAGAAACAAAATCATTAACACAATTTCCACTATTATTATTATTTTACTACCTAACCATACTTTTTAATCATAATTAATTTTATTGACAACTTTATTTTCCAAAATTTTCCCTTTATATTTCTATATTAATTGATATACCTTTCAAATAATATATGAAATATATAAACCAATGATAATGCATATAATTATTTTTTACAAAATATAATAGTAACTAAAATACAACTTTAAAAAATTAAATAAATTATTTTAATTTCTAGTCAATGGAAGGTCTAATTAAAAATTAAAAAAAAATAAACCATGTAGATATGAAAATATCCTTCCATACAAAAGTAATAAGCCTCTTTTACCCCTTTCTCACATTACTATTTTTGAAAGTTATAACACGGAGATTATATTTCATAATAAATTTAAAGTTTTTATACCCGAAACGTCTTCTTCGACAAGCCCTAAGCGAATATTCCTCCCCTGATATGCCCTTTTACCTACATATCTTTATTTTAATTAAATGCTGCGTTCACTTGTCTTTTGTCATGGATGCATAGTTGTTACATTGGCATCCATTCATTTATATAATATATTTATATTAATTAGTATTATAATATATATTTAAAATTTAATATAATTTTATAAATTATATTGTATGTTAATATTATTTATATATTGTAATATTTAGATTAAATTATAATATACAAATACATACGATCAAAATTATTATGATATAGATTGCATTTTTGTAGTAAAGGTACAAGTTATGTCGAAAATGATAGAATTTTTATTTTCATAAAATAGAATTTTGTATAAGGGGTACAAGACTTAAAGATGTGTTGGGCATTAACGGTGAGAGACAATGACGGGTTTTTTGGGGATATCAGATATTAAAGGGCTTATATCGTACATCAAACCTCGATACAAAGCAACAAGCAGATTCACAGGGCATGAAGCTATTATAAAAGGGTCCACAACGCGCAGTGTGGAGACATCTTTAATTGAAAATTTTATATTATCAAGATGGGTGAGGACATCATAAATGTTGATTTGATTTTGACAATGATCCACGTTCTATATACAACTCTAATCAGTACTCCAATATCACTAATCCAAAACAAAAAATTAAAATTCTAAAATCGATATTTATAAATGCTAATTATAAATATAATATATTATACAAATTATTATATTATATATATTTATAAATATTATTATAATATATAATATATTATTATATTATAATAATAATTATTTATAGATTTCAATAATATTATAATTATATAATATAAATTAATATCATATATTATTATAAATATATATTAAATTTATATATAATATAAACGAATTCACGTTGATTGTACGTTTTTGCAATTCTTCAATTGGCTCATATGAGGAAGCCATGATGGAATCTAATAAACTCTTTTTTCAACACCTAGGAAAACTCTTTGTCTTAATATGACGATTCATCTTAAATGAGATGTAAGCGTGTAATCAAGACGTCAATTTGATAGCTATTTGGTACTATTTATTTAAGCTTGATTATGATTATCATTCAATGAATTTTTACAAAATATGAAACCATTTATTTTGAACGTACTTATAATTCTAGTGTTTTTAGTTCACGTCAAACATCTTTTGTTATCAATGAAACTAATTTTCAATACTCAAATTCATATCAAACATTTTTTTTTTTTTTTTGGTTATTGATGAAATTAATTTTCAATAATCAAATTCACATTAAACATTTTTTTATTTTTTTTTGTTATTGATGAAATTAATTGGATGAAATTAATTTTCAATAATCAAAATACAAATTATCACATAGATAAATAGGAAATATTAAATGCAATGAAAATTGTATGAAATAGGTATGGCCATTAATGATTAAAGAGCATATTTTGAAGATCTCTAATTTCCAAGGTTACTTTAGCAGGGTTGATAAAAGAGAATCTTAAACAATAGAAGCTCAAAAAAAATCTACATAAAAAATAAGAAGAAAATTCTTAGTCATTGTCCAAGATGTAAAACATGTACAACTAAAAAATAACTACACTCAAGAAAAATAACAAACAAATTTGTTGTCTCCAATCGCCCATCTATATTTCTTTAAAAACTAGAATGTTGGTGCATGTAACTTACCATTTGAGATGCACAATACCCCTACATTGTTGTAAGAGAAAGGGGGTGAAAATGTGTTCCAAAGTCAGATTTGTGGAAAGATATATTGTATATTATTTACTAATTGTTTAAAATAACACTAGTAATAAAAATTCATGTATTAGTTGTATATTTCAATCTATGTCTATAAGTTTAAATTTTTTTGCATAGTAAAAAATCACATCTAAAATAGGGGAGAGGGTCTTGTTGTATTTGGCTATAGGTATCTTGTCATTTCAAGACTACATTCCCTGCGTTTTTTTCCCCTGATTTACATATATGCATCTCCAAATTTATAGTTACTTTAAAAATATTTTCCATACCGCATGTTTACATAATGCATCCATCTCGATAAGGTTATGATTTGAATTAGTAAAGTGGTTCATGGGAAACAACCCATATGAGATAATGAAATGATTATCAGTGTCATTTAGGTCAGAATGGGTTCGTACACCCTGTCAAAGTACAATTAATAATTTATATAGGTGTTTCACTTTAAAATAATATAAATATAAATTATATAAATGATATATATAATATGATAGTAAAGTGGGTGTTTATCAATTCGCACTTGTATCACACTTGAAATTTATGACCATTGATTTCGTATTCTATTTTCTTCACAAAACATTAAGATACAAATATATGATATTTTTTGTGAAAATGACAATAAAAAATGAGGTTGTGTGTTTCTTCATATGGTGTGGTAATGTGTTATGTGAGGAAGAGACGTTTTGTTTTATGGTGATATTGAGCAATGGTAAATTGGTGGGGAAGGGAAAGCCCATATAAAAAATGCAAGTAGTGAAAAATATCAAGGTGTGTTAGGTGGTGATGGTGAGGGGCAATGACACGGTATTTTAATGAGAGGCTCAAAGAAACTTAAGAAAATACACGTACAAATTGTTTCAATTACCCAATACACAATTGAAACAGGTGTCAGATATCCAATGGCTCTATTAAAAATATAAAAAGTGCACCATGTGTCAATTTAGACAAGTCTAAAACTAAGTTGATAAAAATTATAATTGAGTTAACTATATAAAACCTAATTAGATGACTCTAAAACCAATTAGACCAAAAATAGATAAGACTTCTTCAGTGAAAGATGACTATTATATAATCTAATTGAATGATGCATGATGTCATATTCTAAATCAGTGCATTGAATTTTATTGAGATAATGTTTTTTATTGTCTTGGTTTATGTACCTTAACTGAAAGGATTAGAAATGCATCTTTATTTCAACTAATAAGATGTAAAATCGTTCCATGCGAACAACTTCTACCCACTTTTTCTAGTAGGTTTTGGCTTGTCATTGGATATTTTTGTTGCTCCAAAGGCTTTGCACATGCTTTCCATCCCCGATGTACTCATTTGACCCTATGCTATTGCATCATTTATGAAGGTAATGGAATTTAGATGAAACTCATTATTATATGCAGTAAAATTTTCTTTTAATGATGAGTTCCTTGTATTTCTACATTTTGTTATTGTAGGTTTTGCACCCATTTAAGGTCATTCCAAAAATAAAATCAAGCCCAATACAAAATGGCAGTCATTAGGATTTTGCACAATATAAAACTGTTTATATCAACCTTGGCAGGTTGGCTAAGGGTATCAACAATGTACTTTTGGTGAGCTCTTTAGTCCTTTTGAGATATCTATGGTTACAAGAAGCCCTGTGAATTTGAAATCTTGAATGTGAGAGAAATTAACATGGTTCATTTATGTATTGTTGGCCTCATTGCTTATCAAACTTCATTATGGTTTGGGAATGCTCATTTTTTCCATATAATTTTGATTGTCTATAATGACATAAAAATGCTAATGTTTATTTTTGGTGTCTCTACAAACACTTACGTCAAGTGAATATCTGGTACTTCAATTGATTGGCTTAAATAAGTTGGACATGTATGACAATCAATATAGAGATCCACTTATGTAATGTTATGTCAAAGCTCACAGGAATTTCAATTTGGCTTAGGTAATTATTACCACTCCCTTTCTTAAAATAGGACAAGATCAACATAATGTTTGTCTTTTTACCATTTTTTATTTCATGTTATATGTTGATAATGGCATTTTTCAGTAGGTTTGAGAATGCTTTTGTATAAAATATTGTTTATCTCTATATTTGAGTGGTCTACAATGTCTTTTGGTTTAGTCTTCCTAAGACTGCTACCACTTACAGGGTTGGAGATCACAAACTTGTACTTGTAACTAAACACCTTTGGTGAAGAATACAACTTGATGCATGATGTGCCATCTATTCACATAGATAATTGTTATGTTAATTTTTTCATTTTTTATGTCAAATTTGTGAAAAATATGTTACATGTTCTTACAAGATAAATATGTTACGTGCGAACATAAATATTCATTATATAATAATTAGGAGCACTGTAGTTTTTAGACAATATTATAATATTATTAGTATAATAATATTATCTTAAATAATTCACAAACACTTAATTAAAGAAAATTAAAAGATAAAAACAAATCCCTCCCGGTGTTCCTTGCACCATCGGGACAACTACTAGTATTTAATAATAATGGGATATTTAACTTCCCCTAATATTGAATACGTATAAAATTATTAACCTTAAAATTATATAAATGTAATATATACAATCTAATATTGGAGTAAATAATATCTTCAAACATCTCTTTGGACTTTAGTGGAAATTAATTTTAAAAAAAAAATATTATATATAACATGTTTTTACAATTTGCAACACTCAAATCACGAAAATGTACTTATAGTGTGAACCTCTCCCAAGGAACCATTAAAAATTATAATTTTATGTGGGAGCCAAGCAATGTGAGAGGGAAAGGTAAATTCAAAAATTTGGCATGTTCGAATGGGTAGTTGCAAGGTCTAATGGACAGATCAGCTTCTAGTTGTGTAGTCTCTGAACTAGGTGATGATTTTGAGGATGATGAAGTTGGTTTCTCTCTACACCTGTAGGCCTGAGTTATTTCAAGTAGTTGTTCTAAAGATATCATGATTTTTCAAGCATGACACTAGCTCTGTCTTACAACGTGGCTTCCTGCTTGGCAAAGGTCAAGATGGATCTGATCCTCAATGGACAAAATCTCCTAATGGCACCATGGCAGGGTCAAACGATATTTCCCTTAGTCAGATGGGTAGCTTGGGTCTCCTACAAAATGCTGGGAACAGAGTTGAGAGTATTTTGGATTCAAATCTATACATTTATTTTATTCCTGGTCAGGAGACAATGACTTTGAAAGGGGTTCGTTCAGGGGATTTTTCTAAGAAGCCTTTATCTTCTCCTCAAAATCTTGTTGATCCAAGTTATGCATCAAAGATTGTTTCATAGTAAATAAGTCTACTCCCAAGCGAATGATTTTCCTAGGTTGTCTCAACGTTGCCAACCCCTTCCATGCCCACAATGATTTTTTTTTAAATCAAGTTTTCTCTAGTCTCTAGTGTCATCGAGCCTCATTTGGTGGGTGTGGAGGCTAAAGCTCATGACCCCCTTCTCCTGATCAACGTGCTTCTGGCCTAGCATTTTTACTAGGTGACATTCATGATTCTTTCTCGAAGCAAACTCTTGAGTTGATAATTTTTGAGTCCTCCATTTAGGATATGGAAAGCATACTAAGTAGCAGATGTTTGTTTATAAAATGCATGGGCTCGTCTATGATCTGAGCAATATTTTAGGTGACGGTTCTACCCCAATTGGTGGCAGAACTTGCGAGAGCCATAACTTTTGCACCATAGCTCTATTTGACTCCCTGTTTGAACCGTTGGAAAGCTAAAAATGAGGGGAACATTGTGAGATGCCATGAGCTTTGCTCAATGGATTTTGACCCAAAAAAACCAAATGAAAGTGCCCCAAATTTCAATTTTAGTAGTGCAGTCTAAAAATAGTAAGTTTATAAAAATAGTAATTCCTCAAATTTTGTATTGTTGTCAATCATGGAAGTCAAACCACTTAATCTCCCTCAAGATTTGTGATCTTCCACATCCTCCTCTTACCTTCAAAATGTGTATAATTGAAGATGTAATCTGAAATGGAAAGGAGACATCTCTTCTCAGAGATAGGCGTATGTTTGGGTCTACAAATTTGATCAATAAAACATCTCTTCTCAGAGATAGCATTATTATAATTGTGTTGTTCTTATTTCTTGAATTATCTTTCAACCAAAGCTTTTGATTTTTGGATATGTTGTCCCCCAAAAATATCACTCATTTTTGGGACAACATTTGAACTATTTTGGTCCTACAGACCAAAATTGTCTCTCCCCTTTTCAAAATTTGTTCTGAGCATTCAAATTACTCATTTTCCAAGCTTCTCAAAAATCTACGGACTCTACAGGCTTGAATCTACAGACTCTGCAGGCTTGAATCTACAGAATCTGTAGGAAGAAAATCTATGAACTCTGCAAGAAAGAAGCAAGCTCTTAGCAAGAGTTAAGCACATTTGTCAAGCTTCAAAGTTCAACGGTTCAACGGGTTCATTGTCCAATTGGTTCAATGCGCTTGGTGCAAAAGATCAAAAAGACTTAGCCAAATAATGAAGAATGAGTTGATTGAACCGTTGAACCAAAGTTGGTTCAATCGGTAGGTTCAAGGGGCTGCCCTAAAGCGAAAAAGGCAAGTGCCCTTGTAGAAGGCAGGCAACATTGGTTCGAAGGTCAAAGAAAAGACAAAATTCCTTCAGATTTGTTTGAATGCCCAAAAGGAACAATTCCTTCAGACTTTTTGTCCGATGGAAATGACTAAGTGAAGGAGGCCGAAGGAATTCACTCGGGAAGAAGCCCAGAGAAATTGAAAGGAACAAACGACTAAGTAAGAAGCTTTCTTTCAGACAATTTGTTCGAAGGAATTCCTTTAGACTTTTTGTCCGACAGAAAAAGCTCGAGAGTCAAAAGCCCGCTAAAGAAGCAAGAACCCACCGGGAAAGTTGAAGCTTGAAGTCCGCCCAAAAAAATCCTGAAGGGTAGGTACCCTTGCGGGGGGCACTTGAAGATGCATAAGAGAGCCTTCCAAAAAAATTAGATAAAGAAGGTTTTCAAAGAATAAGGATGGAACCATTGAACCTTGAACCAATGGTTCAATAGGTTCGAAGGTTCAATATTTCAGGGCCTCAAAGGGACTTAGAAAGATAAAGGAAGCAATGATTGAATGAGACACGAAATAAATTGATGAATCGATTGAACCTTGAACTGATAAGTGTTCAAAGTTCAATGGTTCATAGGTTCAAAGGTTCAAGGGCAGCCTCAGTCAAGGGAAAAAGTAGCAAATAGGTGGTTCAACCAAGGAGCGGGAAAATGATTGAACTAGGAAGTGATGGAACAAAAGAGACAGAATGAACCAATGAACCAATGAACTTTCAGAGGTTCACAGGTTCAAGGTTCAACATGGTTCAAGCAGTTGGTGACCATTGATGGTCTCGCAGACGTCAAATTTAAAGTAAGAAATATCCATGAAAATTCAAATAAAGCGCAAAATTTAAAGGAAGAACCAAGCGACTGAAGAAAAGATAGCTTGATAGCTCAAATCGCAGTAGGAAGAGACAAAGTTGGAAAAGACAAAAGCAAAAAGAGGGAAAAGCCAGAAATATTTGTGCAGAAGTAATTTCAGTAGGTGGAATAGTCCACTAAGCAGGTATTTTGGCTTGCAAATTAAAGACGCAGCGTATTTTTCCTTCCATGAAGTAAAGACAAAATGGACAGATGTGCAGATGTCAGAGGGGATAGACTAGATGATCCAGACTCGGGAGAAGACATATGGGATGAAATGACACTCCATAGTTAAGATAGCTGCCCTATTTTCAATGCAGTCCCTTGACTAACCTAGAAATGCATTCAAGGCATTGAATGTACGGCATGGGCCATTATATGGAAAAAAGTCCCAAGTCTTTTTGGGCTACTATATATTGTAATCTCTTTTATTGTTTTAAGGAGATCTTCCCCTTACCAGAAGCGAAACTCTGCCCAAATTGAAAGGCATTACTGAGACTTTGAGCTCAGATTGTTGTTCATATTTCTTTGATTAAATGAGAAATCAATTTACTTGTAGACTTTGTGCTGTTATAGTTTGTGCTACTTTAGGGAATTATTCTTATGTCTATTTCCTAGAAGCATTCTGATTTATTTGATTTAACAAGTAAAACTAGCGAAGGTGATAAGGAAGGTGTCTTGAAGCAAGCTACTTTCAGACTTTGTGCTGTCATAGTTGTCTTCAGTGTGTGTTTTTCTTTTATGTTTCTGTGTAAAGGACCTTGGGATGACTTTGTGCCCCCATTATTCTTCGTATCTCACTCTTGGGCAGTCAAAGTGGAGACTTTGTGCTACATCTTAGATTACTGGTCACTCTGTTACCCTGTTACTGATCCTACCAGAAAGATTCATGTTATTTGCAAGAACAAGCACTTCTGAAAGAAGAGAAGTGCCTTCTGTCGCTTCACCAGGATTTCTACTCTCCAAGAAGGGATCTGGCTCTTGGCTGAAAGTTACTTCTGAAAGAAGAGAAGTACCTTCACCAATCACCTAAGATTTCTCCTCTGTTTATTAGCATCATCTCTTAAAAAAGAGAGATGGATGGTTTATCCCACCCCTGTGTCTTACTTTCTGCTTATATATATACTATATAGCTTTTGCATATTTAATAGGGAACCTCCCCTTGATGAGAGGAGAGATTTGTCCCCTATTGATGTAGTAAACCTACACACTAGGATGACCCATCTCCCTATGTTGTGGTGATAGGAACTATTTTGGTCACCAGTTAGTTGGCCGACAAAATATTCACCCAACAGTTTTTGGCGACTCTGCTAGGGAGGAACGTGTAGTCTGAAGTCTCAAGTTTCAGATTAAAGTAGCCCCTACCCTTATCCATTACAGACTCTAGCGACTCCATTCTGTGTCTTACCCATTATCCATTTATATCCTTACCATCTTCCTCCATCTCCGTTATTTTATCTGGTCTACAAAACCAGAGCCGTTGGAAAAGAGTGCGCAATTTGAAGCCTCAAGCTGAAGCAGGGCCAGTTCTTTTCCATTTTTGTTCTACAATCTGGCCACTCCACCCAAATTTGTTATCCTTATTTTTTATAATTAAATCATGGCAGTTCGAGGCCCCTGAGATAACTCTTTTGGCCCACTCAACTTGACTCCACCTCTGCATGAACTTCCACACAACTCAAGAAAGAACTTCCCCAAATTCTTTGGTGATGGGATAGTTCACCCTGATGAATACATTATAGCCTTCAGCATAGCCCGTGGTGTGATAGGGGTGGAATTTGAAGACGTGGCAGTCATGCTTTTTTTGGAGACACTACAAGGTGCTGCTGCAGACTGGTTCTACCATCTGCAAGCTGGATCAGTGACGGACTGGGATACACTTAAAGCCAAGTTTGAAGCAATGTTCAAGCCTGTAGAAGATGCACATGCCTTGCTAGCCCAACTCACTCAAATGAAGAAGGAACCTCATGAGCCTATGAGGGATTTTATTGCCAGGTTCAACAACTTGAGGCACAGGATTCCCATGGTTTCTCAGCTGACACCTCAGAATCTCAAGTGTTTCTTCATCAACTCACAGCTGTCTGAAGTGAGTTTCTTGCTGAGACGGGCTAGACACATGGACCTTATTGTTGCTCAAGACTTGGCTACTGAGCTAGAAGATGACCTTATCTTGGCAAGAAAGATAAGGAGAGATCCTAACAGAGGTAAATCCTCTTCATCTTCTGAGTATCCATCTACAGGCACCACAGATCAGATGGTGCAAGAGCTGGCAAATGAATTGTTAGCCTTGAAAAGGCAAATGGCCCAAAGTATGTCTGCTCCTCCTAATCAAGATATGCCAAGGAGGACATTTCTTAATCAGCCATATCAAGGCAATGCTGCCAGAAGTCAAGGGCAGCCAAATCGTCTTCCTCCCCCACAAAGGAACCTTGTCTTTGAAGCACCTCCAACCAACTCAACAGTTGGATATCTAGAAACACAACATGCTTTATCTTTCCAACTTGAGTTTGAGCAATAAAATGATGCTGATCTCTTCACGAAAGATCAAGAAGAATCAGTTGGTGACTCCCACATTGGTTTCTTGAATTACTAAGATGAACCTAGAAGTGAAGGTGAAGCAGTCGAAGGATCATACAGAGTATTCACCCAGTCTAAGAATCAGTCTGCCCAGCAGGCCGACAAAGAGAAGACATAGGAGCGACCTCAACCAACAATCTTAATTGTTGAGTAGAGAACCCCTCTTCCTTTCTAGTCGAAGGACCCAGTGATTGCCAAAAAAGTAAGTGCATCAAACATCTCTGCACCTTCTACTTTAACTTCGCAGATCAGTCCTCCCCCTCTCAAAAACCAAAAGGATGAACTCCCATCCTCTCTTCCAAGTCCATCTCAGTCATTTGACATGATTTATCATGTCAAAACATCTAAAATTCAAATGACTGAGTTTGAATCCCTGCAAGCCAATCCTGAGTAGTTAAACATTGGTGAAGAGCTAAGTGTGGACCTGTCTGAGGCAAAGATTGTGGTCACCCAAATGTTAGCCCCTGCTGCTCAAATTCTATTTGAGCCTTCAGGCAGGGGTAATTACTCCTTGACCATAGAGGATGCTCATGTCTCAGTCGATCAAAGTCCCGTGGTTGGCAATCTAGGATTTGATCCAAATCAAGCATTAAAAGAATTGGTAGGGTGGATTACAAATCAAGAAGGATCTTCCATCTCCAATGAAGAGAAATCTGATAGAAGATCAGCTTTTGATGATGCTTAGATCCTGGAATCTGATGGCAGCAATTCTTACACAGTTGGATGCAGATCTCTGTTGCTCAGATTAAAGACAACTAAGGATGAAGATATCAAACTCCTTCACACCAAAAGAGATGCTGAGCTGATGGTTTATCAAGAGTTTGGTGCTGATAATTAAAGCATGTGCTGGACTGAATCAACAGAACAACAAGTTATGATGGTGGATCATATCGTTGTATTTTGAAGTCAGCAAAAGGAACTCTTCATAGAGAGAGAAAGGAGATATGGTTTTCATTTTGAAGACCACATCCCACCATGGGGCAAGAAGAAGAAAAGGCCAAGAGGAAGAAGTAGAAAATTGGTTTTCTGGTAGAGAGTTCCATTCACCCGTCACCGTTTCTGGGGACAAAATGGTTTTCTACTGGTTTATCAGGATGGCACACCATTTTTACTATCTCACAGTGGGCGGCATCTGAAGCGCTTTAAATTTTGAGGCATCAGATAAGATCATCTGTACATATGTATATCCGTATAGTCTTTAGTTCTATTTTGTGCTTTTCATTTTCATTTTTTGGAGCATTTATTTTTGGGTAACATGACTCCATAGCCCAATGGCATACTTCAAGGCACTGGAGATTCTAGTTTCTACTCCCCTCAACTGTTCCAAGTTTTCAACTGAAGGAAGTTCCCCAACTGGAGCCAGTTGTTGTCCTCTAAAAATATCACTCATTTTTGGGACAACATTTGAACTATTTTGGTCCTACAGACCAAAATTGTCTCTTCCCTTTTCAAAATTTGTTCTAAACGTTCAAATTCCTCATTTTTCAAGCTTCTCATAAATCTACTGACTCTGCAGGCTTGAATCTATGGACTCTACAGGCTTGAATCTACAGACTCTGTAGGAAGAAAATCTACAAACTCTGCAGGAAAGAAACAAGCTCTCAACAAGAGTTAAGCGCATTTGTCAAGGTTGAAAGTTCAATCGCTTCAATTGTTCAATGGGTTCAACGTCCAATTGGTTCAACGGACTTGGTGCAAAAGATCAAAAATACTTAGCCAAATAACAAAAAATGAGCCGATTGAACCATTGAACCGTTGAACCATAGTTGGTTCAATCGGTAGGTTCAAGGGGCTGCCCCAAAGCAAAAAAGGCAAGTGCCCTTGTGAAAGGCAGGCAACATTGGTTCGAAGGTCAAAGAAAAGATACAATTCTTTCAAATTTATTTGAAGGCCCAAAAGGAACAATTCCTTCAGACTTTTTGTCTGATGGAAATGACTAAGTGAAGGAGGCCGAAGGAATTCACTTGGGAAGGAGCTCGAATAAATTGAAAGGAACAAATGTCTAAGGAAGAAGCTTTCTTTCAGATATTTTGTTCAAAGGAAAAGCTTGATGGAAAAAGCTCGAGAGCCAAAAGCCCGTCGAAGAAGCAAGAACCCGCCGAGAAAGTTGAAGCCTGAAGTCCACCCAAAAAAATCTTGAAGGGTAGGTACCCTTACAGGGGGCACTTGTTAGGTTATGGAGCTAAAAGCTTCACTAATGCAAACATGGAGGAGGTTGTTGAGAGGTTGCTAAGTTGCAGAGCAACTGACGTCGTCTAATCAACCGACGTCAGTCATATCCAGTGCAGAGCAAACTGACATCGATCAGGGATCAGCTGACGTCAGTTGTCTGTGCGGTTCGAAACTGCGAGTGTTACGGACAGTTTGTTAATGAACCGGTTGTTTGCATGTAAAAGGCTAATTTTAACCTTGGAGCTGTGGATCTAATTATTGTAATTAGATGTCTAATTATTGTTTGCATGAGATCTATATAATAGACTCATGGGCTGTATTGTAATTTGTTCTAGTTTGAGTTGAGCAAGGTTAGCTCCTTCAGAGTGAAGAGAGCAAGGTGTGTTCCTCCTAGTTTCACAGGGGTGCCGAGTGTGTATGATCAGGTTGGTCTACAGGTGTGCTAAATCACGGAGAAGATCCATCAGGGTACTGGTTTGGAGAATCATAAGGACTTGGTGAGGCAAGGACAAGGGTTCTTCAGGGTATAGAGAGATCTACATGGTAAGTAAGATCAATTGATTTGCAGGTGTTTGTGTGTGCAAGGTCTAAGGTGGATCTGTAGGATAGCAAGGTCAAAGGTGACGGGCAACACAACAAGGTGTAAGATCAGGGGGGATCTACTTGGAGTACGTTGTGTACTTAGAGTGCGTGGAGTACTCAATTTTGGAGTGCATGGAGCACTTGTGTGCTGGCAGTAGTGATACTGTCTGGTGGTACTGGCAATAGTGATACTGACTGGTTGGAGGTGAATACCAACTTTGTATTTGAGTTGTGTGTTGGGACCGCAAGAGAGAGAGTGAGCTCTTGAAGAGATTTACTGTTTATACCCTAGAGGTGTGGGAGCCCTAGAGGTGCGTAAGGAAGAAGACTGTGGCAATCTTCTTTGTTGTATTTCTTTCTAGAAGAGTATTAATACAATTGGGTATTGTCTCTCATATTCTGTGTTATTTTTGAATTCTAGTTACTTGTGCATTCTGGTTAAATTTTGTGTTTAGTTGCTTATACAAAGGTAATCAATTGTGCTTCCAGGGCCTAACAACACTTGAAGACGTAGAAGAGAGCCTTCCAAAAAACTTAAACAAAGAAGGTTTTCAAAGAACAAGGATAGAACCATTGAACCTTGAACCAAATGGTTCAATTGGTTCGAAGGTTCAATATTTTAGGGCCTCAGAGGTGTTGTCCCTAAAAATTAGTGACATTTTTTGGGACAACCTATGAACTATTTTGGTTCATCAGACCAAAATCATCTCTCCCCTTCTCAAAAAATTGTTCTGAGCATTCGAGTTCTTCATTTTTTCAAGCTTTTCTAGAAATATACAGACTCTGCAGGCTTGAATCTACGGACTCTACAGGCTTGAATCTATGGACTCCGAAGGAAGAAAATCTATGAAATCTGCAGGCCAAGTTCTATGAGCTTCGCATGTTGATTTCTATGGACTCTATAGGAAAGAAGCAAGCTCTCAACACTTAGGCGAGTTCAACCCGCTTGGTGCAAAAGATCAAAAAGACTTAGCCAAATAACGAAGAATGAACTGATTGAACCGTTGAACCAAAGTTGGTTCAATCGGTAGGTTCAAGGGGCTACCCCAAAGCCAAAAAGGCAAGTGCCCTTGTGGAGGGTAGGCAACATTGGTTTGATGGTAAAAAAAAAAATAGAATTCCTTCGGATTTGTTCAAAGGCCCAAAAGGAATAATTCTTTCAAACTTTTTGTCTGATGGTAATGATTAAGTAAAGAAAGCTCGAAGAGATTGAAAGGAACAAATGGCTAAGGAAAAGAAGTTTTTTTCAGACTTTTTGTCTGAAGGAAAAGCCCAATGAAAAAAGCCCAAGAGCCAAAAGCCCATCGAAGAAGCCAAAAGCCCACTAGGGAAGTCAAAGCCTGAAGTCTGCCTGAACATCCCAAAGGATAAGTACCCTTGCGGGGGGCACTTGACGACAAAGAAAGGACCATTTTAAAAAGCCCGAAGGGACACCTTCCCTTCGAGACGTTCTAAAGGCTGAATAAAGATGCATAAAAGAACCTTCAAAGACTTGGACAAAAAGGGCTTCAAAGGATGAACTGAATGAACTGATTGAACCATTGAACTATTGAACTAAAAAGTTTAACGAGTTCACAGGTTCAAAGGTTCAACCAGAGGTTAGAAAGATAAATGAAGCAATGATTGAACAAGACACAAAATGAACCGATTGAACCTTGAACTGAAAGAGTTCAAAGTTTAATGGTTCATAGGTTTAAAATATTGAAAGGCAGCCTTGGTTAAGGAAAAAGCAACAAACAAGTGGTTCAACAGATGGTTCAACTAAGGGGTGAAGAAGCAATTGAACCAAGAAGCGATAGAACAAAAGAGATAGAATGAACCAATGAACCGATGAACTTTCAAAGGTTCAACGAGTTCAAGGTTCAACATGGTTCAAGCAGCTGGCAACCATTGACGATCTCGTGGACGTCAAATTTAAAGGGATATCCGTGGAAATTCAAATAAAGCATGAAATTTAAAGAAAGAATCAAGCGATTGACTGAAAAGAGAGCCCGAAGACTCAAATTGCTATGGGGAAGAGAAGATCAATGCAAAGGACCAAAAATATCTTCAAAAGAGTTATTTCCAGTAGGTGAAATAGTGGATCGAGTAGACTTCTGAGCGCACCAAACCAAGGACGCAGCCTATTTTTCCTTCCATGAAGTAAAGACAAATGGACAGCTGCGCAGACGTCAGAGGGGACAGACCAGATAGTCTATATCGAGAAGAGACATATTAGAGGAATGGACACGCCATAGTTATGGCAATACACTATTCCTAGCATGGTCCCTCCAGATAAAAATTGAAGGCGCATTGAAGACGTTGAATGTAGTATGGGCCATCCCATGAGAAAAAATGCCAATCCTTGCATAGTTGCTATAAGTGTAATATCTCTCATTTGTAAAAGGGACTTTTTTCATTTTTACAGGAGCAAAACTCTGCCCATTTTGAAAGAAGAAGATTGAGACTTTGAGCTCAGATTGTAATTTCATTTTATTTTATCTGAATGAGAAAGCAAGTTGCTTGTAGACTTTGTGTTGTTTTGACTTGTGCTATTTTAGGAAATTGTTCTTATGTCTATTTCCTATAAGCATTCTTATTTATTTAATTTGACAAGTAGAATTAGTGAAGGTAAAAAGAGAGGTGTCTTAAAGCCAACTGTGAGAAGACTTTGTGCTTTCATAACTGTTTTCAACGTGTGTTTTTTATTTTCTTTCTATGTTAAGGATTTTGGGATGACTTTGTGCCCCCATTATCCTTTGTGTTATACTCTTTGGGCAGTTGAGGTGGAAACTTTGTGTTCTGTTTCATCTTGTTGGTTACTACGCCCTTCTGTCACCAGTTACTTTCACTACCTGAAAGAAACTCTTGCTATTTCCTGCAAGAACACTTTTGAAAGAAGAGAAGTGTCTTCAGTGTTTCCACCATAATTTTCTCCTTTGTCTGTGAGCATCATCTCTGAAAGAAGAGAGATGGATCATTTATTTTACCCCCCATGTGTTATTTTCTACTTATTTATATTGTATATAGCTCCTACGTATCTATAAGGAACCTCTCCTTGATGAGAGGAGAGATTTGTCCCCTATTGATGTAGTAAACTTGCACAATTGGCTGACCAATCTTCCTTGTTGTGGTTGATTAGACCTATTTTGTTTATCAGTACACTGATTGACAAAATATTCACCTAACAGTTTTTGGTGACTCCGTTGGGGACACAGTAATTTTGTGCAATTTGTAACCTCAAGTTTCAGATTGAAACATCACATGTGTCTTACCCATTATCATTATAACCTTATCCATGCATTTCGTTGTGGAAGAACGAACTGCTCTAGTGCTTTCCCATTGTTAATTTTTCCTCCCCAGCCTCGTGCAATAGTTTTTGGTGACTCTGTTGGGGATGAACATGCAGTCTGAAGCCTCAAGTTTTAGATTGAAGCAGTTCCTTCCCTTATCCATTATACAGACTCCAGTGACATCGTTCTGTGTCTTACCCATTATCATTATAGCCTTACCATTTTCCTCCATCTCCATTATTTTATTTGGTCTGCAAAACCAGAGCTGCTAGAAAAGAGTGCGCAATTTGAAGCCTCAAGCCTCAAGCTGAAGCAGAGCCAGTTCTTTTCCATTTTTGTTCTACAATCTGGCCACTCCACCCAGATTTCTTATTCCTATTTTTTATAATTAAATCATGGCAGTTTGAGGCCCCTAGGGTAACTCTTTTGGCCCATTCAACTTGACTCCACCTCTGCATGAACTTCCACGCAGATCACGAAAGAACTTCTCCAAATTCTTTGGTGATGGGAGAGTTCACCCTGATGAACACATTGCAGCCTTCAACATAGCCTGTGGTGTGATAGGGGTGGAATTTGAAGACGTGGCAGTCAAGATTTTTGTGGAGACACTACAAGGTGCTGTTGCAGACTGGTTCTACCATCTGCAAACTGGATCAGTGATTGACTGGGATACACTCAAAGCCAAGTTTGAAGCAAGGTTCAAGCCTGTAGAAGATGCACATGCCCTGCTAGCCCAACTCACTCAGATGAAGAAAGAACCTCATGAGCCTATGAGGGGTTTTTTTGGCAGGTTCAACAAGCTAAAGCACAGGATTCCCATGGTCGCCCAACTGACACCTCAGAATATCAAATGCTTTTTCATCAACTCACAACTACCTAAAGTGAGTTTTCTGTTGAGATGGACTAGACACATAGACCTTGAGGCTACTCAAGACTTGGATACTGAGCTAAAAGATGACCTTATATTAGCAGGAAAGATAAGGAGAGATCCTAACAGAGGTAAACCCTCTTCATCTTCTGAATACTCACCCACAGCCACCATTGACCCAATGGTACAAAAGCTGGCAAATGAATTGCTAGCCTTGAAAAGGCAAATGGCACAACGTATGTCTTCTGATCCTCTATATAAAGATATACCAAGGAGGACATTCCCCAATCAGCCATATCAAGGCAACGCTGCCAGAAGTCAAGGGCAACCAAATCGTCTTCCTCCCCCATAGAAGAACCTTGCCCTCGAAGCACCTCCAACCAACTCAGTAGTTGGATATCTGGAAACATAACATGTTTTCTATTTCCAACCTGAGTTTGAGCAAGAAAATGGCATTGATCTCTTCAGGTAGGATCTAGAAGAATCAACTGGTGACTCCCACATTGGTTTCCTGAATTACCAAGATGAACCTAGAAGTGAAGGTGAAGCAGATGAGGAATCATATGCAGTATTCACCCGGTCTGAGAATCAGTCAGCCCAACAAGCTGATAAAGAAAGAATAGAGGAATGAACTCAGCCTGTAATTCCAATTGCTAAGTGGGGAACCACTCTACCTTTCCAGTCAAAGGACACAGTGATTGCCAATAAGGTTAGTACATAAAACATCTCTGCACCTTCTACTTCAACTTCGCAGATCAATCCTCCCCCTCCCAAAAACCAAAAGGATGAACTCCCATCCTCTCTTCCAAGTCCATCTCAGTCATTTGACATGATTGATCATGTCAATAAATTTAAAATTCAAATGATTGAGTTTGAATCCCTGCAAGCTAATCCTGAGCAGTTAAACATTGGTGAAGAGCTAGGTGTGGACCTGTCTGAGGCAAAGATTGTGGTCACCCAAATGTCAGCACTTGTTGCTCAAATTTTGTTCAAGCCTTCAAGAAGGGGTAATTACTCTTTGACCACAGAGGATGCTCATGTCTTAGGTGATCAAAGTCCTGTGGCTAGCAATCCAAAATTTGATCCAAATCAGGCATCAAAAGAATTGGTAGGGCACAATACAAATCAAGAAGGATCTTCCATCTCTGATGAAGAGAAATCTAATAGAAGATCAGCTTCTGATGATGCTTGGATCCTAGAATCCGATGGAAGTAATTCTTCCACTCATGCTGGATGCAGATCTATGTTTCTCAGATTGAAGACTGCTCAAGATGAAGAAATCGAACTTCTTCACACCAAAGGAGATGCTGAGCTGATGGTTTGTCAGTAGTCTAATGCTGACAATCAAAATATGTGTTGGACTGAACCAACAGAACAACAAGCTATGGTGGTGGACCATACTGCTGTACTCCAAAATTAGCAAAAGGAGCCCTTCACCAAGAGAGCAAAGAGTTATGGTTTTCAAATTGAAGACCACGTCCTGCCATGGGGCAAGAAGAAGAAATAGCCAAGAGGAAGATGCAAAAAATTGGTTTCTTGGTGGAGAGCTCCATTCGCCCATCACCATTTCTGGGGATAGAATGGTTTCCTGCTGGTTTATCAGGATGACATCCCCTTTTCTTCGCCTCATAAGGAGCAGCGTCTGAAGTACTTCAATTCTTGAAGTATCAGATAAGTTCACCTGTACATATGTATATCTGTATAGTCTTTAGTTCTATTTTGTTCTTTTCATTTTCATTTTTAGAGCCTTTCTTTTTGTGTAGCATGACTCCATAGCCCAATGACATACTTCAAGGAACTGGAGATTTTAGTTTCTACTCCCCTCAGATATTCCAAGTTTTCAACTGAAGGAAGTTTCCCAATTGGAGCTAGCTATTGTCCCCAAAAATGAGTGACATTTTTGAGACAACCTATGAACTATTTTGGTTCATCAGACCAAAATCATCTCTCCCCTTTTCAAAAAATTATTTTAAGCATTCAGGTTCTTCATTTTTCAAAGCTTTTCCATAAATCTACGAACTCTACAGGCTTGAATCTATGGACTCTGCAGGCTTGAATCTACAGACTCTGCAGGAAGAAAATCTACGGACTCTGCAGGCCAAGTTCTACGTGCTTTGCATGTTGATTTTTATGGACTCTATAGGAAAGAAGCAAGCTCTCAACACTTAGGCAAGTTCAACGGGTTTAACGCACTTGGTGCAAAAGATCAAAAAGACTTAGCCAAATAATGAAGAATGAACTGATTGAACCGTTGAACCAAAATTGGTTCAATCGGTAGGTTCAAGGGGCTGCCCTAAAGCCAAAAAGGCAAGTGCCCTTGCGGAGGTCAGGCAACGTTGGTTCGACAGTCAAATAAAACACAAAATTCCTTCGAATTTGTTCAAAGGCCTAAAAGGAACAATTCTTTCAAACTTTTTGTCTGATGGTAATGATAAGTAAAGAAAGCCCGAAGAGATTGAAAGGAACAAACAACTAAGGAAAAAAAGCTTTCTTTCAAACTTTTTGTTCGAAGGAAAAGCCTGACGAAAAAAGCACGAGAGCCAAAAGCCCGTCGAAGAAGCCAAAAGCCCACCAGGGAAGTCGAAGCCTGAAGTCCACCTGAACATCCTGAAGGATAAGTACCCTTGTGGGGGGCACTTGACGATAGAGAAAATACCATTTTAAAAAGCCTGAAGCGACACTTTCCCTTTGGGATGTTCCAAAGGCTGAATAAAGATGTAGAAACGAACCTTCAAAGACTTGGACAAAAAGGGCTTCAAAGGATGAACTGAATGAACTGATTGAACCATTGAACTGTTGAACCAAAAATTTCAACGAGTTCACATGTTCAAAGGTTCAACCAGAGCTTAAAAAGATAAAGGAAGCAATGATTGAACGAGACATAAAATGAACTGATTGAACCGAAAGAGTTCAAAGTTCAATGGTTCATAGGTTCAAAATATTGAAAGGCGGCCTTAGTCAAGGAAAAAGCAACAAATAAGTGGTTCAATGGATGGTTCAACCGAGGGGAAAAGAAGTGATTGAACCAAGAAGCGATAGAACAAAAGAGACAGAATGAACCAATGAACCGATGAACTTTCAAAGGTTCAACGGGTTCAAGGTTCGACATGGTTCAAGCAGCTGGCAACCATTGACGGTCTCGTGGACGTCAAATTTAAAGGGATATCTGTGGAAATTCAAATAAAGCACATAATTTAAAGAAAGAATCAAGTGATTGACTAAAAAGAGAGACCAAAGACTCAAATTGCTATGGGGAAGAGAAGATCAATGCAAAGGACCAGAAATATCTTTAAAGGAGTTATTTATAGTAGGTGAAATAATGGATTGAGTAGACTTCTGAGCGCACCAAACCAAGGACGCAGCCTATTTTTCCTTCCATGAAGTAAAGACAAATGGACAGCTGCGCAGACGTCAGAGGGGACAGACCAGACAGTCTATACTGAGAAGAGACATATTAGAAGAATGGACACGCCATAGTTATGGCAATACACTGTTCCCAGCATGGTCCCTCCAAATAAAAACTGAAGGCGCATTGAAGACATTTACTGCAGTATGGGTCATCCTATGGGAAAAAATGCCAATCCTTGCGTAGTTGCTATAAGATTGTAATATCTCTCATTTGTAAAAGGGATTTTTTTCATTTTTATAGGAGCGAAACTCTGCCCATTTTGAAATAAGACTGAGACTTTGAGCTCAGATTGTAATTTCATTTCATTTTATCTGAATGAGAAAGCAAGTTGCTTGTAGACTTTGTGCTGTGTTGACTTGTGCTACTTTAGGAAATTGTTCTTATGTCTATTTCCTAGAAGCATTCTTTTTTATTTAATTTGACAAGCAGAATTAGTGAATGTAAAAAGAGAGGTGTCTTGAAGCCAATTGTGAGAAGACTTTGTGCTTTCACAATTGTTTTCAACGTGTGTTTTTCCTTTTCTTTCTGTGTTGAGGATTTTGGGACGACTTTGTGCCCCCATTATCCTTTGTGTTATACTCTTTGGGCAGTTGAGGTGGAAACTTTGTGTTCTATTTCATCCTGCTAGTTATTGTGCCCTTCTGTCACTAGTTACTTTCACTACCTGAAAGAAACTCCTGCTATTTCTTGCAAGAACACTTCTGAAAGAAGAGAAGTGCCTTCAATGTTTCCACCATGATTTTCTCCTTTGTCTGTGAGCATCATCTCTAAAAGAAGAGAGATGGATGGTTTATTCTGCCCCCCATGTGTTTTTTCTGCTTATTTATATTGTATATAGCTTCTACGTATCTATAGGGAACCTCCCCTTGATGAGAGGAGAGATTTGTCCCTTGTTGATGTAGTAAACCTGCACAATTGGCTGACCAATCTTCTTGCTGTGGTTGATCAGACCTATTTTGTTTATCAGTACGCTAATTGACAAAATATTCACCCAACAAGAGGGACTTAGAAAGATAAAGGAAGCAATGATTGAACGAGACACAAAATGAACCGATGAACCGATTGAACCTTGAACCGAAAGAGTTCAAAGTTCAATGGTTCATAGGTTCAAAGGTGCAAGGGCGGCCTCAGTCAATGGAAAAAGTAGCAAACAAGTGGTTCAATAGATGGTTCAACCAGGGAGCAGGAAAGCGATTGAACCAGGAAGCGATGGACCAAAAGAGACATAATGAACCAATGAACTTTCATAGGTTCATAGGTTCAAGGTTCAACATGGTTCAAGCAACTGGCGACCATTGACGGTCCTGCAGACGTCAAATTTAAAGTAAAGAAATATCCATGGAAATTCAAATAAAGCGTGAAATTTAAAGGAAGAACCAAGCGACTGACCAAGAGATAGCCCGATAGCTCAAATCGCAGCAGGAAGAGACAAAGCCAAAAAAGACAAAAGCAGAAAGAGGGAAAAGCTTGAAATATCTGCACAAAAGTAATTTCAGTAGGTGGAATAGTCCACTAAGTAGGTATTTTGGCTTGCAAATTAAAGACGCGACATATTTTCCCTTCCATGAAGTAAAGACAAAATGGACAGCTACACAAATGTCAGTGGGGATAGACCCGATGATCCAGACTTGGGAGAAGACATATAAGATGAAATGACATGCCATAGTTAAGACAATCACCCTCTTTTCAATGCAGTCCTTTGACTAACTTGGAAATGCATTGAAGGCATTAAATGCATATCATGGGCCATTTTATGGAAAAAAGCGCTAAGTCTTTTTGGGCTGCTATATATTGTAATCTCTTTTATTGTTTTAAGGAGATCTTCCCCTTACCAGAAGTGAAACTCTGCCCAAACTGAAAGGCATTACTGAGACTTTGAGCTCAGATTATTGTTCATATTTCTTTGATTGAATGAGAAAGCAAGTTACTTGCAGACTTTGTGCTGTTATAGTTTGTGCTACTTTAGGGAATTGTTTTTATGTCTGTTTCCTAGAAGCATTCTGATTTATTTGATTTAACAAGCAGAACTAGCGGATGTGATAAGGAAGGTGTCTTGAAGCAAGCTACTTTCAGACTTTGTGTTGTCATAGTTGTCTTAGTTTGTGTTTTTCTTTTATGTTTCTATGTAAAGGACCTTGGGATGACTTTGTGCCCCCATTGTTCTTCGTACCTCACTCTTGGGTAGTCAAGGTGGAGACTTTGTGCTACATCTTAGATTGTTGGTCACTCTGTTACCCTGTTACGGATCCTACCAGAAAGATTCTTGTTGTTTGTAAGAACAAGCACTTCTGAAAGAAGAGAAGTGCCTTCCGTTACTTCACTAAGATTTCTACTCTCCAAGAAGGGATCTGGCTTTTAGCTGAAAGTTACTTCTGAAAGAAGAGAAGTACCTTCTCCAATCACCCAGGATTTCTCCTCTGTTTGTTAGCATCATCTCTGAAAAAAGAGAGATGGATGGTTTATCCCCCCCTGTGTCTTACGTTCTGCTTATATATAGTATATAGCTTTCCCATATTTAATAGGGAACCTCCCCTTGATGAGAGGAGAGATTTGTCCCCTGTTGATGTGGTAAACCTGCACACCAGGATGACCCATCTCCCTATGTTGTGGTGATAGGAACTATTTTGGTCACCAGTTAGCTGGCCGACAAAATATTCACCCAACAGGATCACATGCTCTCAAAACTTGTCAATTGGGCTTCTACGGTTTGGAGTTCAATTTCTATTTTGATTTTCTTTGCTCAGTGTAAGCTTTATTCACGTCACTTTTTAGCATTCCTCGGATAAAGACTTTGTTTGGTCGTTGGGCCCATGATTCTTTGGCAATTATGGGATCTTCTTTTGCTCATGGTCTCCTTTCTTTGATCCCATGGAGACAATTATTTCAGTGCCCCCACTTCGAATTAGATTGTACAACTTCCTTCCATTCTTGAAAAAAGAGGAGCATATAACATTGTTGATTAATAGTGTGGGTTCTTTTATCAACCTTGTTGTCCACTCCTTAGACAAAAGATTTGTGAGAGTTTGTGATATTATAGACTTATCCAAGCCTATCTTCTATTTGGTCAAGTTAGTCTCATCTCGTGGCATTTGGACTTAGTTTCTTAATTACAAAGGCCTTCTATTAGGTGATTTTGCTGCAATCTCCTTGGGCATCATGCTCTTAGATGTTCTTCAAAGGGTCTTCAACATTCATATGATCTTGTTCATCTTATTTGCAAGGAGGGCTCCCTTGATCAAGATTTTATTTGGCGTAATCACGATGTTCTCTATCACTTTTCAGAGCCTTCCCCTTCTTTGCTTTTGGCTAGTTCATCTTCTTCAAGGCAAAAGAGCCTTCCTATAGTTACCTCAGATGTGGCTGTGCCTCTTTATTCTCATCCTTCAAAGATAGATGCAGATTCTTCTCACCATGTTATGACAATTCTGACTTCATTAATCAAAATGAAGGGGAAAAGGATAAAAGCTGAAAGATTGAGGTCAAATGTAGAGGAGCTAGTGAATGATTGATCACAATGGACTATGTAGGGTTTCCTTTCCTGTTGAGGGAGAAGGCTAATCTCATCCCATGGGTAATTTATCTATTCTTATTGTCATCAGACTTTGGTGCTTCAGAGGTTTTTATAGCTTGGAGGACACTCGTCTTTTTGTCTTCTTATTATCTTGTTGTTGTTTCTTTGTTGTTGGGTAGTTGTTTCAAGTTTTTAAATTCCTTTAGTATATTACTCCTCTATTTATGCTCCTTTTATTTTTCTAACTAATTTGGTGTTTTGTTTCTATTTGGATTTTTATATGTACAAGGCTCCAAGACCTTTTAAACCCTGATACTTTTATCCTTAATAAAACATAATAATTATAATACATTATTGAATGATGCTTGTCTAATTCATCTAGGTAGAGGGAACTCCTTGTAATGCATTATTGAATAATGTTGGCCAATCTTATGAAGGTGGGGAACTTATTATAATGCATTATTGAGTGATGTTGCCAACTTCATTTGGGGTGGAGGTAAGTCATAAATTATAATGTAATAATCAAGTGATGCTAAGGGGGAATCCTTATGATGGATTGTCGAATGATGTCTCCCATGCTTATTTAGTTAAAAGTGAACGAGTCCACTCTTAATACATCTAAATTAAACACATTATTATTATTTTTTTATGGTCAATCAACTGGGGAGAAAGGGTGCTCACTGGGAAAATTGTTTGTGGTTTTTTGAATTTTCAAAAGATTGTTATATCCTTAGTTAAAGGATGAAATCATAAGAGATTAATAAATGAACATTTCCGAAATAAAAAGGAGATAATATATACTTTTTGTATTTTTATAGTATTTGAAACAATGGCGTTTTGTGTTAGTTATAGAGACACCTTGAAGGTTAATTATATGTCCACTCTCTTTGAAAAGATGAGACTAAAGAAAAATGAAACTTTCTAAGGAGAATTATTAGGCACCTTGCAAAAGAGACATCAACAATGTTTAAATCGCAACTCATACTTATTTATGATAAATCATTCACTCATACTATAATCACATGGGTCTCATGCATAATAACGTAGACAATTATTCTGTTGAGAGGTGTAACCTATATTGATATATAAGGGGGATAGGATGAGCGAGTGTAATCTTGTCGTTGAGTGAATATGTAAAAAAAAGGTTGACCTTAAATTTGATGACCATTTGATTGTTATAAGGTAAATTTTCTTCTTGCTTAGAGAAGATGATCGAAAAAAATCATGATATTGTAAACATACAATGAAGTTTGGAGCCCATTTTTCTTTCCTAACAAGTTTTTTTTCAAACTCAATACACAAGTTATATATTGAAAATTTATGAAGAAAATGACGAAATCATTAAACAATGTTGAAGTTACTAAATAACAAATATAATATAGACACATCGAAATTACTATATCTCAACAATTTATAGATAAATATATTTAAAATATCTAAGATGATATTTCTCTCTCTTAAATATTAATAAAGTCAATAAGTCTATAATCAATATAAAAAAATGTGTATACCAATTAGTGACGACGTAAAAGCAAAAACACCACCTCAACTATTTTTATTAATATAGATACACTCTACAATTAAAAACACCACCTTAACTTCGAAAATATAAAAAACTCTAATGTCTCAAATCTAAGCTAACCAAGGGCGTAGAGGGTTAAATGCCAACTTAGACCCAAGCCGGCACTTTGACTATAAAATATTTCTTTTATAGGTATATTCGAAGAAAAAGTTGAAAAAGTAAAAACCCTAGAAAAAGATTGAAGATTCTCCCATTAAAGACCACATCATTGAATCTTCTTCTATATCAAAATCCCCGTGTATTTCGTGCATGCACGTGACTAAATTACGCCTGTTATGGTTAAGAGATAATATATTTAACACAAATTAGCTAAAGTGGGATGGTATATTTTCTTGTTGATGATGAACGTATTCAATACGATTAAAAGATTTTGTGAGTTTTTTTAGATTGCAAGAAGTAATATGTATCAATTTTTATATTTTTATTTATTTATTTAATTATAATAAAATGAAAAGTCAAAAACTTCTAGGATTCTGTTCATAATAATTATTTCATTTATTAATAATTATTTCATTTATTTTTAAATGTTAAGAGATATTAATATTGAGACTCTTTTTTAGGTTTGTCACATATAATATTAAATAATGATTTTATTTTTTTCTTTTTAAATTTTTGATTTATTGGTGAAAGATGATCTCAATTTAATTGTATCATTGTATTGGGTTTGGAGATTTTTTTTCCGAAAATTAAAATAGACTTAAAAATTCTACCTTATGTTTAAGATTATATTACAAATTTATGAGAAGAATTTTTATATGACAATCAAATAGATGTCAAATTTAATGTTGAAGTGAAATGGACGTCAAAGGACATTATAGTCTACCTACCATCTAATAGGTTATTCTTATTAATGTAACTAATGGATGACATTAAATTTGACATCTATTTATTATAAAACAATTTAAACCTTGAATTTAATGTCCATTTGACCGACCTTAGATTTGTAATGATAATCAGGGTACTAAGCTACTTAAGAAAGGTTGAAAACATGGATAATAATCAATAGCCCAAATTGGTCTTAGAGGAAAAACTAGATCGGAAGAAGAAGACATGGACGAAGTAGAACCACTGGATGGCCAAGTGGACATTAATTTGCAAGAATGTCGTAACATTAACAAGCAAATAAAGAAGTTTGTGTTAGAAAAATTCAAGACTGCCATATGGACAAATCAGATTGGTTAGAAAAAACACATTACATCAAACAATTCAATCCTACGTGGGAGCATGGTGAGAAAGTTTATATGTAGGGTACTCTTAAGGGCAAAACTAGGATTTTAGTGGTTCGCGTCACATCATCTTAGGTGCGAAACTGGTAGATGGATGGTTTTCAAGAAAAAGTGGAAAGAAAGAACTCACATTTTTTGTAAAAAAGGGGTGGTTGACACTGAATGGCATTTTATTATTGAAAGCGCTGCATATACAAATATTTAGAGTCACTATGAAAACAATTTGAAAATAAGCAACGTAAATGAACTTTTTAAAGAGTCCAAACTTCAAAATACAGCTAGTTTATTGATCAAATTTCATTGTAAAAACCCTGATATCAAAAAAAACCTAAAAATATCTCAATATTTGAACTCTTGATCCTTTAAACTGCTTGATCTTATAAATGTTATTAAAATCATTCATTCATTTTATTAAATAATATAACATTATTTTATTAAAAAAATAAAAATAACACACCTATATGTATAATAGTTGAAAGAGGCAGGAGTGACCGGCTACAAGCGGTCGCACAGTAGCAAGCGACCATTCAGCAGCGGTCGGGTTCTAACATTAATAAGATTCTATTCCAGGATAATTCCATAAATAGTTAGTATCCATCTGATGAAGGGCTTTCAATTTAAAGCCTTCTCACAGGATCTCTCTCGTTGGGGATTTTATTTTTATGTATAAAATTTCATCTTTGTGGGAGATTTTATAGCGATTTTTTCTGTGAAGTGTAACACCCATTTCATCCCATTCGTTAATTTTCATTTAATTCTCTGTAATAAAGCCCATTATTCACCTAAATTCAGATAGAAAAAATCCCATGTTTTATGATGGAGAATTGGCTCGGCTACAGGAATAATTCACCATAAATTTTTATCAGGTATTTTTCTATAATTCTGTCTTTTATAAGCTTTTTGCAATACAAAAGTGTTTTAGTTTCCGAACTTTAAGCAAATAAAAAATAGGTATTTCAGGCCTCAATTCGAATGAAAAGCTCTACCGGGAGTTGAACTCAGATCAATTAGAAACCTGATATAATTGTGTATAGGCGCCTATTGCCCTGGAATTCATATATTCATTTTTCTTTCAATTTTTTGAATGGCTGCAGTAATAGGTGTAGGATTTATCCGATGATCAAACGTGGGTGCATGTTTATATTGGGAATTTTGATGACCAAACGGGGTTTCTGATTTGGGCTTTGGATTTTTTCGTGCATGCTCTAATGGGTTCAAATCTCAGGGGCATGAGCATCTTTGATTTTGAGTTTTGGATAAGTTCAGATCAGGAAACCTTGTTCACTATCATTTGACAAATCATGGTCATCGTTCCAGGTCTTTATTATAAGGAACATGTGTTTCAAAAAAAAAATCCCTTTGAATTGCCCATCAGGGTGCCTGGAAATTAGGTCTTTGTAGAAAAAGTCAAGTTTTAGATTCATGAACTGGGTAATGTAATACCGTAATAGTGATGCTTATGATTAATCCGCTCTCATAGTTATTCTTAAAGGTCGAAATTAGAAGGATTAGGTTATTCAGAGTTAAGTAGAAAGTGGGGAGACTTAGTGGTGGTTCTTATGGTGAATTTTTGACTTTTTGATAGGGAGGCTTAAACAAATGGGACCATACAAAGTTGAGAACCGTGGAAGTTTTTTCCTTTGGCTCAAGTTACAACCACTGGATGGTGTATCTTTTTGAAGTTAGAATTCTTGGCAATGTTGGAGGTTCGGTCCACACTGTGGTAAAGCGCAAACTTCTGAAGGGTTGGTATCTCTTTCTGGGGCAGTGCATCGATGGTAGCACAGTCAGCAGAGTGCCCACTGTTATTGATAGGAGGCTTTAAGTGGGAGTCCTAGCCGGTCCATGTCTTACAACAGGTAAGTCCAGAACTTGAGGGACCAGGGTAAACTGAATTGTGTGTGAGATCAGAGGAATTCTGTTTTTCTTGTTTGCACCAGATTTTTGTCAACAACGAATCATGGTACCCTCAGTTCTACGAGATATAGAGGGACTCTATGAATTTATTCCTTGTGTGTAGGCTTCTTGTATTATGCCTCACTCAATTCTATGCATAATTCTATGATACATAGAGGAACTTATTCAATATGCTGAGCTTTAATGGAACTCGCCAAATTTGCCGCCATTGAATGAAAAGAATACCTTTATTTTTTCAATCTGCTCTTTGAACTGCTCAGCCTCACAAACTATTATTTTTCTTTCCACTGAATTTTGCATTTTGTTGTGATCCTATGAGAATGGAATGGGTTTGTCACTTACCAAGCTGTAGTTTTGTCTCAACTAAATTGACTTATCTAAAAAGTACCATACGTTCTGGACGGGATTTATATAATTTGGATATTTTTTCGTTTTTACTTTATACAAGTTACATAATATAAATCTGCAGGATTTCAACACATAAATTGAATCTTACTGTACATATGAGAGATGTAATAATGGATGGATCCGTTTGTACACATTAGGGTTTGAGCATTAGCAGGAGAGGATATCAGAATTTTTACTATTTTTGAGCTTGATTTGAAACAAATAAAATTCAAGTATTGAATGCTTGAATGACCTTGAAGCTGATATGCAAAACAAAGTCACCTTAGAATGTAAAAATGTCAGGAACAATGAACTTTGGAACAATAATTAATAAATTTAAACTGCTATTTTAAACTGTGAGAGTGAACCAAGATTTTAATGACACATATCATCATGATAATCGGTTTATCTACTTACATGTGTTTGCTTTTCTGCTCTTTGTGCTTATAAACATCTTTCTGATACTTGAAAATATACATTGATTTTTAATTCATTATTTGTGTTTTCTTATTGTAGGCTCTAGGCTGAGGTACATGTGTAATGTGAAGATTGTTTGGGACCTTTGGCATACGTTTATTAAAGCATATTGGAGCAAAGTTTCTCAATAAGTCAATCTTCGCCAACATGTCTTCACTGCAGCTTTTGCGAACAGTACAAAATGCCCCTGATTTCACTCTTTCTAGAAGGTGACATTGTAATCAAATTTGTGGGGTTTGTCTCAATTTATTTTGATGGGAAAGTTTTTCATTGAGATTTTAATAGTAAAGGGTTTGAAAAGATCTCAATTTCTGCTTGACGTTTGTAAATAAAAATCACTCTTCTAAAGATTGAAAACTAAAAGCCACGCAGAACTATTTGTAAAATATCTGGTTTTTTATCACAAGAAAGAACATATATATGTATATATTTGGAGAAATGCATCTTGCCTCATGGAACCAAAAAATCATGATTAATTGCTTTTTAAATTTTTTTATATATGCCGACAATACCATATACACCTCAACTCTAAGACAAAATAATTTAAACATACTCAATAGTCACGCAAAGAACAAACACAGCCTAATAAATGGGAGAGACTCAGAGAATCATTAAAGTGTGTGTTATTGATTCCAAGAGAGCGGGAAATGATTTTCTGCTTTTTCTGTAGTGGAGAATGGAAGTTCAATTTCATAATTTGTAAATAAAAGATAAATGTTGACAATGTGTAACCATGTGCCATGCTTCCCAACTAGCTATATTTACCTTTATCTTGATGGCTCACAAAGTTTCTAGGACACAAATACGGGGGAACATATTTCAGGCACGTTTGGAGATAAACAGCCAGATTCCAGGTGATGGTGCAGGGGATGCCAGCCTAAAAATATGTAAAACACATATTTAATGATCTTATAATTGAGGGAAGGGTCCTCACCCGTTTAAAAAAGACCTTATAGAACAGGTCAGAGACCAGTGGATGAACGTGGAGCAAAAAAGAACACTACTAAGCCCACTACTAACCAATATCAACCGATTACACCAAATGTTTCATAACTAGCTAACAACCAAAAATACCAAAGCAGAGAGGAATGACAAGACTGAAAAAGACAACGGAAACAAAAGACCCAAAAAACCCCAAGAACCCAAAACATGTATAAACCATAACTTCCACCCTGCAGTGAACTAGGACAAGTTATCATTGAAATCCTTAAGGTGGATGTCACCTGGCAAGAAAGAAACCAGGAGACCTGTTATATCTACCACCTTGAAGAGTGTAGGGTTTCTGACAATGACTGGAACATAGACAGTAGCCGCACCCACAGCAGAACAAGCTTGAGAAATACAAACCCCTTCCAAAACCAAGTGTTTAAGGATCCCCCACTTCAGCACAGGCAATTGAAGGATTTTGCCTTTTGCGAACAGTACAAAAGGCCCCTTATTTCACTCTTTCTAGAAGGTGTGACTTTGTAATCAAATTTGTGGGGTTTGTCTCAATTTATTTTGATTGGAAAGTTTTTCATCAACATTTTATTGGTAAAGGGTTTGAAAAGATTTTAATCTTCGCCAACATGTCTTCACTGCAGCTTTTGCAAACAGTACCAAAGGCCCCTGATTTCACTCTTTCTAGAAGGTGTGACATTGTAATCAAATTTGTGGGGTTTGTCTCAATTTATTTTGATGGGAAAGTTTTTCATCAACATTTTAATAGTAAGGGGTTTGAAAAGATTTTAATTTCTGCTTGACATTTGTAAATAAAAATCACTCTTCTAAAGATTGAAAACTAAAAACCATGCAGAACTATTTGTAAAATACCTGTTTTTTTATCACAAGAAAGATCAATATATATTTGGAGAAATGCATCTCACCTCATGGAACCAAAAAATCATGATTAATTGCTTTTTTAAATTTTTTATATATGCCAACAATACCATATACAACTCAACTCTAAGACAAAATAATTCAAACATACTCAATATTCACGCAAAGAACAAACACAGCCTACTAAATAGGAGAGACTCAGAGAACCATTAAAGTGTGTGTTATTGATTCCAAGAGAGCGGGAAATGATTTTCTGCTTCTTCTGTAGTGGAGAATGGAAGTTCAATTTCATAATTTGTAAATAAAAGATAAATGTTGACAATGTGTAACCATGTGCCATGCTTCCCAACTAGCTTTATTTACGTTTATCTTGATGTCTCACAAAGTTTCTAGGACACAAATACGGGGGAACATATTTCAGGCACGTTTGGATATAAACAGCCAGATTCCAGGTGATGGTGCAGGGGATGCTGGCCTCAAATATGTAAAACACATATTTTATGATTATATAATTGAGGGAAGGGCCCTCACCCGTTTAAAAAAGACCTTATAGAACAGGTCAAAGACCAAGGGATGAACGTGGAGCAAAAAAGAACACTACTAAGCCCACTACTAACCAATATCAACTGATTACACCAAATGTTTCATAACTAGCTAACAACCAAAAATACCAAAGCAGAGACGAATGACAAGACTGAAAAAGACAACGGAAACAAAAGACCCAAAAAACCCAAAGAACCCAAAACATGTATAAACCATAACTTCCACCCTGCAGTGAACTAGGACAAGTTATCATTGAAATCCTTAAGGTGGATGTCACCTGGCAAGAAAGAAACCAGGAGACATGTTATATCTACCACCTTGAAGAGTGTAGGGTTTCTGACAATGACTGGAACGTAGACAGTAGCTGCACCCACAGCAGAACAAGCTTGAGAAATATGAACCCCTTCCAAAACCAAGTGTTTAAGGATCCCCCACTTCAGCACAGGCAATTGAAGGATTTTGCCTTTTTCTTAATCACGGGGTTGTCCATGTCCTCCAGAAGGTCCGGGAGGTAAAAAATAACAATTTTATACAGAAAAATATTCTTTTTAAACTTATGAATGATAAATCATGGATTCATAATATTAAATTAAAATCTAAAATAAAAATAAAAATAAAATTAATCAATCCCAGTGCAAATCTCCATTGTTATTTATGACACAGACAAATATTTATAAATCTAAATTTTATCAATTTTCAAAACAAATCCAAGTTTATACTTATTCAAAATATGCATTTCTCACAAACTTTAAGTCAGTATAAAATCAGATCCACAAGTAAGGATTTATTATATTTCAGATCCATAAATAAGGAGTTCTCATCTCAAATAAATGTAAATAAAAGTTCAGCAACTAATCTGGTTTCAATTTTATAACAGAAAATAATCGATTTAAAATTTAGAGTCATTGAAGCATGAATCAACACCTAAGGAAAGTATATCATGAATGAAATATTAGGTAGCCAAAGGCTAAAAATATATTAATTAAAAAATGTATCATTATTGTTTTTCTTCCTTTTTAACAAGGGGATGATCTGACGTCCCTTATCTAGCGGCTGATGTTCCCTATCTAGCGGCCCATGTCCCTGGATGTCTATGACATCCTAGACATCTGTGTTTTGGGGACATCTGTGTTTTGGGGACATCTGAGATGCATCCACACACCCCAAAGACGCATGAAACTCAGAGAAAGTGTTCCAGACTCCTGTGGAACACTGCTTTATCACCATGTTGTGTAATTCTAAATGGGTTATATTATATATACTTGCAGGAAAGTACTTGCAGCAGCAGCAGCGGCGTTGATTGCTGGAGGTGGTCTGGCATATGTACAATCGAGATTGCGGAGCAGAAATCCTCGCCATGAACAGTATGATTTTTCAAATGGAACTGATGGAGATAAAGAAACACCAAGACCAAATGGACCTAATAATTCTATGCCTAGAAAAATCAGGCCAAAAAAGAGTGCACTGAAATCACTTAAGGCATTAGCAGGAATTTTGTTAGCACAGATGGGTAGAAAGGGAATGCGTAACCTATTATCTCTGGCTGCAATAGTGGTAAGGCTTGTAATATATTCCTTTTTTGCATCACTGCATACTAAGATCCTTTTTCTATGTGAAAATACACTCTCTATCAGTTAACACACATTACTATTTTTCTACGCTTTTGGGTGCAATTGGCATTTCTTGTCGTTAACTTTATTTTTGCATTATTTATATAAATGTTGGAGTTTGTTTCCCTATGAAAATACAGTCTCCCCTGACTGGGTTAGATGTGTGCAGATACTTAGAACTGCTTTAAGCAACCGATTAGCAAAGGTGCAAGGTTTTCTGTTCCGGGCTGCTTTTCTACAGCGCATGCCTCTATTCCTGCGCCTCATTGCGGAAAATCTTCTTTTGTGTTTTCTTCAATCGGCATTTTTATCCACTGCAAAGTATTTAACTGGAACCTTAAGCTTACAATTCCGAAAAGTATTGACAGATCGTATCCATGCAGACTATTTTCAGGTACGTGGATGTCAGTACAATTTGCACCCATTTGCCTAGTATTTTATGTATGGCATCAGTAATATATCTTTAATGAACTATTTAACACTTATTTTCTTAGTTTTTTGTGGATGGAACTCTTTGGGTTCTCTGTGGATCATTTGACCGCTGGATTCAAATATGTTGTGAGTGTGTTCAGAGAAATATCCAGATGGTTTCTTTACTTTGAATTGTTGTGGTTCACCTAGTATTTGGATATCATAACCCTTTTGAAGTTGTATGATGACAAAGAAAACTAATCATTTTGGTAAATCAACCAAAATCCAACTTCTGTTTCATTTTCTTTTGAATCCATAGTCCAAAAATAATAAAATTTGCATGTTGTGCTCGCTATCGTCTGACAATGGGTGACAGCATCTAGAGTCAACAATGAGAGATACATTACATGCTTATATGTCACATGGCTGAGATGAATGTTTACTTCCATCAGGATTTTCTATAGAGCAGAGTGTTTGTGTTTCACAAGATGAATTGTTGAGTTTCCAATTCAACATTATGGGAATAATTTCATATTTTTGATAATTATCTTCTAGGGAGAATTTGATATTTCTATTTGTAAACAATATAAGTTTAAAACTTCAAGATTTATATCATGCCCTGCAGAGTGTTTTGTATGTGAAGATATTAAAGATTGTCCATTCTGCCCTGCAAGAGAAAGGGATTATGCAACTAGAATCATATGCTCTGTCTGTTTCAAATTTCAAGAAATCACATTTATAATTCACATAGGTTTCAGCCACTCGTCATTTTAAATGTATGTTTTCTAACATTTTTGTTTTGTATCTTTTCCAAAAAAGGTAAAACGAAAATTTGAAGCCAGGCAGGTCGACATACGTGTTCCCTTCTAATGCCTGTGTATGCTGTCTTTCTATTTTTTCTGTTGATGGCTGGCAATTTCGTGGCAGTGCTTCTAATTTTCTAATTTACTGGCGAGGCAAAGCAACACACAAGTAATTTCAGAAGAAAATACAAAATGCATGCCTGCCTATCTTTCCAATGTCTTGCAACGATATTAATTGATATGGTTTAAAGGCTCATTGGTATGTAGGCCACTGTAGTCAATTTTTTTGACTGCTTGTTAAATTTGTTTAATTGACCAGTAGTTTTATGATGCTCAATCTACCACTAACAATGATCATGTCCCATTATTTCTAACAAAATACAACTATGGATGGAAGTTTATGAATTGAGAATTTTGTTCAACTTGTTCAATAACAAACTCAATCTCTGTATTTCTTACAGACATACTAGATGACTGTAGGCTGTCATCAACAGCATGGCCTGCGTTCTTAAAAATAGATTGTTGCAATCTCAATCTGCAATAGAGGCTTTGGAGAGAGTCCTTCCTTGCTGAAAGTCTGTTCAAGTTTTGTTACCCGTCTAAGTGAAGTTCAAGCCCAAAGAATGATAAAGGCAGCAGATATCTGGTTATATAAGTATTTGCATTATGGACATTTTAGTATGGCCTATGGGTAAAATACAAGTTGTTGACAGCATGGAGAGAGATGATTGATTTTCTTCAATTTTCACGGGGTACGAGGCTTTATAGAATCCTTGGTAGCCCAAAGTCATTTTGTTTATTTCCTTAGTCAATATAACATGGGAATGCATCTTCGGAGGTGAGGGACTTGTCTTCACATAGTATTGGTCATGGGAAGGGATGTTTCTCCCCCATACCTTCTGCCAAAGGGGATGGCCTAGCCATTTGCTATCCAAAGGGGGGAATGCCCAGGTGACAGACAGCATACTAGACTATTACAAGTAAAAAATGTATTTTCAAATCTTTGTAAAAACATTGTTATCATCATGATTATTTGTTAACATTGATGTTTGAAACATATTTATTGGAAATTGGAAGCCATTTCTAATCTTAGATTTTCAATAAATGTTTGTTTGTTGTCACTGTTATTTGGAAGCCATTTCTAATGTTAGATTTCCTTGCCCTAAAAACAAATGCCCATACCCTTGTAACTAAAACACAGTGTAAGGGAGTAAATCAAAATATTTTTCAGCATGAGGGTTCAAAGTAATGGCAAAAGCTGATTCTCCTTTAGACACATGCTAATATGACTTGTGAACAAGATCACCTGATTTTCTGTTGTTGTTACACCACTCATGCAAATTTGTTAGTCTGTTTGACCATGTAGCACCATAAATTGGTAAATATCATGTTCACTGTATCATGTTAATGCAAAAGGATTTTAACTAAGAGCTCTAGAATAGTTGCATCCCATGAGATCATTGGTTCTATTTGGTACCATGCAGTTATTAATTTGATGTACTCATTTTAATGATTTGCTTCCTTGAGTATTTTGAATAATATTGAAGCTTTCTCCCAGATGGTTATGTTTTGCTTGCTTTCCATTAAAATTTTTCTTGTTGCTGAGTTCTTGCAGAATATGACATATTACAAGATATCTCATGTGGATAGTCGAACAACTAACCCGGAACAGAGAATTGCAAGTGATATTCCAAAGTTCTGCTCAGAGTTGTGCGATCTTATAAGAGAAGACTTAACAGCAGTTTCTGATGGACTACTATATACCTGGCGGCTTTGTTCTTATGCAAGTCCTAAATACGTGTTATGGATTCTGGTAATAGAATACCTTTTCTACTTTGTTATGATTTTTAAATTTTGTGGAGGAATTGTAATGTTTTCGTTCTTCACCTTCGCTTATTTAAGCTGTTAAGGGGTATGCTTTTCCTACATTGTAGGCATATGTTACTGGTGCAAGTGTTGTAATCACAAACCTCTCTCCCTCTTTTGGGAAGCTGATGTCTAAAGAGCAACAATTGGAAGGAGATTATCGACAACTACATTCCCGATTAAGAAGCCATTCAGAAAGTGTTGCCTTTTATGGTGGCCAGGACAGGGAGGCATCCTTTATACAACATCGCTTTAAAACGTTGGTTAGGCACATGAGCCTTGTTCTGCACACAAATTGGTGGTTTGGAATGATACAGGACTTTTTTCTGAAGTACTTGGGTGCTACAGTTGCGGTAGTTCTCATTATCGAACCATTCTTTTCTGGCAATTTGAAACCGGAGACTTCAACATTAGGACGTGCTGAAATGTTGAGTAACTTGCGCTATCACACTAGTGTCATTATATCTTTGTTCCAGGCCCTGGGAACACTCTCCATTAGTTCACGACGTCTCAGCCGTCTTAGGTTATGGCTGTTCTAATCCCTTTGCATGCTTTTGACATTTCTTGCTTTGTTATTTCAAGTGAATCACATTGGATTTGACAGTGGGCAAGCAATGTTTTGTTTGAATGTACTGAATAGAAGATGTCGTAGGAAAATACGAAATGCTGTTTTGTAATGCAATCAGAAGCAGGTCCTGGTATGATTAGTTGGCTCTTTATATGGAAAGGAATAATAAAGTCCTAGTGTGGAGTATTATCATAAAGCATCAACCTTATTTTTAATTGAAGCCAGAATATCTTCATGCTAATACAAGATGATGTCTTTGTTGAAATTTCAGTGGTTATGCAGATCGTATTCGGGAGCTGATGATTGTATCAAGGGAGCTTAGAGTTGCTGGTGGCAACCGTGCTATCCAGAATAAAGAGAGTGGGAGCTACTTTACGGAAGCAAAGTATATTGAATTTGATGGTGTCAAGGTAATGGGAACACTGTCAAAAGCCAAATGTAATCTAGTGTTTGTAAGTCAGGATACAATTTAGGTGCCAGCTGGACAATTTTTGATTTTTATGTGGTAACAAAAATTTGCTCCACAATTGCCCATAGCCTTGCAGTTTCAGATACTAAATAGATCAGTTATTTTAATTCTATGTGTGTTTCTGGTGGCAGGTTGTGACACCAACTGGGAACACCTTGGTGGAAGATTTGACTCTGAAAGTAGAACCCGGTTCTAATCTTCTTATCACTGGTATGTATCATTTCTGAAGCTATGCTACCACATTTTATTATTATTTCATGGTTTTTCAATTTTGGACTGCAACTTGGAGGAAATAATTGAAGTTATCCTTATTTCTTGCTTGTTCCATTGTCTCCCAAAATTGATTAAAGCATGTGTAAGCTATTTTTTCTTTTTTAAGGCATTTATTCAATGTATGAAAAGTGATCTTCTTACTGAGAGAGAGTTAAAATCAACTGTGCCCTTATTGGTTTTGGATCTCAATTTGTTAGGACTCTATTTTTTATTCTGTGTTCATGCTGTAGGTCCAAATGGTAGTGGGAAAAGCTCTTTATTTCGGGTGCTTGGAGGCCTTTGGCCACTGGTGGCCGGCCGCATTACAAAACCAGGGTTGGGCTCAGATCTCAATAATGAGATATTTTATGTGCCACAAAGGCCTTATACAGCTGTTGGAACATTGCGCGAGCAGCTAATTTATCCTCTTACTGCTGCTGAGGAGACTGAGCCACTTACGGAGGAAGGGATGCGTGAGCTACTTAAAAATGTTCGTGCATGTTTGCCATTTATCTATATTGAACTTATGCCCGTGACTCGACTGTGGATTATTTGGCATTAGAGGTTCTTTCAAGTTATTAGCAAATTGGATGCTGCATTGTATTAGCAAAATCTGACTTATTTATGGACATATCAACTCATTGGATATAGATTCAAGAATGGAAAAGATAACTCGTTTGTATTATTATTTGCAGGTTGACCTTGAGTATCTATTAGATCGTTACCCTCCAGAGAAAGAAGTAAACTGGGGTGATGAGCTTTCCCTTGGGGAACAACAGAGATTGGGAATGGCCAGACTTTTTTACCATAAGCCTAAGTTTGCTATTCTTGATGAGTGTACCAGTGCGGTCACTACAGACATGGAAGAGCGGTTCTGTTCCAAAGTTCGTGCGATGGGTACGTCATGCATCACAATATCTCACAGACCTGCTCTTGTAGCATTTCATGATACGGTTCTGTCTCTAGATGGGGAGGGAGGCTGGAGTGTTCATTATAAGAGGTTGGTGCAAGCATATATATTTATTCATACAAATGTTTGGTTTCTCTAAGGGGTACTGATTAAGTATCAGAAGTATTGTTACTTTGACCACGATATCTTTCTCTTTATGTATGTGCAGGGATTCTGTACCACGCCTTCATGAAATAACAAACGACGAATATGGTAATGAAATAATGAAAACAGAACGCAAAAGTGATGCATTGACAGTGCAAGCAGTGTTTGCCTCAACAAAAGGGGTACTGGAGTTTGTTTTGTTTGACTGTATTTGAAGTTATTTTTTCCTTAGTTCCACCAAGAGCATATATATGCAAAACTTATGCTATCTGTATTTTGCTCATTTGGCAGGAAAGTGCTTATGATGATTCCAAATTGGTTGAATCATATGTGGGTGATGTACTAGCAAAATCTCCACCAAAAGAGCCTCAAGCATCAATTCCCAATATTCCATTGGTGAAGGCTAATCCTCGTAAAATGCCAACAAGAGTAGCTGCACTCCTAAGGATATTGGTACTTCCTGCTTTGGCAGATAGTTTATCATGGAATTTAATATCATCATATCATTTTGGTCTTTCTGATCTTCGAAGTTCATATGATTACACCTTCCATATATCAATATTGTAGGGTAACCTTTTTGGAAATGCACTTCTACATTTAATGCAATGCCAACCACTTAATCTTACCTAGGTTATTATTAAAGTTATTAATTAAGATGTTAGTTAAACATTTACTAATGGTTGCTTATCAACTTCCCATATGAGTGTAACTACTTTTTGCTTAATAAAATATGGACACACACAAGTATGTAAGTGTGTTGTATGTCTTCCATTTCTCTTCATTCTTTCAGCATTTATATTTGCTAACATTGGTATCAGAGCCAGTTGTTCGGGAAAACCCTAATTGGGTATGAACGAAGTAGGTTGTTCGAGGAAAGCCCTAGGAGAAGGAATCAAACAATGCAAGAGAGAAGAGGTTTGAAATCGACATGAAAGAGTCAGTTCGTGATTTGCAGTAAAAGACATTTGCTATACGTGTGAGGTAAAGAACCCAAAACATAAAAAAGCACAGATTGTAACTTGTTGACCAGATTGTGAGTCAGATTTTTGTCATTTTTTGAAGGTAGAGGGAGTCATGAGGATCACTTAGAGAGTCGTGAGGATCAAGTAGTCGTCTTGAGGGAACTTGCAGAGAAAGAATAGACACCACCAAAATTGGCAACTAGACAAAATCAAGGAATCATGCAAATCGAATGCAAGGAAACACAAGGAAGAATTGATTTCGATTTGGAGACTTGAAGCAAAACATAGAAGCTTGTCTTTATGATGTAGATTTCCAGTTTTCATGCTAGGGCACACACGATTTGTGAAAGGATTTGTAGACGTAGAGAGTCGTAGCAAACAAGGAAATCGTGATTTCCAGTCACGGAAGAATGTTGCTGTCATGTTGCACATCTAGGGCACACAAGTTAAAGGAAAACAAGGTGGGGAAGAAGTGATGTAGGCAGAGAAGTAAATATTCATTCCAGAAGGGTTTGCCAAAATTACACTCCGGAAGAGTTGAAAAGGGTTTTTGTAGAATATACAGTCTAGGGCAGCCCAAAAGGGTTGTTTTGGACCTTGGTAATCAATTTTCAAGCCTGTGCCAATTTCTAGACCTATATGCAACTAGTCAGACCTGCTCACACACTTTGCATGTATTTTTACCTTGATTTTCAAGTCAGAGGTCAAAATATTGTGTGATTAATACCCAATATTCAAAACTTGGTTTTGTCGAAAGCACAAAAATTGATTGGGCATAATTACAATGTCTAGAGTCATAAGATATTAACAATAGCGAAGTATCGTGATTGTGATAAAATTGTTCTTGGCATTGAAGCGAGTCCTGTTACAAAATTTTGATGTTTATGACAAACATCACAGGGAGGCCTTGCTGTTGTTGAAGTTGTCTATGTCAGATGATATTATTCCTAAGGTCTGGAATGCCACTGAGGCAAGTGTGCTTGGACTAGTTTAAAAAATAAGTGTCTAACATTATAGAAAAGTTAGGTTCTGTACCTGAAAAATTTGTTATTTTCCACAAAGATGATTGAGCATGGGTCTTTATCAGAACATCTTCTTTGGATGAATTATCTCTGAGACCAACTTGTAGCTATAAACAAAAAGGTGGATGATGATGACATGGTTTCTCTTGTTCAGAACAATTTGACGCCCTCATGTGAATATTTCATGGAGGCTTTACACTTGATGGCAGAAAGTCAGACACTGACATTTGATCAGGTTAGTGCCTATTTGATTTAGAAGGATCGCAGACAAACACAGGTAAATGAGTCAAGTGTTGGACAAACAAAGAGTGCACTTTGTTGTTCAATTGAAGGGGAAGTAGAAACGTATCCCTGTTGATTCATCTTCTAAGTACTAAGTGAAGTGCTTTTATTGTCATAAGATTGGGAATGTCAAAAAAGATTGCTGGAATTGATAGTATGCACTTTCCCATCAAAGTAGCTAGGTGGCAAATGTGGCAGTAGTTGAAAAAGAACGAGATTTTGGGAAGAGTATGCCCTTGTGATATTATTTTTCGAATGATAGTGCTATTGGTTGTTGGTTCATTGATTTCAACGCATCCAGACATTTCCCACGGTGTAAGGACCCATATGTCAAATATATTGCAAATTCAAACTTTTTCGACTCATTTTCATTAGCTGATGGTCAGTTTATGCAGTAGAAAGGATACTAAATATTTGCATAGTGTTGAATAATGCTAGAAAAGTCATAGTAAGAAATGTTAGGTATGTTTTTAGCGTGAATAAAAATCTCGTTTGTTGGTCAGTGAACAGAAAATCCCAACATTGCCATACATTTCTTTGGGAAACAATGTATTGTGTCTGATGTAAAACATGACAGAGTAAATGCCCTAGGCATTGGGCAAGGTGGCTTGTATAGACTTGTTGACCTTGCCACAGTCAACGTAAATGCACATGTGAAGGGAGACTCTAGATTTTGCTCCACCATACAAAATGTGTAGGAGGTTGAAATTCCTCATAGGCTTGTTGACCATACTCTAGTCAACTTGCATGCACTAGTTGTGGAGGGAATATTTAGTATAAAGAATGTGCAGGGGGATGCAATTCTTCAATCAAATGCAAGGGTAGTTGTGCGAGAGGATGAAATGCTTTAGTCAAAGGCATTGGCTCAAAGGACCAAAACAAGGTTGATAATTCAACAGAGCATGGCCATTTTTCTCTTGTTTTTAACCTTCAACCCATTGGATGCAAATGGGTGGACAAAGTTCCTACTTCGGAGTTGGTTTTTACTCTCATTGAGAAGATGGTCACACGACAGTTGTTTCTCTCCATAGCAGTTTAGTTCAGTTTCTTGAGCGAAGGTCTGGACGAGGAGGTCTATATGGTGCAACAAGGTTTCTGGGTATCTATTAGTGATCATCTAGTTTGTAGGATGCTTAAGTCCCTATATGGACTTAAGCAGACTCCAGAAGCCTTGTATATTTTATTTGATCAACATATCCAAGGCTCTGGATTCAAAACTATAGAGGTCGGGCTGAAGTCATCAACCAATGATGATTCCTCACTGGTCAATGAATCACCTTACAGAGAATTGGTGGATAGATTGATATATCTTATGTCCACACGATCGGATCTTTGTTTTGCTATTGGCTATCTTTTTTGGTTTTTGTCTACACCGAAGCTCCTACATTGGATAACAGTAAAATGCTAGAGGACTGCAGATTTCATGTTGATATATAAACAAAAGTCTATAAATGTAATGACTAAACTCTTTGGTCCCACTTTCTTTGTAAAATTTTGGGACAAACTTGGAGTAGTCGCCAATTTAGTCTTTAAGGAAGGGCATTAAGTTGTTATTAATTAGCTGTTAGTTAAACATTAACTAATGGTTGGTTAACAACCTTCCCAATTGAATGTAACTACTTTCTACTTAATAAAAGATGGATACACAAGTGTGTCGTATGCCTTCCATTTCTCTTCATTCTTCCAACATTTATATTTGTTAACAATTGTAACTAAGATGACTTTATGTTAGTTAGGTTTGATGTAGCAAAGGTTGATGAGTTAAGTATTGATACCTTGAACATTAGAAGCTTTAGGTTGTGCATGTTTCGAGAATTCTTATATTTTGGAGCTTTTCAAAATGCATTGTATTTGGTTGCAAGAGCTTCACTGTAATTGTAATTTACCTCTAGACTGTAATCTTAATTGCTACACACTGCAGGACTTGTGTTTGTGAATGCTCATTGGGTAAATGTATACCAAAAGAATTCTTTCCATCAACAATTCTGTAGATTAAGAGAGTAGCCATATTAACTAGCAATAATACCTCTCAGTACACTAATAACAAATAGGATATAATAGGGTACATATTGGTGTAACCATCAGGAGGTGCCAAAATTACATGTCAAATGAAAATATAAATTTGTACGAACTAGTCAAAATAACTTGTGATTAAAATAATATAAGCAAGTATAGATTGCCTGCATGTAAAATAAAATTACAATACACAAGAATTAGAAAATTATTTTTTAAGAAATAAAAGGTGGTTTTCTAGGTCGCTGCCAAGTGAAAAACCATTTTGGTGTATGAGAACCCTCTTGTAGAAGTCCATAAGGGAGTTAGTTTTCCATTACATTATATGTTGTTCAAATTTTATGGAAATAAGTTTCTTCTTTGGAATGTTTGGAAGGAACGAAATAAAAGAATTTGTCAACATGAAAGCAGGGACATTTCTTTTGTTTGGGAAACAATAAAGATGAATATTGCTGAATCTATTAAGTACAAAATTAAAATTCCTCCTAACCTATGTGCACAATGGCAATTTTATCCCTTGACTTGGGTAATCATCAAATGTGTGCTTTTAAACCAAAGAAAAACATCTAAAGGTGAAGTTAAATGGTTGACCTCTCCTTGTGGCTTTGGGAAGTTGAATACATATGGAGCTTCTAGAGGAAACCCAGGTCAAGCAAAAGCATGGGTGGGATAGGTAGACATTCTGATGGATCAATGATCTTCTTCTTCTTAGAAAGACTGGGTTATGCAACGAATAATTTGGCTGAAATTAAGGCTGTTTATAGAGTTTTACAAGAAGCTGTTAAAGTTGGGTGGAAAAGGATTCAGGTGGAATCTGATTCTCTTATAACTATTAACCTCTTATCCAATCTGTCATTGAGGAAGGGTAAATACTGGCTAATAGCTAGAGAGCTGGAAAAAATTCAACAGTTGAAGGTTATATTCCAAGAGATCTATTTCACCCATGTTCCTCGACAACAGAATAAAGTTGTTGATGCCTTAGCCAATTGGGCTTTGGATAATAATAACATTATCTGTTATGGTCCCCTACCTATATGGTGGCTTACTAAGCTCCAACAAGATATCCAACAGGTTTTAGACCTAAATTGACTTCATGTTTATGGCTGTTGTGATTAGATATGTTTCTTGTGCTAAGGCCTGGCCTAATCGCTTTCATGCCTAGCATGGTAGAATTTATATATCTGAATTATTTTTTGAATTAATATAATTTTTTTTCTTTAAAATAAATTTTTTTTTTGGAAAGAAGCATGCATGGGACAAAATAACATTGGATGTCTTTTACGTCGGTCTAATAGAGATAGGATTTAGCAAATACCAATTGTCAAGGAGACAATGATCCATGATATATTTGACTCACAGGAATAGTTGACAAACCTCATTCTTAAAATCTTCTGCAAACCTAGCTTTACCATGTGCAATACTGAGCTGTAATCTTCTGGTTTTTTATGCATAAAATATTTGCACCTTCTGTGCCTCCGTGTGTTAAAGAAGGTTTAAAAAAGGCATCTAAGGCCTTACCAAGTCCAGCACATCTTTCTTGATGTTATTTTATCATAATGCAAATATTCAGCACTCTTAGTTTCATAAAATCATACTGCTTTCTAATAGCAGCAGAAGCAAGCCTAATTCCCAGTTGCATGTGAGAGGAGATGGAAAATAATCATAAACGATGATCAAATGAACTCTTGGAGGGGTAGGGGTAGCCTATTTTTAATCCAACTTCTTTTTGATGATCTTTGAGCCACTTTTAACAACTGCAACTTTTATTGCCAACTCCAATGTTAATGTTGCACATGGTGGCTATAGGTGTTTTTCAGAAGTTTAGACATTGATTGCAACAAGTATTCTACTTGCAAGGGCCTCTTTGGCCAATCATACTGTGTTTAACTTATTCTTTTGGGATTTTCCCAGTTTTTTCTAGAGAGATGATTTATTTGTGATGTAACATTGTTAATTAATATGGATAATGAGTGGAAAATTTTATGAGCTATGTTTTTCTCCTTGTGCTGCACACAGTTTTTGGAGGTATTAGCCTGGGACTTAATTGTCAGTTTTAGTTTCATGACATAATAATACATACACGCATCCATCAATATGTGTTGAAACTTGAAAGTGAATGGATTGCAGGTTCCTACATTATGTGACAAACAAGGTGCACAATTCTTTGCGGTGGCCTTGCTTGTGGTATCAAGAACTTGGATCTCTGATCGTATAGCTTCTCTTAATGGTAAGTACGTAATGTGTGCAATAACTATGCTTTATATGGAACCTATCCTTCTTGACATGAACTAAACAAGTACTCTATCGTTTGGTGATTCATAGGCACGAGCGTAAAATATGTTTTGGAGCAGGACAAGGCATCTTTTATTAGACTTACTGGTATTAGTGTATTACAAAGTGCAGCCTCCTCTATTGTTGCACCCTCCCTCAGGTAATTTTAAAAGTAGTATCATCAGCATTCTACAAAGAGGAAAATATGTCACAGAATCCTAAGTTCTTCATTTTCAGTAGAATTTCCAGATTTGGACATAATTTGCTGTAAAGGCATTGCAAGTTTGTTGTGGTCCACTTCTAATTGAAGTTGAACCCCTTCTGGAGTTGCTTAGACTTATTCTACAGCCATTTGGAGAATTTGCACTTTCTTTTCCATATGGCAATAATTAATTTTTTTAATCTATTTATAATTTATTGAACCCTCACATACATCCGTAGTTGACACTCGTTTCCTGACAGCAATATATGTTTTCGCACAATGGAAGAATAGAAAGCGGTCAGTTCAGAGAAAATATTAGTTGAGTGGGAAAAACCTTAGCTTCTGAATGTGTGCTTTAGCTGTCATATTAATCTTATTTCTGTGAATCCAGTTTAAGTAATAATAATGATATCTGTGTAGGTTGTAATGACATAATTGAACCATAGTTTTCAGGTCTTGCTGGACCTGGTTGAGGTTCAGTCTGGAACTTATTTTTTATTTTTGAATGAAAAATATTCAAAGGTCTTAGAAAAAAAGAAAACGAAACCTAAAACAAATTCGAGAAACAATGGTATTAAAACACATACAAAATAAAACCGAAAAGTAAAACATTAAACCAAAACGCCTTGGAAGAACAAGAATGTTGTTCTGTGGTGCTCTGTTGCAGACATTCTGTAAGGGTTTTGTCGAATACAGAAAAGAGTTTTACACTGTTTGACAATTTGCAAGATGAATTTGGTGAAAAATTGAAAATAATTTTCTAGAAATGATTTCTCTGGTGCAAACCACTGGTGTGGGACAGTTTCTATTTATAATTAAGGACTGTCCATGACCTTTTTCATGTTTACAATCACCTCATCGGAGCCTTTTCATTCAACGTAGATCCAACGTCCTCCATCATTCTTTGTGATCTGTTTTGTGGCTGCATAGTATCTGCCTTTTGTTGGCTTTTAGCTTCAATTTAATTCATATGCAACATCACCTTTGTTAATTCAAATTTATAAAAGCATGCCTAGGCTTTAAAGCGAAGAAAAAGAAATTGCTTCTTTAAACTTCATATTGATGCTTCTTTAAACTACATATTGATATATGATCAAAACTTAGGCAATGGGAGAACACACTTCTACTTTTGAAATTTAATTTATCAGAAAGGTTTGAAATCTGTTATACGGGTTACTATCATTAGGAACTTCAGATATGCAAATCTTTTGGTGCTTATGATGTATTTTAACTGGAATTTTTTTACGTTATGCACTTTTTTCATATTATGCATTAGTTTATTATTTTTTAATTATGTTTTATTCTTTTATAATTATGTATTATCCATTATATTAAATGCACATTTTTTTTTGATTTTTATGTATTTTTAGGGTATTTGTATTTTAAGAATATATATATATATATATATATATATATATATATATATTCTTAAAAAACAAATACCCTAAAAATACATAAATATCAAAAAAAAATATTAAAAAATACATATATATATTAAGAAATATTCCAAATTTGTTTATTTTTAGGTGTATTTGTGTTTTTAGAAATAAGTATGTATATACTAAGAAATGCATTTGCGAGTAAGAGGATTATATCAGTTTAGAAATAATATACTTTAAATATTCTTATATAAATTTGACTTTTTAGTATTTTATATCTTGTAAATTTTTAAAATATCCATTCTGAATCGAACCTTTCTTGAAATTCTGAACTTACAACCCTTTACCCCTGTTGAATGCACTAGAATTTTTGAACATGGTAATTTGATAAAAGCAATGCACAAGCATAAATTTGATATATCGATAAAAAATCATCTCGTTTTCTCCTCCCTATTTCTCTTGTGCTCTGCTTGATAAACAGTACTGTTATGAAAATAATTTTTACTAGACTCATCTCAGTAAAATAGGAGTGGAGAGATTATTTATCTAAATGTCTAAACTAGAATTTCAACAATAATTTTTGAAAAGTAGAGTAAATCTAAAGAAATAAAAATTAAAGAAGAGTAAAAAAATAGGGTAAATTGAATTATTTTCCTTGCTGATTACATTATATTACATCATAATTAATAAATAGATAATATACAAATAATCATAACTAATTAATATGTAATATATAGATTTTACCACAATTAATTTACAGTTAATATATATATATATATATATATATATATATATATTTTACCATATCATATCATAATAGATAATCATAATTATTTATAGATAATATATAGATTTGACAACAACATATTTATAAATAATTATAATACTGAAATGTTAAAAATAAATTATCACTAACATACATATCTTAGATAAATCTAAGTAACAAGAATGATATCTATCGGTGTATTTTACATAGATTTATCTAAGATATGTATGCTAGTGTTTTTTTCATTAGAAGTACTGAATGCTGTAAATAGAAGAGTAGCATTGCCACGACCGAAATTCTGTATGTTACGAGTCTCAAAATAGTTCACCTTTCTCTTCTACTCTTTGCTAGCAAGGATTGATCTTTGTACGCCACCTTTCTCTTCTACTCTGTGCTAGCAATAATTGAACTTTGTACGTGTTTGCCAATTGATTCATCAGTTTTTCATTGAACTCCCATATACTTGTTAAAATTTAGAATGTTAATGAATAATTTACTGGTTCTCTTTTATGAATAAAAGCTAGTTGAGTGACAAGAAGTTTTCTCTGGGGAGGAAAGGCCTTTCTGATAATGTCATAATATTCCACTTCTGACATCTTCTTTACATGGAGTTTTGTTGGTAAGGAAGATTATTGTTTGAGTGCATCCATTTTAATTGAGAATGGTGACTCAAGCCATTCTAGGTGAAGGACCATTTTTTAGCCATATAAAGAGTATTGATAATTGTACGAAGCCATGTTAAATGATAAAAAAGAAGAATGTAATTGTCATTTGTAATTCAACCAATGGCCTCTCCTTTCTAGGATTATGTGGCAGTTTTGTGTCTTACTTTATCAACTTGAATTATATATAAGAAGACCTTGTGGAGGGAGAACTCATTCTGGTTTTGAGTAATTTGTTTCTTGGCATTCTGCTGGCATACAAAGAATCCAATTTCTGCCGAATTTCTGTTTTTAAGAAGCTGCATGTTCTTTTTCTCAATATACCTTTGGCTGATTGTGTTAGTAAAATCTGCAACTGGATGCTGCTTGGAAAATTGCATTTCAGGTATTTAACAGCAAGACTGGCTCTTGGCTGGCGGATACGCTTGACAAATTATCTATCAAACAATTATCTCAGCAAAAATGCATTTTACAAGGTATTTTTCTGTGGACATCTTTTTGTTTTTTGTTCTTCTTTATAAAGTTAGTCGTTGTTCCTAGGGTCCTTTACCCTAGCTCTTTCTATTGTAACTCGGAGTATTCTCGAGTCCCATAGGCCTAATTTTTGTCATTCATAAGCATTACCATATTTTCTCTTTCTTTCTTTCTTATATCAAGTCTTGAGTTTAATTTATTTATATTTGTTTGTTTGTTTTCTCATATGGGTTTGTTTGTTTTAATGGTTTCCTGTTTCTTTTATCAGCATGGCAAACATCTGTCAAGTTGCACATATATCATTAAAAAGCCAACTTTTAATATATGGGATCATTTATGAACCATTTGGAATCATGTTTAATTGGATATTATCTTTTAAATTTCCACGTCTAGTTTTTGAAGATGATTGTAGACTTTGTTTTGACAATGCAGGTATTCCACCAGTCAGAGAAAGGCATAGATGCAGATCAGCGGATAACAAATGATGTGGACAAGCTTAGTGATGACCTGTCCGGGCTTGTTACTGGAATGGTGAAGCCAATGGTAGATATTATGTGGTGAGTATTTGGAACCTTTTAAGCGGTCTGTTCTCTTTGCTAGATTTCTATCAAGTATTCTATTCTGTAATCCACTAGTGACTAACATTGCCTTCTTTTCAACTACTGAGTGTCTGTAAATAATGTCTTGAGTGACTTTTTGAGTTCCATTTTCCTTGTAATTGTAGGAAACACGTAAGGCTGAAATCATATAAAATGTATTAGACATATCTCCCATGATAATAGAATATAAATATGTGATGAAGGGGCATGTAGGTAGAGACACTTCACTACAAGGTATCTTTCAATAATTAATTAGATGCAATACATGCCATCTGGTGTTGGAAAGGCTTTGTCCTCGAAGTACATTTATTAGATAAGCAATAAAATGATAATAATTTTTGACAATAACAACGCATCAAGTCAAGACCAATCCATTCCAAGTCATTTTTGCTAGGCAATAAATGTTTGTAGTGGTGCTGTGGAGTCCACAAATCTCTCTTGTAATTATGATTATTAAAATTGCTAAGTCTCTCAACGAGGTTGAATATTCTCATGGTAATGAGGGTGTCGATAAGGTTCAACTTTAGGCTTCATTAAGTTCCACTAGTCAATGCTTTTAGCATTTTCAATATTATTAATATTTGTCACATTTTGCAAAGAATCAATATTTACGTGTTCAACACAATGATCATTTGTATCTGGTTGAAGAGTATTCAAATCTAATTACTTAATATCTGTTTGAGTTTCTTTTGGACAACAAGCTTTAACATCAGCTGGAACTACTTTCTTAACTTTGAAATCTTCTGTGATGGTCACAATTCCATTGTCAACAAATGAGTTTTCCTTCTATTGTACTACCTTTCATTCATGCTCAAAGAGTCAATATTTACATGTTCAACACAATGATCATTTGTTTCTGGTTGAATGGTATTTGAATCTAATAACTTAATATCTGTTTGAGTTTCTTTTGCACAACAAGCTTTAACATTAGCTTGAACTACTTTGTTATCCTTGACATCTTCCTTGATGGTTGCAATTCCTTTGTCAACAAATGAGCTTTCCATCTATTGTACTACCTTCCATTCATGTTTAAGACTTTTAGCTTGAGTACTGTTGTCAACCTGGAGCTACGCCCTGAATCGAAGACGTGCATGAAATGGTCAATCCTCTATCCGGTTGAAACAATGGGATCTTTTCACGAGGGTGGGTGCCTCAATGGTGAGAAGAACCTCCAGAGAAGGCTGGTTCCTGTAAGATGTATCAATGAGGATCTCTACTTTGTGCTGCAGACTACAATGGAAAAGGGAGAAAGAAACTTTAAGGGGAAATCCTACCTAATAACAGTGATACACCAAAAGATTGATCCACTCTACTTGGAACCTTGAACACTGAACAAACAAGGGAAAAGGAAGACCTTCGATTTTAATCGACCACTATGCATAAGTATTTCATGAGAAGGTTCGATCCAATGACCAAAACATGAGGGAAAACGATGGAGAGAGCTCTGATATAAGACACTTTGCCGCCACCTAACATCCACTTACAACTTCAACAAAAGACATAAAGAACACTTAACATGACCTACATAATACGATAAACTAGCAACTAGGTACAAATCAGAATTCGGGAAGGGAGAGAAATCTACCATATATGCAAATTGTTGAATGAATATACACTGTGCCAGCACTTGAAATCTGAAAGTACAGTCTTTCTATTGATTGAAAAGGTTACACAACTCACCAATGATAGAGTCTGGTCTTGCCAAGAGAGGGATAATTTAATCAAGGCTGAAAGCCAACTTGTAGAGAATTACAAAAGCCAAAAGATTGGTGCTGAAAAATAGACGAGGAAGATCAACTTAGATTAACTCAAGGCTGACTTTGCCTTTCAATAAAATATGTTTTCCCTTTGTCTTTGCATGAAGCTCCTTGGCGCTAGAGGAAGTGGACTTGTCTTTGCATGAAGCTCCTTGGCGTTAGAGGAAGTGGACTTGTCTTTGTTTATTGAAACGCCCACATCTTTTTGCATGGAAATCCATGCCAATGTCAATTTTAGCTTCTTCATGAGCTGCTGGAACTTTTGGAAGTATGAGATGACAATAGTATGCATGAAATCCAACACCAATGTCAATTTTAGAACTCTGACTTGATCTGTTGGAAGCTGAGTTGGAACGTTTGAAAGGCTGAGTTGGACAAAGAGATTATTCTCTTTTGCATGGAAAACTCCTAGTAGATGTGGCGTTTAACAATTAGTCAATTCTAAATCTAGAAAGTCAACTTGACGTCCGAATCTGGAACTTCGGTTGAGCTGTTGAAACGTTACAAGCTTGAGATAGATGAAAGTGCTTGCATGGAAAACTATCTTACTGAGTGAGAGATAAATTCAGGTTGAATTTATTTCCTGGGTATCTATTTTCTGTTTCTGTTTCTGTGCATGCGTTGCTCTTGGGTTTATTCCCACGGACTTGTCTTTGGTCATGGATTTTTCTTCGGATCTTTTATTAGTCCACTTTACTGCGGATAGTTTGTCCTTCTCTACCTTCGGACTTCGCTCTTCGGACAAAAAGTCTGAGACTTTATCCTACCTGGGCTTTTCTTTTCCTTTGGCTTTATTTCCCTCGGCTTTATGTCCTCACTTTTCCCGCGGGCTTTTTGTCTTTTGAATTTCCGCGGACTTTTTCCTGTGGGCTTTATTTCTTTTGGCTTTATTTCCCTCGGCTTTTCCTAATTAATCCTTTGGACTTTTGTCCGAAGGATATCTTTCCTTTGTTTTTCTCTTTTGCCCTCGGACTTTTTTATGTTGGGTTTTTTGATTTGTAAATTCCCCGAATTTCTTCGGACTTTTTGTCCGAAGGAATTCCTTCGGACAAAAAGTCCGAAGGTATTTTCTTCTTTGTCTTATTTGGCCACCGGCAGAATGTCTTTTGGAAAAATTGCAAGGTCTTGCCACCGACCAAGAGCCCTTCGCAAGGGATTGTGTCCTTCCTCTGTGCCCTTTGGGGAAGTCGCAAAGGTCCTGTCACTGACAAAGTACCCTCCGCAAGGCTTGTGTCTCTCAAAAATGGCTTTTCGGAAAAATTGTAGGGCACCTGGGTTTTTTGTAGGGCACCCGGGTTTTTTGCAGGTGTCCTTATTCCTTTGAACTTTAGGATTATCTGACTTCTCTCTCGGATTTTTTCGGACTTTTGTCTGAAGGAATTACTCCTTGGGCTTTATTCTTTGGCGGACTTTTCTTTGGAGGCTGCGGATTTTTCTTTGGAAATTCCCTGAAGTATTCCGTCGGACTTTTTTCCGAAGGATATCTTCCTTTGTAATTTCCTTTGCTTTGTTGGCTTCTTTCCTTGCTGGCTGCATTGCTGTAGACGGCTCCTTGGGTAGCTATAGGAATGGATTTAGGCTTGATTGAACTTTGCAAAACCTTTTCCTTTTTTTTATTCAGTACCCGAAACTGATTCACAAGACAAACTGGTACCCCTAAGACCATCTTCCGAATAGTAAGGTTGACAATTTTTGCCCTGTGGAAGAATTGTCAACAAGTACCACTTGGAATATACCAAGGTAAACATATATTTACATCTTCTTAAGATAGAATATGTAATGTATCAGACAGATATCCCATAGGTGAATAGAATATATAATATAAATATCTGATGAATTGGCATGTAGGTAGAGAAATGTCCCACAATGCATTTATTAATATTTAATTAGACACATACAGCCACTATTTGGTTGCAAACACATCCTGTCAATATTTTTTTTAAATGCTTTGACAGCCTCTGCATTGAGAAGCTTCTAGAACACACATCCCAAGTATGCAGTTTTCTGTTTCTGCTTTTTGCCTAGTAGAGTTGCCCTTATAAAGGCTGTCTTTTCATTATACGTAATTACTCCCACTTATTTACTTCTTGGAGTGAAAGCTAGTTTAGAGTGGTGTGGTTGCTGTATACAGCTTAATGTTTTTAGTTATTTATTCATTCCTCTTTCACAAATCAACTTTATATCTTTTTGGTCTTTCTCCTCTGTTTTATTCTGCACAGCACTGGTTTAATTTTCTAATTTTTCCAAAGCTTAAAGATTTTTTCTTCTCCACAATTATATGGGTTATAAGGGCTCCCATTTGAAAACATTTCTACTACCATAATATCAGGTCACAATGAATGCTTCAAAATTGATAAAAGATTCTTTCTTCTTCACAATTATATGGGCTATAAGGGCTCCCATTTGAAAACATTTCTACTACCATAATATCAGGTCACAATGAATGCTTCAAGATTGATAAATAACAGCTAAATACTGCCATGCACAAATATGTTGCCTGTAGGAATTCCCAAGATGACAAATATGTTTGATCTATCAATTTTGAAATGGAGAGAAATGTTAGGCATATATTGGAATTTCATGTTGTTACCACTAATAGTCTGCTCTATGTCAATTATAGAATCAAGAGCTCATGAAACCTGTTAAGCACACACTTATATCGAGAGGGGGGGGGGGGCAGGGTGAATCAATATAATCTTATCTTTTACTTAATGAAACTTAATATCCACAATCAAAGCATTCACATAAAAATGACACAGATTGACACCAAATTTACGTGGAAACTTTTTTGGGGAAAAACCACAAATGAATCGCTGCTTGGAACTACTGTCCAAATCCAATCATACAATAATAATCTTTTTACAAAATTCGTAGGCACCAACCTATTGGAGACACCAATCTCCTATTGCTAAGCACCAACTTAGTGAGAGACACCAATCTCTTTCTTTAAGGCACTGACCTCTTATTGAAGCAATCTTTCCACCTTTTTACTGTTGCTTTATCAATGGATGATGGCAAATTCGACTTCCTCTTTTTCTTCTCGTAAAATTGCTTATGCTTAAATGATTGAAAGAATTGTTTCTTATTTTATTTCTCCAATGTCTTTTCATCTTATATAGCCTTCAAAGGCTTTTCCCAATGGAGGCGTCCCAATCAAAAGACACCCTTTCATCAAAAGGTGTCTTTAATTTAATTAACCCAAGTGGGGCGATTTTTTCAAGGCTGCCATATATCAAGTGGGTCAGCCCTTATTTGATAATCATTGTTTCATGTGTTTGGTGAGGCGATTAAGCCATAAACAAAAACATAAAAAACTTCCTTTAGCACTCAACAAAACTCTTCTAAGCTGATTGGCCTTAATTAATGTTGCAATAAATTAAATACATTTTTTATTGTTGGTCTTTGTTTACTATTGCTTGTCCCTTTCATACTTAGGTGCACAAACCAAGGCAATTTGTCCTTCCATCCTTTGGTATTGATTTCCAAAAATACCATTTTTTGTATGATTTTTTTTTGTTAGACAATTCCGTTACTTTCCGATATTTTCATTACTTTCTGACACTTTTGTTACTTTTCCATTAGACATCAATGACAATATTCCAACAATCTCCTCCTTTGTCATTGATGGAATTCCTGTAACAAAATAATGCATGAACTCCTCCTTGTTGCAGTTCTCTTCCTTTGCTCCCCCTTAGTTCAATTCTCCCTCTTTGACATTAATGGCAAAGGCATGTACAACACAATGGATCTTATCAACACGTCAATGGAGCTGAATAATCAATGATTAGCTCCCCCTTAACCCATGCTTCTCATGACGAGTTTAGTGACTGGATGAAGAATGAGGTACTCCCAATTTCTGCCTTAGAAACTAAAAAGTTTATTTTGGGAGGGGCTTTGTGAAAATATCTGCTATCTGTTCCTTTGTAGCAACATACTCCAACTTTCCCTATTGATCTGCAAGTTGTTCTCTCAAGTAGTGATACTTGATCGGAATGTGTTTTGTCCTTGAGTGCATAACTGGATTCTTCGAAATATTAATTGCACTTGTGTTATCACAAAGTATGGAGATTGGTTGTTCATATTCCATCTTAAAATCTTTCCATGTCTGCTTCATCCATAGAACTTGTGTACAACAAGACAATGCTCTGATATATTTTGCTTGAGCCGTGGATAATGAGATAGAAGGCTATTTTTTACTTATCCATGACACTAGATTTGTGCCTAGAAAGAATGCTCTTCCACTTGTGTTCTTTCTGTCATCCACGCTTCCTGTCCAATCTGCATCTGTGCATGTTGTTAGTGTGAAATTTTCACCTCTTGGATACCATAGGCCATAATCCAACGTGCATTTCAGATATTTGAATATTCGTTTGACTGCTTTTACATGCGTTTCATTTGGCGTTGTTTGAAAATGTGCTACCAACCTACAATTTACATAATGTCCGGCCTTGACGTCGTGGTGTATAACAAGCTGCCAATCATGGATCTATAAAGCGTCTGATTTGCTTCAGGAGATTCATCATTTTTACTCAATTTGCATTCTGTAACCATGGGTGTGCTAATAGGTGTGCAATCTTCCATTTTGAACTTCTTCAACATCTCCTTTATATACTTGGTTTGAGAGATGAATATTCCTTTGTTGGATTGAGAAATTTGCAAGCCATGGAAGAATGACAACTCACTCAACATCGACATTTCAAATTTTGTTTGGATATCTTTTGCAAATTCTTGGGGTATTCATTCATCATCTTCGTCAAAAATAATATCATCCACATATACCATAACGATTGATTGATTCTCACCTTCAGTCTTGATATAGAGATTGCTATCAGCAACTCCCCTTTTAAAACCTTGTTCTTGTAAATATTTATCAAGCCTTGAGTACCAAGCTCTAGGGGCTTGCTTTAGCCTGTATAGTGCCTTCTTTAGTTGGCACACATAGTTCTTGTTTTCTGGTAGAAAGAAACCTTCTGGTTGTTCAATATACACTTCTTCCTCTAATTTGCCATTTAGAAAAGCGGATTTGACATCCATTTGATAAAATTTGAAATTCTTGAAAACAACATATGCCAAAACATTCTAATGGCCTCTAATCTTGCAACAGGGGCAAAGGTTTCTTCAAAATCAATACCTTCAACTTGAGCATACCCTTTGCAAACCAATCTCGCTTTGTTTTTGAAAACCAATTTGGTACCAATCACATGTTTGTCTTTTGGTTGAGGAACAAGCTCCCATGTCTCATTTTTCTCAATTTGACTCAACTCTTCTTCCATAGCATTAATCCAATGCTTATCATTGCTATCTTCTGCAAAGTTCTTAGGTTCTGTTTTTAATAACAATGAGAAGTTCACATATTTCAATTTACTCACAAATCTTCTTCTGGTTTGCACTCCAGCATCCATATCACCAATAACTTGGCTTTCGGAGTGATGTTTTTGAACAAACCTTGATGGTCCCTTTGTATCTTCATGTTCCTCTTCTTCTTGCTTGTGTAACGGTCTTTCTTCTTCTTCCTCGTATTTTGGTTCGTCTAAATGATCATTTTTTTGTGCACTAACCTTCTAAGGCCTTGTTTCATCCATCTTTACACTGACACTTTCTACAATTGTTTGCAGCCTTTTATTATAACATCAATAGGCTTTACTTTTTGAAGAATATCCAAGAAAGATACCTTCATTAGCTCTTGAGTCGAACTTTCCTAGTCTTCTTCATCTCTCCTGATGAAACATTTGCACCCGAACACTTCGAAATATTTGACCGATGCTAACTCATATGGGGTTTTACTATTATTCACTCTGATTTGTCCGCTATTCAAAATGTAGACTACGGTATTAACCGTTTCTCTTCAAAACCTGTCTGATAGCTTAGATTCATTTAACATGGTTCTAGCCATTTCGTGAATAGTTGGGTTCTTTCTTTCTACAACTCCATTTCCCTGTGGAGTCCTTGCAGCTGAGAATTGCCTTTTTATTCCATGTTGCTCACAATAGTCATTGAATTTGTTTGAGAGGAACTCACCTCAATCTAATCTTAAGCACTTGATTTTTAGACTCGTTTCATTTTCAACCAAAGCTTTAAAAACTTTAAACTTCTCGAATGCCTCAGATTTTTCTTTCAGAAAAGTAACCCATGTTATTCGGGAATAATCATCAATGAGCAACATGAAATAGCTCTCACCTTGGATGCTTTGCGTTCTTGTGGGTCCACAAAGATCTGTATGAATCCGTTCCAATGGATGGGTGGTTGAGTACTCCTTTGATTTGAAACTTGCTCTTGTTTGTTTTCCACACTGACACTGCTTGCAAAGGATGTTTGATGGTTTTGTTATCTTTGGCATATCTCTTACATCTTGTCTAGTGCTGATTTTTATTAAATTACCGAAGTTCATGTGGCCCATCCTTCAATGCCATAGCCAACTTTCATCATTCTAACTCATGTAGCATTTCTCTCCCTTAACTTCATTGAGTACGTATAGATGGTTAGTTGTTTTGTTTGCGTTTGCAACTAACTTTTAAGTGTTTGTTTTCCTGAACTCACAACCCTGAGCATAAAATGTGAATGTGTCTTTGGTCACACATTTGGCTGACACTTAGAAGGTTATGCTTCAAACCTTCAACATACAATACATTTTATGTTTTAGTTCTTCCATTATCAAGGCTTAGGGCACCTTTTCTAGCGATTCGTGTCGTGGAATTATCTTCAAATTTCACTGTGCCTCCACTTATTTCTTTCAAGCTGAGAAATTTGCTTTTATCACCAACCATGTGACTTGAGCATCCATTGTCAATATACCACTGTTGTCCATAATCTTGTGCATGAAACATGTGCACAAGCATGGATTCCTCCTTGTTTTGATTTTCTTTCTCTTGCTTCTGTTTTCAGAAATTTGTAGGTAAACTTTTCTTTACGACCGGAACAATCACTTTCTTGTTGTCTAGGAGGTTCTACACCAACACTTCTACATAATCGTGTTATATAACCAAAGTCATTACAATTATATCATACAATGTCACTTTCTTTGTAATTTGATAATGGTGCAAATGAGTTATAGTTTCTACTTTGGACCCCATAAGTACTTTTGCCATTGTTCCATGCATCCCTGTTTCTTGTATGTGTCCTACACTCCATTGCTCTATGCCCAAAATGATTGCTTGAATAACAATAACCATAAAAGGAATTTGTGTACCTGATCGCATTATACTGTCTTGGAGGGAAAATTCTTTTGAAATTTTGTATGGGTCCGTTATTACCTTGTTTTTCGTTGGAATGAGTAACATACCCTTTCTTAATGTGCTCCTTATCGCTTTCACTTTTTACGGATTCCTTGAGTGCATTCGCGTAGCTCTTGGGCTTCTCTTTATTCATCTTCTTAGGTGGTTCTGTAGTTTTTGCACTCTGGCCTTTAGTGCTCTTCTGGTTCTCTTCATAACCCAGACCAGTCTTGATGCATGATGACCTTTGGCAATTGAGAATCTCATCCATTACTTTGTTGCTTTTTTAAAACTTTAAATTGCTTTTCAATTTAGCACGTCTTCTCCAATTCCTTCTTGAAGAAATTAACTTTTGATTCTAGCTTGGCAATGGGGTCTTCTTTTGCCTTAAGTTGGACTATTACTTCCTCCTTTGTCTTCTTGGCTTCTTCTATTTCAATCTTTAGACTAATGATGACCTTTTCCGACTCTTCAAGGATATGAGACATTTTTGTTTTTAGGTCACGATTTTCTTCTTCGTATTTTTGATTCTGTAATCTTTGTTTCAGATTCTTCCTCTTCTTCAGATTTTTTATTTCACCTAAAGCACATATGAGTTCTTCAAGATTTACTTCTCCTTCATCCTTGACATCTTCCTCCTTTTTCAAGGTGTCTTCACTTGTAGAGGCATCATTCGTTATTTTTATAGCGATGAATAGAGTTTCTTCTCTGTCACTCCCTGAAATGCTCTCATCACTCTCCTCAACTGAGCTGCTATCCTTTTTAGAATAGAGACTTTTTTTATGCTTACCAAACTTTCTCTTATTTTCGTTTTATTTGAAGCTTTTCTTGTATTTAGGTTTGCTTTCCTTTTTATTTCTTTCTTCATTATGATTTTCCTCATCATCGCTATCATCCTTATGCGGACATTTAGCAACAAAGTGCCATATTTTACCACAATGGAAACACTTGAAAGGTAGCTTACCTTTGTATTTGCCGCATCCCCTTTTAAATTTTTTGACAAACAAGGCTTCCTTCTCATCTTCTTCATCCCTGGTGCCATCGCTTGATTCAGGATCTTTATATTTCCCTTCTTAGAAGCTTTGAAGGCTGCTTCCTTCTTAGATGATTTCTCCTTTTCGGTCCTCATTTTATATGCCATGAGGATCCCATGCAATTCATTCATTGTTAGTGTATCTAGATCTCTCATTTCTTCGATGACGGAGACTTTGGCATCAAATCTTAAGGGGAGAGACCTTAATACTTTCTGCACAGTCATTGTTTCTTCAATCTTTTCTCCAAGACCTCTGATAGTGTTGACGATTTCATCCACACAAAGCAGATAAGCTGCAATGTTTTCTTCATCCTTCATTTTCAATCTTTCGAATTGTCTTTTATGTGTTTGAAGCTTGGCCTTCTTCACCTTATTATCACCTTTGTAGATGTTTTGTAGTTTGTCCCATATTTCCTTAGCCGATTTACAATGCATTACCTTGACAAACTCCGATTCTGATAGATCACACAAGGTTGCGTTCGTAGCTTTTGCATTGTTCTCACTGGCCTTCTTTCCAGCTTGTTCAGTTGGTGGAGATGATGGAGTAGTATAACCATTTACTACTGCTTGCCAGATATCAAACCTTAAAGCCATTAAATAGGTTCTCATTCTTATACTCCAAAAAACATAATTTGTTCCATCAAACAATGGAGCCTTGTTTGTGGAGAAACCTTCTTGTCTGGTCATGTGTGCTTATGAGATCTACCATCTAGCGGTTAGACTGTTTCTGAAGGAACTGCCTTGATACCAATTGTTAAGCACACACTTATATTGAGAGGGGGGATGAATCAAAATAATCTTATATTTTATTGAATGAAACTTAATATCCACAATCAAAATATTCACATAAAAATGACACAGATTGACACCAAATTTACGTGGAACCCCTTTTGGGGAAAAACCACAAATGAATAGTTGCTTGGAACTACCGTCCAAATTCAACTATATAATAATAATCTTTTTTCAAAATTCGTAAGCACCAACCTATTAGAGACACCAATCTCCTATTGCTAAGCACCAACTTAGCGAGAGACCAATCTCTTTCTTTGAGGCACCAACCTCTTATCAAAACAATCTTTCCACTTTTTTACTATTGCTTTATCAATGGATGATGGCAAATTCGACTTCCTTTTTTTCTCCTCCTCGAAAAACTGTGTATGCTTAAATGATTGAAAGAATTGTTTCTTATTTTTTTCTCCAATGTCCTTTCATCTTATATAGCCTTCAAAGGCTTTTCCCAATGGAGGCGTCATGATCAAAAGACACCCTTTTATCAAAAGGTGTGTGTTTAATTTAATTAACCCAAGTGGGACGATTTCCCCAAGGCTGCCATATATCAAGTGGGTTGGCCTTTATTTGATAATCATTGTTCCATGTGTTTGGTGGGGCGATTAAGCCGTAAACAAAAACATAAAAAACCTTCCTTTGGTGCTCAACAAAACTCCTCTAAGCTGATCGGCCTTCCTTAATTAATGCTGCAATAAATTAAATACATTTTTTATTGCTGGTCTTTGTTTACTATTGCTGGTTCCTTTCATACTTGGGCGCCCAAACCAAGGCAATTTGTCCTTCCATCCTTTCGTATTGATTTCCGAAAATACCATTCTTTGTACGGGAAAATTCCGTTAGACAATTCCGTTGCTTTTTGACAATTCCTTTACTTTTCCGTTTGACATCAATGACAATATTCCAAGAAAACCCCCTTATGGTAATGGTATTATTAATATGTAAAGACAAATGCACAAGACGGGGCTGTCATTTTTCTAGAATGGAGTGTTGGTGCAAAATAATACCCGCTATTGCTTGTATATTTTCTCGTGGACTTACAGACAACTGACATGCAATTGGATAATGAGTGGAACTCACGCACCCTTGAAGGATTTGCTTTTATTAAAATCAGATGTTTAGCAAGGGCTTATGTTAGCTTATTATATGCAAAATTTCCTCAACTCAGACAGATTTCAGTTGAAACTGATAATAGTTAGAGAGTATCATCTAATGAATTGGCTCTAAAGTAGCAATGTGATAACAAGCATTTGGCCTCTAGTCAAACCATTGCAACTTATTGATTTTTCAGTAGTAATGTTTTAGCAGCTAAGCATATAGCCTCAAATCAGATTATATTGTCATTATGAAATAATATTAACTTGAATTTGAACTCAAAATACAAAGAACATATAATATTATAAGTATTTTGATCATGGTGTTAGCTAATTGATATTATTACAAGGGGCAATGTTAGGACCCTAAATCTTGACTTATTGACCAGTCACTATACTACCCACCCAAAACTGCCTCTTAAATTCTTTTCCCGTGTAAAATATATTCAAAAATGTTTTTGTCTAGAAAATTTTGGAGAAATGCCAATATATGCTTCTTGAAAATTTTATAGTTTGAAAAATATTTCCCTTGTGTTTCCTATATGTTTCCCAGAGATTGATGGAGAAACGATTGATTTCCATTAGAAGTTGGAGCATCCCGGGTTTGTGGGACCTATCATGGTCCCCAACAATGTTTCTAGAAGTATACCACCTAATTAGCGAAAAAAAACCTAAAAATGAGAACAGATAAAATGACACACATACAACTTTTCTTGCTAACAAAATTTTGTCTAGTGCCATTTTCTGAAACTGTAAGCCTTTCCAAAGCTGTTACTTTCCTGTTTCAGGCTAAATATGTAATAGAAGTATTTCCCAAATTCCTTTAAAGTTAAGTTTTATTTATTCTTGGATTAGCAAACTTCACAAGCTTGGCTTAGAGACTTATGACATCCACTTTGAATCGGCAGATTCCACTAAATAGGTTGTGAATGCTCATCAGAAACGAGTGAACTCTTAAAAAATTATAACTGAACATTTGCAGGTATTTTTCCTTGGATTCTCAGAGAGATGGGTAAACACTCAAGATTATTTAAATGAAGATTCAGATGAAGGTTCAGAAAATATATCTGCAAAAGTTTTTTTAACCATTGACATGAGGGTAGCAAAAGCTACACGAGATTATTTACACAAATGGTATGTATGTCTCCGCCAGTGTGCTCGGCACATCTCATGACTTCCAAAGACTGCTAGAGATATGTTCTGTTTATGACAGAACTGTTTGCCATAAACCTTAGATTCAAGGCATCTGCTCCATAAGTTATCAGAATTGACAAATGCTCCCGATTTTGTGGAATAGTTTAAAAATTGTATTTGTTCCTCTGTTTATTGGATAATATGTATGAACTTTTTGATTCATAAGCTTGCTTCTTTTAAATTGGTTAAGAATCCTCTGGTTTGCAGTCTCCTCACAATCGAACTCCTTAGTGATTGTTTGGCACATGTAAAGGCCTTCTAAGCTCATTTAAAGCATTTCATTCTCACGGATGGTCAAGAATTGTTACGTGATTTAGAAAAAGGTCTGAGATTTTTAGAGCTTTTATGGTGTTGGATCTTTGATTGCATGATCCAACCACATCCAGTTCCATACTTCTCTGTAGCATCACATCTACATCAATGTTGGCCAATGCCATCTTGGCTTGCAGATTCGTTATCTGATAGTTTCAGTAATTTTCTTAGGTTATCTGATAGTTTCAGTAATTTTCTTAAGAGTTTTTGTTACGGTCAGTTTGGGTACCAATTAAGTCAGCTCTTTTTCAGTTTGAAATGCCTTAAAGGGGTCTCCATTATATCCAACTTATCATTTTCCTTATTACATCATTGTATTAATGTAGTTCTTGGGGGTGTGTGATCTGTCCAATGAGCGATATGCCAGTGAATCACCTTACATCAAACACGGGCAAAACATCATAGGACTTATATGTTGTATAGTTACTAAAAAAATACCCCAACAGGATTTAGCTAGCATGCTGGATTCACTGCACATCATATATGGCTTCTCTGCAGATATCTTTTGTGATCTAAGTCACCAATCAAGAGTCATTTTACTGCTAGTGTTGGAATCCTAGATGGATGTGCGAACTATTTCATACTAGCAAAGGAGCTATGGTCCGGATTTTATAGCCCTAATTGATTCATTTTGATCTTTTTATCTTTGTACTTTGCAAGTTGCTTATCATTTATTTTCCTTTTTGTCTTGCCATCATGTCAATTTGATATAGATTTAAGTCTTTGAAGGCAGTCTGTTTCAAGAGGCTAAGAATAAACTGTTAATGTTTAGAAAAGAGCATGCATTGAGTTAGTTGCATACCATCCTAGAGGAAAAATTCAATCTGGTAATCCGGTAGTGTGTTGAATGTTATTGGTAAAAGCCATGCCCGATGAAGGAATGCGAAACCATTTACAAGGACATTGGCCTCATCATAGTTTACACTTTAAGCATTTGAAATGTACCATCACATATCCATATATTGATGCCCAGCATGTTGCTCGAGTTGGATGAGTTGTGATGTCTCTAATAATGTTTTACAAGATACATGACTACAATATGTAGTGTAGAACCAATATTTTCTTATAAGTTATAACCAATGTTCTACGTGGTTCAGCTAGTTATAACATATAATTATTGTGAGCTTATTGACATTTAGGAATATAGTCCTTAAAAAAATCATTTACAAGGACATTGACCTCATCATATTTTACACTTTAAGCATTTGAAATGTACCATCACATATCCGTATATTGATGCCCAGCATGTTGCTCGAGTTGGATGAGTTGTGGTGTCTCTAATAATGTTTTACAAGATACATGACTACAATATGTAGTGTAGAACCAATATTTTCTTATAAGTTATAACCAATGTTCTACGTGGTTCAGCTAGTTATAACATATAGTTATTGTAAGCTTATTGACATTTAGGAATATATTCCTTAAAAAAATCCATATACGTGTGCACATATATTCCAACTTTACAGGTGTTTTCTCTTGATGCATCATGCTTTACAATATAAATGCAGGAGTCTGATTTCAATTAAAGAGGTCCTCACTGGAATTTGATGTAGGTTTACTTGGCGTATGAAGATGCTCACTGGGAGAAGAGGGGTAACGATATTGTATGCATACATGTTATTGGGATTGGGCTTTTTACGGTCGGTTACTCCAGATTTTGAATCTTTGACCAGCAAAGAGCAACAACTTGAAAGTGTATTCAGGTTTTCCTCGTTTGCCATATGTTTGAAACAAGCATCCATAGATTATACATTGAGGTGGCATTTGTTCTATGGTTTAATATTAAGATGAGGTGCATATGTTGGAGCAACTTCTGTCATACTTGTTTTGATATATTTGATAGATTATCTATGTTTTGATTTTCTGCAGGTTCATGCATTCAAGACTTCGTTCTCATGCAGAGTCTGTTGCTTTCTTTGGTGGTGGTTCTCGAGAGCAAGTGGTAAGGTTCCTGTTTGCAGCTTTCATTTTAAGACTAATGACAGCTATAAGAACTTATGAAATCAAAATTTGTATTAAAGTCCAAGGATATTTTTTCAGATTAAGATGAAATAAGAGCAATTTAATTAAAAATTTTCAGCATAAGAAGGCATATCAGAATAAAATATTGCTAAAAACTACATTATGGATCTGAAAATTCTATTTTTCTGATCTGGGATGTTTGAAATCTCAGATGGTAGAATCAAAGTTCAGAGATTTGCTTGAGCACTCTAAAGACCTTCTGAAGAAGAAATGGTTATTTGGAATTGCAGACGAGTTTATCACAAAGCAGCTCCCACACAATGTGACATGGGGTTTAAGTTTAATGTATGCCATGGATCACAAGGGAGATCGGGCTGTAACTTCTGTTCAAGGTAACACAGCTGACATTTCTATTCGTTTTCTGTGATCTTTGCGATGCTTGTGGAATGATCTTGCAAGCGATCTATACAGGGTAATATGTGCCTTGAAAATGTTCTTTCCTTATGGAACTTTATTTCTATGTTCTTTTGTCAATGTTTTTCTCATTAGTATATTTGTAAACTGCGCAGGGGAGTTGGCTCACGCACTGCGATTCTTAGCATCTGTGGTATCTCAGAGCTTTCTTGCATTTGGTGATGTACTTGAACTTTATGGAAAATTCCAAGAGCTTTCAGGGGAAATGAATAGAATTATGGAATTGGATGAACTGTTAGATGCTGCTCAAAAAGGTTATCTACTTGATCCTTCATAAAACTTTTGAGAATAGTATTCAAGTTCTCCATTCCTGGAAGCATTCTGTCATTCCATGTCTGTGATAAATCACGTTGATTTGCTCGCTAGTTAGATGTTTAAATGTCTTTTTCATACATTTTTGAAGATTTTACTTCTTCCATCTATCATACTCATTACAGTGCACTTATGTTGGTTGAGTAAAAAAATGGTATATGGATGGAGTGTTTTCAAGAGGTAAGTATAAATGTGGTTTGGTTCGAATACTATTCAACGGGTGATTGTTAGAACTCCACAAGGCAAATGTAGCATTTTAAACAGAGTGAAGTTGGTAGTAATTTATAGGCTTGTAAGTAAAATTGCAAAATCTTAAGCACTAAGCAAAGCCAAAAGTGGCACCCCAACTGAAGTGATAAAGGTGTGCAATCTCCATTTTGAGTATTTAGTAATGATTATCCTGACAAGCACATTTCAACTTGGGTCTAGACTGCCAGGATATATTGTAGGGAATTGTTACGTGAATCTATCCCATCATTGCTGATGCTTCCAGAAGTATTGCTTAAGAAAATATGGTATCAGTCCAATTTAGCTGTATTGGCTATGATAGTGATGATAGCCAGGTTATCTAAAACATGCAAAAAATATGAAGTTACTGAAATGCTGGTTTTCAACATTTTGGGAAACACAGAAACACCATGCCATAGACATATGTGCATACAGACATAGATATCTAATATGCATGGAGAGTTGTAAACCATTGCAGCTACATTCAAATATTAAAATCTCTTAATAAAACTGGCTCTAAACAATACATTGATTTACATTCAAATATTAAAATCCCTTAATAAAACTGGCTCTAAACAATACATTGATTTACATTCAAATATTAAAATCCCTTAATAAAACTGGCTCTAAACAACACATTGATTATGAAAATGTGCATATGTCTGTGCACATACACAGACATACATGACTTAATGTATTAAACTTACACATATCAATCTTAACAATTGATATATGCCAAGAGGTATCTACAAGACTCAAGGTGTCAATCATTATGTGCTTACCCTGATGTTGGAGTGGGATTGCCACCTCTCGGCACATATCAGATCCATGTTAAGATGGATATGTGCTAGTAATAGACTGTTCCTAGCTCTTTCATAGTTGTATTCTGTAGATACCATGAACTTGCAGTTACCTAAATATTGAGGCTCGAATGTGCTGCTACCTTCTTGGAAAGTTATCTTTTTCATTATTTCTAGCACAGACCCATATAATTGAGGTGTGAAATTTACCGGTGGGCATCACTCACAATGTTTTTGAATCCTTATTTCTTATTTTCAAGCAAGACATATGGAGGATGCAAAAATAGTGGGAGTGATACGCATTGTCAAATTTCAGACTCTTATTTATGCTATCTGTAGTATGTACTATATATTTTATGTTATCAAAAACATATATACGAAACTACTAAATATAAGAGATACGATAGTTTATGTACTTACTACCATTAATTATATGAGTTAATCACCTATACAATGGATAGAAAGTCATCCTCAATATAGTTAAAACATATAGCTAAATGCGATGTAAGAGCAATCATCAGTGGGCTCAAAAGTGTTTTTACACCTTGTAAGACATCATGCTTAATGATCTGAACCAAGCGTCATTATAACGAATAAAAAAATACAATCTATTCCCCTCTACCCCCGCCCCAAAATATAAAAATGAAAAATTACAATATTGAAGATGGTAAAAATACTCCAGCGAGCCAAAGAGTCAAATAAAAATGACCTAAAAAATTATGAATTAATACCCATTCTATCCATCAGGTATATCAAAAAACAGAGTTAATGATGTTAATATTAAGCAAAGAGCAGGAGGGTTTAAAAAATAATTTTCACATTTCATTACAACTTAGTATGTACGGTCTGTCTTAAGATGGAAGACAACTTAAAGTGGATAAATTTGCTTATGTTTGGACATTAACGGTAAACATGGTAATGTCACATTTTTACGTGTACAGGTCAACTTGTAATTGTTCGTTAGGACTTTCTCCTAGATTGGATTCCAAATGCAAATGTTTTCCAGATCAACAACAATCTATCACCTGCTTTAATGGCTTTCACTGATTTGCAGTGGGGGCCTTATATACAATACAATAAGTTGCTCCATTATTTTCCTTGCAAGATATGCTCATAAACAATACACCTATAACCAATTAATGTAAAACAGTAAAATAAATACTATGTAATTTAATAAATCTATCATTACCATGCCAGAGCTGACTGATGAAAGAAAACATTATCGATGCAGAGTTTATTAATATACACAACGCATATATAAATGAGTAGTTTGGCCTGTTTTGACATTAAATATATAAATTTGGCTTCATTTTGATGTTGAAAGAAAAATTAAGTCTCCAACATACTATATGCAGATTAAATGTTGTAAATTCTTAATATTTAAGAAAACTATGGAAAGGTAGATAATATTTAAATTATCACCCCAGTAAGATTTAAAGTTGAATTTAAGTTTATTTAATAAGCAGATCGAGACAGTGAAGACAACGTTATAGATCTTTCCTCAACTAAAAAAATCTAAGTAGCCGATCTTGGTACTGGTACAGATATGGATATGGGATTTGGGTACGCAGATACATCGATTTTTTTGGGGCCTGGATACGTTTTTGGATACAGCCGTACAAATATATATATATATATATATATATAAAACATTAAAAATATAGCCAAATAAGCAAAAATAACCACATAATATGCAGAGTAAACAAAATCAGTTAAATAGCCACAAAACATACTAATAATTGAATGCCAAATGTCATGATATTCAATTGAAAATCGACAATGGGGCTTATTTATGTGAATCAAGGATTAGAGAGTAAAGGATCCTCCAATAATTTAGCAAGTGACAAGTTTCTAGAAGAATGTGGGAAAGAACCACTATATTGAGAGTTTTGACAAGGGACTGGACGAAATTTCAGAGTATCAAGAGGAACAGGTCATTTGGAAAATGAGCCTGCACACAGTGATGAAAATTAAGGAGGATTGTCAAGTAACTGTGAAGGGGTCTTGGAGGCCCCGAGGAATAAGATTGGTAGGTTTTTTAACATATCAGAAGCAGCCTCTAGCCAAGAATCATCCACCTGTACTAGGGATGGTACACAAGTAGATCTTTCAAGTGCTGAAGGCCATTAACATTAGATCGTTTGAAGGAACTTGGCTCCAAGACATTGCATACTATAATGTATTCCTTTCCGCTTTATGAATGGCGCTGAACAGAGCATGTGAAGCAGAACTGGAAATATTATTTTATGTTTAATTGTTTTATGAAGTGGCTTTTTGTCAAGTGAAAAAAAGAACATTTCTGGGCCGCATATCCTGCCCGGATATGGCCAGGATATTGCAGGACTGTGGATCCTTTCGGATACGCCTTTGGGATGTATCCAGGAGGATCCACAGTCCTCCGGCAATATCCTGGCTGTATCCGGTCAGGATCGGACGAGGATCAGTATCTGAAATGGATCGTAACAGTATCCAGGGGTCTGGGGTGAAGCATCCGGTAACGTAGGAAAGCATGTAACAAAATGTATCATGAACTTACAAGCATACTATTCTTCTTAGTTTGCCAATAATATTTAGCTCACATCTGGCTTCTAGGATGTATCTGAGAGGATCCGTAGTCCTCCTGCAGTATTTTGGCCATATCCGGGCAGGATTGGACCAGGATCAGTATCTGAAACGGATCGTACCAGTATCTAGTGGTCTGGGGTGAAGGATCCGGCAATGTAGGAAAAAAATTAACATATTGTATCATCAACTTACAAACATACTCTTCTTCCTAATTTGCCAATAATATTTATCTCATATATGGCTTTTATCTAGACACCATAGAGTAGATATATCAAACTATAATTGTGCCCAGCAGTTATGAGTGTTCCAACAGGATGCCCACTGATTTACCCTCCATCAAATACTCATTCTTTTCCCTCCTACTCCTCCGTCACCACCAATTGCTCCTCTTCCTCCCCTTCCCTCTCCACTAAACCCTCTGCCTACACCAAAGCTACCTCCAACGCTCCATTACCATGACCTCAACTGAATCCTGCCTGACCAATCCCCGCAACTTGTAGAGGCGATGGGAAAATTATTAAACAACTGTTTGTAATGAAGAGAAAGATTTGCTTCATAGCCGTTTTTATGCACAAATTAGTTTAGAAAAAAACTATAAAATTGAATATCTGACTCAGCGGGCAAGTTTATCATGCAGCTTTATGATTGAAGAACTCTCCACCCTACACATTGTATAAATACAATATATATATAGATATAGATATAGATTTGTAAATTGAGGGTTTTTGGGGCCCTCACCCTTGAGGAAAACAAAAAGATATTACATTGTTACTGAAAATGTATATAGGAGAGAAGAAGAAATCGGTAATGTAGAGAAGTGGAGTAGAAAGAAAAGATGAGGAATGGAGGAAAAAGGTGGCCATGCACCGTAAATACATACCAACTTAAAACTGAGCTGAGAGACTTTCCACAAGGAACTGTGAGAGACTTTGAAACTGAAGCCACACACCAAACTAGGACCAACCCGATGCGAGGAATAAAGCCAAACTTTATTCTGCACCACAGAGAGAGAGCAATGTGTTCCTCCTCGTGGCTGCTGGTAGGATCAGTGACAGAAGTGACACGCCAAGAAGCATATTTAGCCAGGAATTTGTCCTTGCGAATGACCAATTCGGCGGGGGCCTTCCATGCCACCAAAACAAAACTGACTTCTGCTACGAAAGAGGCAGACATCCCAAATTCCACCACCAATTGATGCAGGGTTTTGGGCAGACCTGCAAGGATTTCCAGAATTTCCGGTTTGTTCGGTGGATTTCCATCATATTTGTGCATCCATTCATCCCCTTCCATGCTCCCAGAAGGTCTCTAGAGCTGGGTTGCAGTGATGGGAGTTGCAGATGCTTGATTATTTGGACAAGGGACAAGGGTGGCGCATGTCACTTTCTTTTTGTAGTGGCGCTTTGGAATGGAAGGCCCTGGTGAAATTGACCACCGCATTTATATGTTTCTTACTTTGTGCTTGAGATGGGAAATCCTGGCTTCCAATCGAGATGGCCATTGGGATTTTGCCTTTGTCCATAGGACGGGGTTTACAGTTGAGAAGTTCCTCTTCTAAAGCAGCGGATTGCAGGAAATCGACTTCATCTAATTTGGACAGAACGAGTGCAGGCTTGAAAACTAACCACACTACTTATAGCTTTTCTATCTTTGACAAATGTGCAAGGAGGATGTAATAGCCCTTTAAATTAAAATCTTGACAAATAAATATTGAAACCCTGAATTTCTGATTTTATTTATCTGTTCTGAAAGATTGACAATTTGATTGAGCATGAAACATCACATGCAACAATAAATACAAATACCCACTGCTGAATATAATCAATTAGTTCAAACCCTACCGAAAGAATTTTTTGTAAATGACGATTACAATTAAATTGGGTCAAACCTTGCTAAAAGGAAACCAAAAACAATTACTTCTAAAATTACTGTTGATTGTACTTGTTGGCAGCATTGGGAACGGTACCGTTGATCACTGGTCACACCCTAACTTGGAATCAGCGTGAAACACCTAAAAATCTTTGAAACCCTAGGTGAAATGGTTTAGCATAGTACGGCAGCTCTAAACTGCTCTGATGCTGCCCAGCGTGATTGAAAATGGTCATCGTACGTATCTGTACTTTTAAAAAAAATATATTTTTGCCTCCTGAAATGCGATGTCCTAGCTGAATGGACCTTTAAAACTGATATTTTTTGACTCTGGTACTACCATTGTAATCTCTGGATGGAATTACCAAATGGGTGTGAAAGATTTGGTTCTCGCACCTGTAAATCTGAAGGTTTTCATTTTCTGTGAAAAAGTATGGTAGCTTCAAGCTCTCCAATAAATTTTGAAAGTTGAATGATAATAATAGATGTATTTTTTTTTTTCATCCTTATAACTACTTTTCACTTACAATCCTAAAAGCAATTTAAAATTATTTTTTAATTCTAATTTTCACTTTGCTTCAAAGAGTAATTAATAATTACTTTAATTTTCTAATTTCCACTCGACTTTTAATTAATGCACCCTTTTTGGCTCCATTCAATTAATAACACTCTTTAGATGTCCTTTTAAGTTGAGACTTAAAGTACTATTTGGGAACACTTAAAGAATTATTACTAATTTATTATTTTTTAATATTTTGAAGAATTATTACTAATTTATTCTTTTTTAATATTTCAAAAAAAGGGACATGATAGTCTGCCCTTCTCAAAGATTGCTTGCCCTCAAGCAATATCTGAATTGCCCTGCAAATATTAGGGTCACATATTATTCTTTCTGATTCCCATCTAAATGTGAGCATCTGAAGTTACTTTGCTTTTTGATCTTCAATTCATTGTAAAACTTTTTCAGTTGTGCCCAAATATGTATCTACAAATTCTAGCTTTCCTGGAAACTTTTCTTCATGGAGAATGACCTCTCCATTCCACTTCCACTGCACTACTCTGATTTGTTCTTCATATAAATCGTTGTTTGCATTAAGAGTTAATGCTTTTGAAGCTTTGGCTATTTCTTAATTTGCTCTATGCATGTCATTTCAACCTCATGACATTCGCTGATTGTGATCATATCCGTGTGACCTGAATTTGTAGCATAAATATTAATGAAGCCAAATTCCACCTTCTCCACAATTTTATGTTCCTCCACACTGCTGCCTTGTAGGTTAATTCCAACTTTTATTTGTATGCCAAATTTCTATTGCTCTTCATTGATCTCTACAATTTCTTGTGGCTCTAGTTTTTCTTCTTTCTCATGCTCCTCCATCACAATTGGAGAATTCTTTCCCTTAATTTTCTGTAGGTGTTGTTTTGCTTGAATGGCTATCAACTTAGCTTCCTTAGCTCTTCTTAGCCATTCATCACACCTTTTCTGGGTCCTCATTACATCTTTTGCGTTTTTCTGCAATGTGGTTAGTTTCTTTTCAACCACATTCTCTGGGTCATTTTCAAATAAGAAATCCTTACCTTTGTCTTGCATGTTGAATTCCTTTTGCTCCTTTATAGATTTTTTAGGCTTAGATTTTAACCTTTTTATCTTTATTTCTGTCCATGCCTTTAGATCTTTTTGGTATTCTGGCATAGCTTGCAACATTTCTAACATCGATTCTTCCACTGCCCTCATGATTCATACGCTGGCAAGATCATGACTCTGATATCATTGAAATAAACTTTTATAGATAAAATAAAGAATTTTTATTTTTTTGTCGATAACTTGCATGAGGATGAAGCTGCAAAATAATTCTTTCCCACAAGCTGGCAGGGAACAAGCTCTGATACCACTGTAATAACCCTCTAAATTGAAATCTTGACAAATAAATATTGAAACCCTGAATTTTTGATTTTATTTATTTGTTTTGAAAGACTGACAATTTGGTTGAGCATAAAACATCACATGCAACAATAAATACGAATATCTACTGCTGAATATAATCAACGTGTTTAAACCCTACTGAAAGAATTTTTCGTAAATGCTGATCACAATTAAATTGGGTCAAACCTTGCTGAAAGGAAACTAAAAATAAATACTTCTAAAATTAAGTGTCGTTGATTGCACTTGGTAGCAACGTTTTGAGTGTTGTGAACGGTATTGCTGATCACTGGTCAAATCCTAATCTAGAATAAACTTGAAACGTCTAAAAATGTTTGAAACCCTAGGTGAAACGGTTCAGCATAGTACAACTCTAAATTGCTTTGATGCTACCAACTTGACTGAAAATGCTTATCGTGTGGATCCATACGGATCTGTACTTTTTAAAAAGAAAATATTTTTACCTCCTAAAATGTGATGCCCTAGCTGAATGGGCCTGTAAAACTGATATTTCTTGAATTTGTAGCACCGTTGTAATCCCTGGTTGAATTACCAAATGGGTATGAAGGGTTTCGTCCTCATATTCATAAATTTGAGGGTTTTCATTCTCTGTGGAAAAGTATGGTAGCTTCAAGCTCTCCAATAAATTTTGAAAGTTGAATGATAATAATAGATGTACTTTTCTTCTTTTTTATTCTTATAATTACTTTTCACTTACAACCATAAAAGCAATTTGAAATTACTTTTTAATTCTAATTTCCACTTTGCTCCAAAAAGTAATTAATAATTACTTTAATTTTCAAATTTTCATTTGGCTTTAAATTAATGTACTCTTTTTGGCCCCATTCAATTAATAACACCCTTTAGATGTCTCCCTTTTAAGTTGACTTAAAAGTACCATTGGGAACACTTAAAACAATTATTACTAATCTATTCTTTTTTAATATTTCGAAAAAAGGGACATGACAGAGGAGAACAACTTTTGCTATCAGCTGAAACGAACAGAAGGCGAGGGAAATGGCTGCCAGCGTCTAAAGGAAATCATCTAGATTGAGGAGATGGTATGAGAGACACTGCCCATGGTTCCACTCCTCTCCAGAATGTGCCATACAAAACCCTCTTCTAAACCTTCCATGTTAAGGCACCGGTGAATAATCTCTTCAACAACACTGCCATTGTCATGATTTCCACTGTGGAGGAGCCTGCTGAAGACATGTATGCGAAATGGGGTTGTAGGGGTTACATGAATGGAGAAATGAATAGGAGAAAGATGGAGTGGGAAAGAGTGATGCAACGGAGGAGAATTGGGAGGGATAAAAAGGAGAGGTGGAAGTGTGTGAGGAGAGGGGTTGATGATGAAAAGACAATGAAACCAGCCAGTGTGGACATCGACGAGAGATTTGGCACACACTGCTGAATAATTAAGCAGTTAAAGGCAACAATAGAATGATTTTAGGCAGTGGGGAGGGGGAAGAAATTATGTCAACTATAGTTGAGAGTGATGCATGTGGGGATGGGAGGAGAAGATGGGATGGAATAAAAAAATTTAGCAATGATTCAAAAGTGCCATCTTGTCTTAGTATGATTTCCAATCCTTAAAAAAATCAGAGACTTGCAGACTTGTAATTGAGCTGAATATGCCAAGGTTGACATTTAGGTTGGCCAAATGGTCCCTGTTTTATTGGCTTCTCGGTAACAGTGGGTGATGGAGATCTGTGTAAAAATTTGAAGGAGCTTTCGAGTTGGCTGTAGAAAAGCATTGAGCTTCCAGCTGAAGGTTGGCCTTTAGAGAGTGCTCTGACGCTCACTTGTGAGTCTCCTTTAATTGCTAGGTCACTAAAGTTCTGCCCTTTGGCGAGTTTGAGCTCTGAGATTAGTGCTTGAAGTTATGCTTCATTATTCATGGCTTTTGTTAGAAAAGAGGTGGAAGCAGAAATGAAAGATCCTGTATGTGAGCGAAGGATACAGTCAAGACCTGCCCACCCTGGGTTCCCTATCAAGGCTCCTTCAAAGTTTAATTTGATTCAACCCTGCTGCGGTGATTTCCAGGAGGCCTGCTGTCTAGAAGACGATTTTACTCTTAACCATTAAAGGGGATTAATATTCTTTTTAATGTCAGCCAAACTTTTTAAAAATCTAGTAATGATTGAAAACCTTCCTCATGGGAAAAATTCTTAAGAGTTATGTGTTTACAAAACAGTTGGCCATCAATGTTCCCCACGCAGTCACCCGCATACACCAAAATTCCAAATTTCTCTGGGGGGTGTAAAATGTGCCTCTCGGCATAAATTATAGGATGTTTTATGTATGCTAATATCTCAATGGACCCTCCTTAAGATGTGTGCGTTACAGGTCAAGAGATGTGGCCTTGTGATCTCTAGATTAAAGGTTTGGATTTTATTACATGGATGATAGTTGCAATAGAAAAAGTCAGTTGAATTAGCAGCACTTAATTTTATGGATAGTGACCAGAAATTGGAATTCCACAAGTGAGGAGGTGTTTTTACCATTTACAGAAGTTCATGCAGATGTGGATTTATAAAGGTTAATGTTTGATGGATTGAAATGTTTCCTGATAGCATTATTTTATGTTATCTTGCATTCAAGATATTTCAACCAGGATAGATGCAAAGCAGAGTCAGAATACTCTTCCCGAGTAGCCAAATGTTCCTGTTTGGCCCTACTTTTTCGGAAAAGGAGGAGACTTAGCTCTTTGCAAAGTTGTTAACGAATCTTTTGCCAAGTGCCATGTCTATTGTACTCTTCTTCTTGTCTCTGAGCTGCATGAATGTGTTTTGTATACGTTAAAATAAACATTTTAAATAGAAAATATATTTATGTTGATGATATGTATTTTATTACAATATTTTAGTTCCTGTTTAATCCACATCTAGAAGTTAGATTTTGATATCTACTGAGTGGATTTATCATGGAGATTCTGTATTTTTTTTCTTTGAAGTCTTGGTATTTTTTTTATTTGCCAAGTATTTCATGAGCTTAACTGGGAATTTTCCGGGTACAAGTTGTGCTTTTACTCTTTGGGCTGCCATGTCATTGCCAAGTCCGAGTTTGTGTCTTTGATGCAAAGAACCCTATAAGGGTTTACTGCATAAGGATGGGAAAAAGAAAGTGAAAAACCATAGCAGATCACTAAAACCTTATGGTTACCCTTCAGTCCCATGTTTATATAAGCCCGAGAGTGTATGTAGGTTAGTAAATTCATTAACATATAGAAATTTGTAGTATGCACATAGACGGGCTGAAATTTTGAAGGGATGCGTCATACACAATTTGGTAACGTTGAGTCTCACAATTATTATTGTACTAATCTTGTTTGCCATTAGGCATTCCTTTTGGGAGGAACTCCCACCAAGATTTGTCAGTGCTGGAATTGTTTGACACTTACAAAGAGGCGTTTTCTGGTCCTATGTTAACAAAAATAGTGGCGCCTTCGGACGCATACATGTGGTCATACCTTCTCTCTCTATTGTTGAATCTGATGGCAAACAGTAATTTTCCCATGGGCAATCTATTGTGGGCTTTATTGGTCAGTCATGACTATGGCACTGGCATGTTCAACACCCGTGGATGTATATTCTTCTGAGATCTTTGTCAGCTATGTTTGATGTGAGAAGATTGTATTACACTTACAATTGCACCCAAATATTTTTTTTGGTTTAACCCACGCAACACCAAAACATATCTCATGCTCTGAAAACTTATTTCATGCTGGAAACTCTTGCCGGTATTATCTTTTGCTGATAGCCATATCTTCACCTCTAGTTTGCTTTTCTTCCATATTTATAGTACATTTGCAGAGCAAATTCACATTGATCATTTTTTTATATGACCATATTATGTATACATGAACATAAGTGTAAAGTGGCATCAATTATAACATGTGTGGGAGATTTCCTTGCGATGGGAAGGTTGGCATATATGGTCAAACTAATAAAACTTCAAGCTATGTTAAGTGATGATCTTGTCACCAATATGTAACTATTGAATTTTTCTCTGCTTCATAACAACTTACACATAGGAATTGAAAATTTGCAGCTCCTCGTCATGAGAATTTTTTTTAGAGCTGCTTTCACCACTGGTGAGTGTGCAGATAGATTTAGCCTGTCTAAAAAACATAATTTCAGGACCCTCTTCAATAATAGTAAGATTCAAAAAATTGTACAGCAGTTCCAGCAAAAACGTTCTTTTCCGGTTTGTAAAATGATAAAAGTGCAGCCTTCAATAATTCATTCACGTAGTTACTGTTTAGTGTTAAAAGTTGTTTCTTTCTTCAAATATCTAGAACAAATCTATGCAGGAAAAATCTACTTCAATGCGTATAAAATTTTCTCTTAACCTGTAATCTTAAACATATCTATTAGACTATTTCTAATCATTAAATTAAACAGATTCCCAGGTGATTTGAACATGTACATTTAGACACTTGTGTTCCTCCTAAGTTGTGATGCCTACAAAGTTCAGTCTCCCTAGCTTCCCTTTTTTAATGTTTTTTTTTAGCATTTTCATTCCTTTTTTATGTTCAGGTGATTTGACTTGCTTTTTGTTATCTTCGCCTATTTTCTTTTCAAAACAATCAAATTTAAATATCATGGTCACTTACCATTTAAAGTGATTAGCTTTTGGAGTGGAATAAGCTTAAAAGTTAGTAATATGGACTACATCAAAACAATATAATAGTTGTTTGACGGCTGTAAATTCTACCGATCATGAAAGTAAACCACTTAACTTGAAATTAAACATCACCATCACATGCTTAAAAGTAAATTCTATTATAATTTGTCATCATACTAATAGTTGTGAGCAAAGATATGAATGGATTGATGGTGTTTGAAGGTGTCATCAATAGATAGATCCATAAAACTAGTGATTGCACCCTTAGTTGCAAAGAATACGCTGATCAAGATGATGTTTTAAATATTTTTTAAACACATTCTAATTAATTATTGAACTTTTTAATAGATTTTCTATCCTCAATCTTTGATTTGTATGCATCTTGATAACCAATCTTAGTCTTATATATTATTTGTTTTTATAGTCTCTTCGTTTTTCTTCTCTTTTAAAATGTGTACAATTTTTTAAAATGGTAATTGATGACGATGATGACTTTAAATGTCTTGAAGATCAAATTAGTCTATAGGACCCTAAGTCACCACATTTGAATTCATGGAGGATAAAATTCATAAAAAATTCGTTGCAAAAAAATTAGCTATAAAATTCTTGATTAAATTCGACTGAAAGAAATATATACATCTAATATATTTTAAATCTATATAATTGAAAAATATACATTTAAAAAAATCTATATATAATAAATTTAAAACGATTAAGTATTTATATTAATATTTTATAAACTATAAAATATATTTATAAATATATTATATATAACTATAAATATATCATAAATATTTTAATATTTTATAAATTATAAAATATAACTATAAATATTTTATTATGTCCCAATTCCCATTAGTTCATTTGCTATGGTCTTAAAACCTAAAACGATCATTTCGAAAGAGACATGACTCAATATAATAACTCGTGTTTAGTTTGTTGTGGTCTTAAAATATTCTCACTGGAATAGTGTCTCTTTTCCCAATCCCTGTGCGCACTAGAGTAGTTTCTATAACTTGCACATCATTTGCGCATCACTAAATTATATTAACACAGACTACATACTTCTACGAATGTAGTGGAAACCCTGTTAGGTTGGGACTGCATGGTGGATGTAGCATGTGAACACTCAGTGTAGAGGGTCATCGTGTCGCTACATATGAGCACTCAACATAGAGGGCATCACGATTCACAACGTCAAGTTGCTAATTTCAACGCATTGTATTACGATTTTTTAATGTATTTGCCTTTAAGGTTTGTGATTTAATTCATCACGAATTTAATCACGAATTGAACGATTTTTTTTGTGTTTTCTTTAAATTCAGCGAATTTCAATTTTTTCCAGTTGAATTCGCCGAATGCAATGACTAAGATAGGACCCAACAAAGTGTGTAGGAAATGCAATTTTGTTATGAATTCTCTCTGCAAAGTGTGATATAAAGTTGTCTTTGTTGACATCAACCTTCCAAATCTTTGGACTCTTTCTAGCTGAAATGCCTTAGCAACCATTGGACTATTTCCCTTTGAAGTGTTATAGCAACCATTGGACCTTTTCCCTTTGAAGTGTCGTAGCAACCATTGGACTTTTTCCCTTTGAAGTGCCATAGCAATCCTTGGACTCTTTGCACTTTAAGTGCCCGAGAAAAGAAGTAATGGATTAGAAACATGTCAAGATGATAAATAATTAAACCCAAAATGAGATAAAACTGAGATAAAAATGATTCTTTAACACCCTAATTGTCAAAAGAAAACCTGGATAGTCAGCAAACATGTTTATTTGTGTAGATAGTTGGTTCGATGGCCATTTAGATATTAAATATCTAAAGAGGGTCCAAAAATCGTGTTAGCTACCATGAGACAAACACTCACAATACTTGCATAATAAATGTATGAAAGCTTAGAAATAAAGTAACACAATCATTTCTTCTGATTAAGAGCATTGGCCTAATTTTGTCCATATGATAGTAACTCTTATCCACAATATGTCTCACCCACTAGCCCTCTATGTTCTTATATAGATAAGAGAGAGGCTAGGGCTAGAGTTAGGGTGAGTAGTTACAAATAAAATAAGAGAATAGTATTATCAAAAGTCAATTAAGTATTTCGTTAATTGATAATTTTTTGTAATAATAGGTTGTGGATAAGTATGCACCAATTAGTGCCCACCCATGAGTTACAAATAAATAATACAAGTGCATCTTAAAACTAAATTATAGCGTATAAGTAATTAAATACACTAACATGCCCCCTTAAGGTGTACTTCGATGAAAAGGATGGAGGAATCATTGAACTATCCCCTCTTGATGAAACGTTCCTTCACTTCCATAAGTTCACTCAGTTGAACAAATTGGCTCTCAAGCAAGGGTTTTGTGAAGATGTTTGCAACTTGATCATATGTTCAGAAAAGTTTAAGATCAATGACCTTGTCTTGTATCAAGTGCTGAATATAATGCATGTGGATCTCAACGTGCTTTGTGCATTATTGCTCCATTGAGTTGCGAGAAATGTGGATAGCACTTTGATTGTTGCACCAAAGCTCTGTGGATTAGGTCTGTGGAAATCCAAAGTTTGAAAGCAAGCGTTGAATCCAAACCGAGTCATGACAGACAATGACAACTCCACTATACTCAACTTTCATAGTAGACAAAGCAGTAGTAGTTTGCTTCTTGCAAGACCAAGACACAAGACCTGCCCCAAGATGATAGACGTATCCTGCAGTTGATTTGTGATCGTTTGGATCTCCTACCCAATCATTGTTTGTGTAGCCAGTCACTGTTGTATTCCCACCAGTAGTGTAATTAAAAATTGAGGCTTTTCCTATTGGCTCTGATACCATATTAAATTTCTAGATAGGGTAGGGACCAAAATCGTGTTAGCTACATAAGACAAACACCCACAATACATGCATAATAAATCTATGAAAGCTTAGAAACAAAGTAAGACAGATTCATCTAAGTATCATAGCTACCTCTTTCAATTAAGAACACTGACCTTATTCTGCCAATATAATAGTAATTCTCATTCACAATATGCCTGACCCACTAGCCCTCTATGTTTTTATATAGATAAAAAAAGGAGGCTAGGGTTAGGGTTTTGGTGAGGAGTTATAGATAGAATAAGACAGAACTATTATTATTAGAAGTCAATTAAATATCTACTTAATCGATAATCTTATCTAATAATAGGTTTGTGAATAAGTATGCATCAATTAGTGCATACCCACTAACTATAAATAAATAATACAAGTGCATTTTAAAACCATACAATAGTGTAAGGGTAATTAAATACACTAACATTAGATTCAAAATAAATTCATTGAGCTTTGTTTGTTTATCTTGACTTGGGGGTTCTTGAACCAAGTTATGATTGTAAATTAAAATATCAATGTAAGTAGGTCTTATAACATTTTATAGTGGCATTTTAGGAGAAAATGAGCTGCATCTTCTATTTCAATTGAATTACATAACTTACAATTTTTTTTTCTCAAGGTGTTTTTAGGAGTGTCCACCTACTAGTTTCACTATGCAGCTCATGTGAGTTAGTTCTTAGTTTTGTGATCATAATTTTCTTCTTGAAGCTGACAACCTTATATGGGTACGACAGACGTTCAAGTTTGGGATTGATGATATATTTGTAATAAGATAACCTTCTTTTATCTTTGACATTTTCATCCATTCAAATCTTTATTTTATTTTTGATATTTTCATCCATCCAAAAGTTTTCAAATATCTTAGATTAAATTTTTAATTTGAGGTCCAGAACACATGAGAGGGTCATTTCATTGTGGATGTCCAAAAGTTTAACCATTTATCAAAGTTTTTTATCCAACCTCTTTTAAGATGAAAAGGTGTTATGCATCATTATTGAGCAATGCTAGGAAGTCTATCTATTAACATAACTATCATGTCTTTTCCACCATTCCATATAGTCTATCATCATAACTCATAATTTAACTATCAACGAATTAATAAATATTTAATAGAATTGCCCATATATACATCCAATATACTTTTTATTTCAATTTAGATGGATCTTACATCCTAAAGCCTATTAAAAGATTGTAAAGTTTCCCTTTCCCATTCCCACATATTGCTTGTGTTATTTCATGTCTTAACTATTGTGTCTTCTCCACCATACCATATAATGTATCATCATAACAAGTGATTTAACTCAACTATTATTTAATTAAACATAACATTGGACAAAAGTAAATTTATTTAATATCCTGCCCAAGTTCAAATCCCTCTAGCTGTTAGGTGACCTACAACTAAATACATCCAAAATCCACATGATTTGGTGTAGTAGGAAAATGGGATTATTGGCAAATAAGATGATTGGCTGTACGGGGAATGGGACCTTGATTGTGTCTGAAATGGGTGAGGGCCCTTCAACTCTCATTTAATCAAAATTAAAAAAAAAAAAACTTCATTTAATATCCCACAATCGACATATAATTTACATAAAGAAAAAACATGATAAATTACTTACATTGGATATAGAATATAAACTAGGATAAACTCATATTCGGTATTTGAGACGTACCTACTAGTTACAATTTATTAAAATTTTGAAGTTCAAAACATGGCAAACTATTATTATTGCGAAGACTGTTTTATTATTATATAGCATCCTAGTAGTTTTTGATTGATCTAAAAGAATTAATTTAAATTAATTTTCAAGTTCTCATAATAAAACTAATTATCGGCGTAATTATTCAATATTTTAGAATATATATACACTAATATTTATATGATGATAATTTTGGCAAAGTAAAGCACAAGCCCTTAAAATTTAAAACTAATGTTTAGCCAACAACAACCTTTCTTTTGGAAAAGCTATGCTATATATTTCAAAATATCATAGCACTAAGAATTTTTATGTTTAAAAATTCCTAGTATTTTTGTTTGATTGGCAAAACGAGAGATTTTATTGGGGCCCTCACACTTTTTAAAGCTAGAAGGAAGTACATAACTTGAAAGCATAGATAAAGAAGACAAGTAAACATATCCTTAAGATTCAAAAATCCAATTTTGCATTTTAACATACAAACAAATAATACAACTATATATGAGGAAGGGGTAGCTAGACAAAATGACGGCTATGCAATGCAGTGCATTGCCCAATTTCAGGGGTGACCCCTAAACCACAGTGCCCACTTAGTAGGTTCCAAGATTGACCTAAGCCAAAACCCACCTCTCGGAACCACCTTCACCCCCAAGCCAAGAAAGCAAAAGGCTATGAGTCGAAGCAGCTGTATCGAAATAAGATTCAATAGGGCCCGGCCCAACCACCAACCACCATTGGAGCACTAACCGACCGCAACCAGCCAAAGCATGAAAGCAACCCACAACATTGACACCATGAATCGCTCAACAATAAAATAAGGAAACAAAATACAACCCCCACGACAAGCAGCAGGAATAGGAAGGAGGAGATCACGAAACAGAGGGAGCTGATCCCCTAGATTCATGACCCTCCGTCAAAACAATTCCCTCTAGAGCCTTGCTTTTGCCCCCACCAACATCTACACCACAGCCCAAACCAGACCCCTCTCCATGCTTTCGTGTTGTGGGGGGCTGAGCTCCACCAACACCAGAGGACGTCATAAATTTGAAATGCCTCAGAAGGTATTGTGGTATATTTTGATTTTCCCTAGACAACAAAACAAAGTAGACTCATGAAGCCATATTGGTGCTCACACCTAACTGGGTGAGATGTGTTAATGTGTCGGGGGCGGCGGGGAGGACGGGGGCTCGAAGGGGGCGGGAGAGGACTTTGAGGATTTCCATGATATCCATGGGCATTTCCCTTCTCTGATCCATTCCTCAATAGTAAGGCCCCCAACCTTCCATGGGCATTTACTAGGCTGGGAGCTTGAAGCTAGGGCTATCAAATCCTGTATGTCAACAGGAGGAACATGGGATGACTTATCCACCTCTTTCAATGAGCCCTCACAAGTAGAGGGGAACTATTATGAATTTCTACATGGAGATGAGGCATATTTGTGCAAAGTTCTACCTCGACCTTCACAAGAAGCAACTTTTTCTTCCACCGCTTGAACCTTGTCCTCCCAATCAGGGTTGCCACCGACCCTTACTGACCTGCAATACATCTTTTTATTCGGCACTGGCCTCCAGTCCAACAATTATTGGGCCAATGTAGTAAGAGACAACAATTTGACCTTCCCACTTAAGATCAGCAAGGTCAAAAACTGGATGAAATGTTTCCCAAACCACCTTAAGATCATAGTCACAAGGTTTGGCCAGATCTGCACAAAATCAGGCCGGATCTGGATTTTTTCGGATTTCCGAATCTTGTGACTATGCTTAAGATCCTCCAAAGTGGGATGAACAGCAGGATGGATCACTGCCTTCACCAAAAAACTGGAAAGAGTATAAATCATGAGTAATTGCTGCCAATTTACGAAGAAAGTCTTTTCAAATAGAGTCATATGTGTGCTTCACACCAGGGATATCACCCCAGCCTCACCCCAGAACTTGACAAACAAAATCTTCACCCATTCCCTTATCTTGTGCAAAGCACATATGCAGCCTTTTTACAAGATCACACCACCAAAAGACACATTTGAATGAGAACTACTAGCCAAAGCAGCCATGGAAGCTCCACAGAAAACCAAAGGAACAAAGGAGAGCAGATAGGAAAACTAACATAAATCAGGAAGAGTGATGGCTAGGGAAAGAAGACGATGGTTTTGCAGTCAAATCAATTCAACATTGATTGCCAGCATCCAAATATACGTGTCAAGCCTGAAGAGCACACAAGAAATACTGAGAGAGGGGGTGGCGGGAGCGGGCTGGGGTGAATCAGTATTTCAAAAACTTTAAACACTTTAACAAAACCCAGAAATCAAAGCATTAACCGCAATGTGAAACACCATAGACAAGATAAGCGCATAGATTACGTGGAAAACCCTTTCGGGAAAAAACCACGGCAAAACATTGCTTTTATTTTCAACAATGGGCACCAACCCAAGTTACAAAATGAGCATCAACTCACTGTAAGCACCAACACCAAAACCCTGAAGCACCTACTTCAGCAAGAGCACCAACTCCCAAAATCCTGAAGCACCTACTTCAGCAAGAGCACCAACTCCCGATGCCTGAAGCACCTACTTCAGCAAGAGCACCAACTCCAAACATTAACATCATCCGCCTTCAACTCAAATGAATCAGATGTCTGAGCACCAACTTTAGAAAAATTTCTGCCAACCAATTCTCTTAAATTGCTTATCTATGATCACAGAAATTGCGCTGCCATTTGACATGAAATTCAACTGCTGCGTTGCACTCAGAATTTAAAACGAAGACACTCTTATTTTCTACTTAGTCTTCTGCACCTTTTAAAAACCTTTCTACTCCATCGTGCCCCCTATCAAATTCAATAACTACTACCAAAAAAAAACTTGCATCTCCCTTTATTTTTTTATTTGCACGAAGGTCTTCAAATGTTCACTCATCCACCGTTGAACACGCTGCACTATATTCATGTGAACTCATTTTTCTTTCACACTTAAAAACTCTCTTACAAGAGAAGTATATATCATTCTAAGAGGAAGTGATTATATTTTATTTTTATTTTTGGCGCTGCCCACCCCACTTCGAAAGGCATTAAAGCCTCACGTCAAAGCCAAAAAAAAGGATAATCAATTCGCACAAAAGTGAGTGGCCCGTCCATTTAAGGAACCACGAGGTATTTCATTAAAACGAAGGGGGATATGCCACGTAGACAGCAATGGAGGGGACGGTTAGAGAAGAAATGGAGGGAACAGTTAGATACTTTTGCCACCCACGACCCTTCTTAAAACCAGTTAATGCCATAATCACTGCCACAATAAAATAGTCAAGCGATACAAAGAAGAAACAGTGATGAATAAAATTGGGCCCCACCAATCTTAAAGAAAACATTCTCCAAAAAAGCCAATAAGGAAAAATTTGACAGAACACTTACTGACAGACATTTGATATTTCAAATGCTGACGTAGTGGGTAACCAAACAAGCAGCCAGCTGAACCTCCAAGTAGCTCAAACAACTCAAGCAAGCAGGTAGACACCTCAGTTTGAAATTTAAAATTTAAAGTGAAAACAGTAACAATCTGATGAATAATCAGCAGCTCTTCTTTCATTCCAATTCTCTTAATAAGCCAAATTGTCATCAATGACAAACCTGTTCGACAAAGCCAGGTACACTCCCTTTGGGAGATGGAGTTCTTTAGATGTCACTTTGCCATTCCTGCACATAATCTGGGGCACCTAGCTATAATTGGCCCCCGAATAATCAAACAGCAAAAAATATGATTTGAGAATTCTGTACCAGCACTGAATTCTCAAATCATTACTAGCTTGTTTGTTTGGTAAATACTCATTACTACAATGTGGCAAGCATTATCATTTAGCCCTAATTCTAAAGAGTACAAACAACTGCCAATTGTGGAGCTCAGGTAATATTATTTATTTAATCTATGCATGTGTTGAATAACAACACCAAAGCCAACATGGAGTCTGTCAACACTAGAACTTTACACCGGCCCTCAGAAACCGGATGATCTTACCTTTTTTAAAAAAAAAGATAGCCTGCTGCAAGTTTCTTATATAAATTATTGTAATACAACATTCACAATTGATGAAGGCTTGGTGAACTATGGAGTTTTATTTCAACTGTCTTGACCTAAATCTCCACAATTTCCATAGATATTCCTCAAACGAAATTTGTTACACCTACTGAAATTTAAGTGAAAGGATTCATTTTCTTAGAATTCTCTCTGGTGCTGTGAATCTTTCATGGCAACTGATATGTGCTTTAGATCTCAACTCCCACACACACTTCATTTTTATGGTGTCATTGGGTCATCGCAAAGTGATATTTTGAGATTTATAGTAGGTCCTTCCACATAAAATTCCTCTGCTTGTGTTGATCACTAACCGATGATCACTTTCAAATTTGAAGAGGTATAGAATTTAGTAGGTTGTGTTTGCAAGCCTTTCTACCGTTTGTATCGCAAGATTCTGATAAAATTTTAAGACATTATTTTAACTAGGTGTAGTCTATAGTAACATTAAGTGGTAGTGGACCAAAAAATTTCTGGTTAAGCTTACTTTTTTGCCGACACATTGAAAATGGACTCTTCATTTGGGTTGCACAGGTGGATGGGGGTCAATATTGACGAGGGATGTCAGTGGTTCCATCACAATTCATTTTCATTATGCGCATGGGCAATGCCTCCATTGTATGATAAGTAGGTTTAATTTTGGGCCTTATCTGTTCTAAAATCTTCTGCTAATTGATAGCTATTGCCAACCTTTGAGTAGACTTATCTTCAAAATTATGCTGGTAAGGGTGAATGCTTTCCTTCAAATATGCCTTGTACACTTGTAGAACAAGATTTCCATAGTCTTATATCAATATGGGATATTATTGTTTTATATTTTAGAGAACTTAGAAAGCTTTGAAGGGTTGGATGCTGGAGGAAAAATTAGAAAGAACTAAATGACTAGGGAATTTGGTTTTGTTCTCAAGAAGTCGAAACAAATTTTTTTTGATCATGTAAACAGGTACACTTCACCTTTACTTGTGTGATTTTAGTTTAATTTTGTAAATGTGAAGAGTTCTCATTGATGCTTCGTTTTAAGTTTCTTCTAATGGTATTCAGTAATTGTTTTTTTGCAGATGTAAATCCTACTATGCTTAATCCTTCAATGCTTATAGAAGAGAGTAGGAACCCAAGGAATTTTGAGCATTTTCTGGATGAGGATGTGATCTCCTTTTCTGAAGTTGATATAGTTACTCCTGCACAAAAGTTGTTGGCAAGGAAACTAACTTTCCAAGTTACTCCGCAGAGAAGCTTGTTAGTGACAGGTGAGTAAAGGCTTGCTACATGAACATATTTTTGAGATCTTCTACAAAAACTCTTAGTTTTAAATTAAAGACAATAAATTGGTTCCTCGCTTTACAGGTCCAAATGGAAGTGGCAAGAGTTCAATATTCCGAGTTCTTGGAGGTCTTTGGCCTGTAGCAAATGGAAGAATCAATAAACCAGACGAGAATTATGATAACATTCAAAGCTCACAAATTCATCGAAATATATTCTATGTGCCTCAGCAGCCTTATACTGCTCTTGGCACTCTTCGGGATCAAATCATATATCCACTGACCCTTGCAGAAGCCACTTTGAAGGCATCGCAAGAGTCTGGACAAGGTGAATACATCAAAAATGTTACACGTCCTATAATATTCCAAGACATGATTTGAGACAATACAATGCATTTTCAAGTAGAAGCTAACTGTGATGCACATTTGTCATGTTTGCAAATGTAGCGACTGGTTGTGATGCTGCAGAGATACTTGATGCACAGTTGAGAAATATTTTAGAGGATATTAGACTTATTTATCTACTTGAACGAGAAGGGGGTTGGGATGCTATTGTCAATTGGGAAGACATGCTATCTTTGGGCGAACAACAGAGACTCGGCATGGTACAGATACAATAAAAATTATTTAGTTTTGGAAGCTTGCCTAGTCTTTGATTTTGGCATTACAGACAAGGATATTTTGTAAGACTCTTTTCTTTTATCCACTTTGAGGGATAATTTTTTCTCTTTGTTTCTTACACATTTTTTGTGGTTTGGCAGGCTCGCTTATTTTTTCATAAGCCCAAATTTGGCATTCTTGACGAGTGCACCAAGTTCGTTCCTGGATTCCTCATGAATATTGCAGATCTTGAATAATGCCATGTTATAGTTATGGAAAAATACCATTATGTGTTTGTTGTACTTATAAGGATACATTTCTGTTATTCTGAAATTATTTTCTCTCTTGGCAGTGCTACAAGTATCGATGTTGAAGAACAGCTGTACAAGCTTGCACAGAGTCTTGGCATTACGGTTGTAACTATTTCACAGGTAAGCATGTACTGCGTAACATAGTGCATTTTGAACTTTACTTCAATATTGCAAAATAGGTTGCTGAATTAGAGTTGCTCCGTGCTTTTGTATTTTGCAGAGACCTGCTCTTATACCTTTCCATTCGGTGGAGTTACGGCTGATTGATGGAGAAGGTAGTTGGGAACTTCGTTCTATCAAGCCTTGATCAAGTATTACCAAGGGTTTACAAATATTGTGAAATCCAGACTCTACCTAATTATCATTCTCTACATCTTTGATGAGCCATTAATTCATAAATACAGGATAAAGTTTATCTTTGTAGCTTATACTCATTGATTGGAACTTATGTCAATCTTTGGAGACTGAAATATCAAGGAATTTCCAGAGTCTACTTGATTTCTACGATCTTTCAGGAAGAAGGCAATCATGCTTAGGCTACTGTCCTGGATTTTTCCACTCAAACGTTATTTAGTCAGGAATCCATGCTGTTTCCCTAATCAAAGCTTTTGATATGGAGGGTTGACGGCAGGAGTGCTCACCTTTTTGACATTGTATTAAAGGGTCACCATCAATTTGTAAAATCCAGCCAAATTATCAGGTAGGACTAACGTCATTACTGAAGCGATTTATCGGTTGCTATACGCATGCTTTGTTTTCTAGTAAATTCATAAAACAGCCATGAAGATCAGAAACACTGCTAAATTTCATAAGCTGCCCAGCAGTTCCAGGCAGTTTCCTGACCTGAATATCTGTATCATACTCCTGTCAAGCATATAAAGTTTTCCAAATAATAATTTTATTCATTAAATTTGACAGACCTCTTTTTCTCTGTTATCTGAAATATGTATTGGCTTTTCATTATTCAGCCATAGCCAGCTTCTCAGATGTTAACTTTTTTATTTGAATGTTAGAGATCTCTGTTTGGTAGTCTCTGAAATATCCATTGGTTTAATTACTCATTCAAGGCCAGCTCATTATGAATTTTACTCAAGCACATCCTTCCACAAAACATATGTTTGAAGACAATAAATACAAGGCTCCTAACATGAAGAAGATTATATTTTTCTGTTGATGGAGAATCCATTGCTGATATGTAAGTAATTGTCACAAGGTTGATCGACTACCTAAACCAACCTTACCAACCACATGCCAAACTCGCTGCAAAACTTTCTTTGCAATTCATGACAATTAACAATTGTCCTTCTCACCAGTCTGCATAAGACGTCTATCATCTATTGGTAACAAACATTTAGGCTTTTGCAATATGCATGGAAAAGATAGTAAACCAGTACACAATTCCACTTCAGCAACTCACCTAAGCATAATCAAGCATGTGAGAAAAATCATAAACACAAGCATCTACTTATGCTATCCATCTATGGCATCGCGATCATCCTATATTATAGAACAAAAGCTTCCTAAGCAAATTAAGAGCATCTTCTCCATCCACTAAACATAATATAAACATCATATGAATCCGTCAAGAATGAAAAAAGCAGCAGTTGAATCCACTTACAGTTAGATAGGACAGCGATGATAAAGATGGAAAGAGAATAAGAAAGCATTATGAGGAGATGAAAAATGTATTGCAGCCATATGTTCAGACACAATAGATGAATAACGTTAATGGGGGGAGTAGAAGGACTGATGTTCTCTTTATATGCTGAAGTAATGGACTTGCATAAAAATTATACAACAATGAACTTACATAAAAACCTATAAAGAATGCAAGGTGGGCATATAATTTCAGTTGTGTGTGTTTCTTGTACCTGGGGTTTTAAAATATGATTAGACAGCACATATTCAGTCTAGTCGTTTTTATGTCAACATTTGGCTCCTTTGATGCGACTCATTGAGTATTGCTCAGAGGTGAGATACTCGACACTTTTTACTGCAAATTGAAGTTTGGTGGGAGAACACACTAAGGAACTTTTAAATATGAGGTACAGAGGACTTGGAAGGCAATCAAGAGGGAAGTTTTTTTTCAGAGATCAAGATGAATTTTGGTTGGAATTTCCCCATCTGTTGTGGCCTTGGGTTCTAAGAAGAATGGATGCATCTCTATGCAATTGGTCATCGAGTAGGCTATTCTCCAGACACTACTGGATGAGATCCATTGACTATTGGTTTGAAACTGCATTAAACTAATATATTGTTTGATGAACCCTCAAAGGTAGGGTGAACTTTAACGATGTTAAGAAAGCGAAGTTGGTATTTGGTACGAGAGTGGTTTCTAAATGTCTCGTTACTAATTCATATACTATTTGTGGAGAGAGGCATATCCCCCAATTGTAGAAGTTTTCCTTGGGGCATAGGCAACCAGGGGATGGCACAAGGAACTAGGGGAATTTGTGATGAAGAGGACCTAGTCGAAGAAAATAGTTGGGGGTAAATAGGTAAAAGGGGATGTAGCGAAAAGAGAATAGAAGAACAAAGGAGAAGAGAAGATGGATGAATACAAACTGGGGTAGCACGTTAGAGCCAAGAAAAGTATTATTAGGAAGAGAATGGAAGAAGTGGCCACAATGTCATGAAAATAAACAAAATACAAAAAAAACTAATTATTCCAAAAAATAAAAGACAATTCAAAATAAAAAACACAAAAATCAGGACCAGTGGGGCAAGAGAGAGGGTTGGGCCTACTACGATAGGTCAAATGATTTTTCTATTTAATTTGAAAGAGGAGGTATCTTCAAATCCACTAGTAGAGGGGAGGGACCATTCAAGAGGCAATGGTATTTATTATAGAAGAGAGGGAGGAGGCAACATTCATATTGGACTAGTAGACCAACTGATAAGTCAACCAAATCTTCCGAGTTGTTTAGAGTCAACAAGAGTGTAAGCAAACATAAAAGAATTAGTAGAGTGTGAAGAGTAGGGGAGAGAAAACAAGTAGAAAATGTAGAGTGTGTGGAAGAAGATAATGTAGAAAAGAAGCCCATATTAGATTCCTCAACTACAAAATAACTACCAAACATATTGATCCAATGTGATCGCTCGAGTCGCGTCACATAACAAGAAGACAATTACAACTATTAAGTCAACCTACTCAAATTGAGAGTATTTTAGAGGAGAAACTCAGTCCTATTTGGAATCTTGGTAGATTGGATATATCTATACTATTAAGTCATTCACCACCAATGGTAGTAGAATAGTATGAAGAGAGAGAGAAGACTTGGAAATATTACTTAAATTACCTATACATTAAAGAGGAGGGAAAATAGTAGAAGAATTTGACGTGGTACCAGAAACATAGTACTTTGAGTTAAAATCGAGTAGAGATAAAGGGAGGAAACATGATCTTATTGGGGATATTGCAAAGAAAAAAAATCGCTGACAAAAGCCAATAGTGACAACAACACGAGGGGGAATACAAGAGTAAAAACAATAATAAGAAAACTATGCCACCATCCTGACCAATCATGCTTCCCATAACGAATTTGCTTATGTTTGAAAAAGATACAAAAAAATAAAAAAATATGTAGTGGAACATTTTTTAGTGTTAGATTCATATTGGATAAGTATTGGGATTATAAACCTGAAAGTGAATATTTTTTACTTTGTTGGTTCATTGAGAGAGGACAAATTACATTGGTATATGAAAATCAGTTCGAAACACATATTAACTTGGTCTAGAGTAGAGGTACCTTTTTAAAATGACTAATTATATAGACATTCCAACATAAAATGTTAGCAAAATGAAGTACATCAAACAAGATATATGAGAGTGTGAAAGACTCTAATAGAAGGTTCATAACTATTGTAAGAGAACTTGAGAAACCTTTAAATGAGTAGCAAAGGACATAATGGTTTATTTCTGGATTGCAATTATACTTATGTTCAACGATAAATGGTAAGTTTTTTCAAACATTTCAAGATACCTTAGAATATGCTTTTGGGATTGAGGCCCAGTCACGGTGAAGAAAAGGGGATGCCACCATGAAGGATGAGCTTACAAGGGTTCAACAAAAGCTAGAAGCATTGCGGTTGAAGCATGAGATTCTAATGAAGGGAGATGGAACAAGCATGATTGCTCCCATATCACTAGTGAAAGGACCTACCCCAAGAGGAAAAAATGTGGTATACTATATACTATACAAAATGACACTGCAAATATGAATGTCCCCATTGTGTGGTAGCATGGAGAGCGACATCAATTAAATTGGTTTCATGGAGTCTACTACATGCCATGAGATCCCCTTAACAACCCCAAATTCATGGAACGTTCTAAAGGGTGTATTGCAAAATTTGTAGTATGGGATTACCATCCATAACATGTTTGGCCATTATATGAGAGATCACTACCAACAGATTAATTATCGTACATTGTGCAATTCATACAATCACTAGAACTATCATTGTTGAGGTAAGTATTCCTTGGAAAAAGATCAAACCCTAAGTAGACCTTTGTTGGGGACTCCAAATACTTGGTAAATCTTACAAGTGCAACTCATAATATTTATATCTTCAAGGCCTTTATGCCCCTATTATCCTTAGTGTGAGCTCCTCCTAATCCTAGGTCATCTTCCTCTTCTTAAAGTGGATTTTCAAGCACAAACAGAGTAGATTGTCCATTCATTTATTGGGAAGGGAACCTTATAAATATAAATAAGAGCCCTAAAATTCAAAACTCAGTTTTGGTTGATGTCATTGGACTGACTGATGATGTATAAGGAATTCCATAGAAAACAGTATGCCATCGGCCCAATCAATGATGTCCACAAAATGAAGGGTCATTACAAGATGTCATCAGTTAAGTAAATGACGTCGACATGTGCAAGAAAAATAAAAAAAAGAGGGTAAAAGGGGGGAATGGGAACCTAGGAGGAAAAGAATGCTGATGTCATGGTGATATGGTGGTAGTAGGAAGTACAATGCATGATAAATCTCTCACAGAGTGCCACAAACCAACCCATCCCAATCTCGATGTATGCATGAACATACACTTTGGGAGATTTGCGTTCCCAAGCAATGGAACCAAAACATGTTAGTAAGAAATGATAAGGTGTATACATATGCCCCTCCCCCCCTTCGAAGTTCATCATATGTCACAATAATATAGCGAGTGATGGTGCTTTGGGAAAGAACATAATACCAAAAAGATAACAAATGTTGGTAAATTTGAGATAAAAATGAAATTAAATATATAAACATAGGATATTTGCTTATCAGGTTGCTTTTAATAAGTTTACCATCACCGATCATTGTTGCTTGGTTAGGTTTGGTTAATAGGTGCCAAAACGGGTCCAATATATTGGTGCTAGGATGGGTTCCACATACTTGCCAAATCACTAATATTTTGATTTTTTTTGCAAAAAATATTCTGTTAGTACTACAAAAATCCTTGTGATGCCAAGGTTCTAGTGTTTTTCCATTTTTTCAATAGGAGCCATGATTGTAAAGATATGGTACTTTCACGAATTCTATTGAATAATGTTTGAAAGTTTGAATTTTTAGTTGGGAGGCTATAAATGGGGTCAAGGCCCTTCATTTTTTATATCACAATCATGTAATTTCAGATTTTGGAGTCCTAGGAGAACCATTTTTGGGCACAACGAGACGCTATAGCAAGAAGCCAAAGAGAAGAGTGTAGGGGAAAACCTTTGGGGTTAGCTGTGGCGATGATCCTGGTATGTTTGGCATTTAAATATGGGATGGTTAGGGGCTAATATGCTTCGTAGAATTTATCCCAAAGGCCATTAAAATGTAGGTAAATGCACAAGGGGCAATGTGTTTGTGTTAGGGTAAATTTTTCATTATATGTGTGTTAAGGGTAATGGATTTGTATTACATGATAGAATTCACAACATAATCGATGTTGTTTTGTCATATAGTTGATGTAGTTTAAAATTGATAGATGGTCGAAGACGTATTGTCAAAATGGTTGATGAAGTATAAATTTATAAGATGGCCAATGATGCACTGTCACTTGGTCAATGTCGTTGAAAATTAGACATGTGCGATGATGCAAGGTAAAATTGCTGATGTGACATTTTCTTATTTTTTTAAGTTTGTGTATTTTGTCTGATTTTCATTGACTAGGCTACGTTGTTCTATTTTTAAGAGCAAAAATGACCGCTATTGTGCCAGACAATCTATGCCTCATGGCTGCTAGAGTCATTAGGCAAACTATTAAATGTTGACAAGGCCTGTTTGATAAATTTTAGGTTTGGGGGCATCATGGAGATGTGTTGAGTACCCTTAGATGTCGATTTACTTATAATGTCATCATATTTTGGGAGGTACACACCAACACATTCAAGTGGGTGCTGGCGGGGGATATAGTGGAGGCTACCTTTACCTTGGAGGATGTGCATGCCATACTAGGGTCAAGGATATACCCATGATTTGTGACATCTCAAAGGCATAGGCATAGAGGCAGGGATTATCCCAGTGGGCCATGATGTCAGAGTATTATTACATATATTCATATATTGTGTGATTGAGTTATGTTTATGCAATGCCTATTTCAGATATGTAAAAGGAAATTATTGGTCTGTTGGTGACATGAGTTTTGTATCACAAGTCAAATGGAAGGGTCCCATTATTTCTATATGCAATGGCTACGTAGCTTTGGAGCAGGGCCTCATATACAACATGACAGTGTGTGTTTGGTTACAATTGTGCCACGAAATATATAGTATCGTGGCACATGAGCACTTGGTGATAGGGCCAATCGTTTTGTTTTTAGTGTGGACATTTGAGAGGCCCCCAATGCACAAACCCATAGGGACACCACTACAGGGTGTAGCAAACTTGCCTTGAATCAGATGTTGGAACTGACATCATTGGTGAGATCTCAGATTTGTTACCTGAGATTAAATATAGTCATGAGAGGGGATATTGTATGGACCCCATATACAAGTATAATCGATGCATGTCCTTCTTGACCATTTTTAGTACAAGTTTGTAGTCTTATAAAGATTATAGGAAATTTATTTTAGAGGGTGGAGCCACATTTGTGTGCATGGGTTCCAACCTAGTTTGGATTGACACATCCAATGACATCAATGGACTTGCATCAGTGTAGGGAAAGACATACTAAGGATCCAAGGGGGACAGGAGGAGAGGGACCATGACTATGTCTCATAGTTTTAAGGATTCAAAGAGATCCTCAACATGGGGGCAAGAGGTAGAGGCAAAGAGTTGAACCATCATCTGGTGATGGGAAGAGAGTAGAGGTGGTGGAAACATCACGTGCATCTGCCAATTTAGGTAACAATTTTTTATGGGGAGTCCTAGGCATGAGTACCCTGCAACAAGGGAGGATGCCCTTGCAAATGAGAAATAGGTAGGAGACGAGACATGTAGTTATGGGGGTATGAATTAAGGTTTTGGAAATGGGAAAAGGGTGCTTCGGACCCATGGGCATACTTATTACAAAGATTTTAGCAAGAGATCCAATGCCAAGAGCACATATTATGATATTGTGACCCTCAGTGTCTTTCTTGCAGAAGGGGAAATGGTAGTCAGGCCTGATGGAACAAAAATTGGATGAGGATGATGTTGTCCTCAAAGTTAGATAGGATAGGGAGGTTTTCTTTAATCAACAAGAGGATTGTCTAGGTGAGAAAGTGTGATTTATACATATTCTGGACAAGAAAAATCAATGTTATAAAGTAGAGTAATGATGTAAATGTATGAAAAATATTACATAACTAATGACATAACTTTGTATGAAGTTATGAAAACATAGTGGTATTCGTTGATCGAGGCCAAACATCATGACATTTTGGATGGAGTGTTGCCCCAAAAATATACCATGAAAAGAGACATGTAGGAGCCTTAAGTCTTGTAGGAGTGGTAACAAGATCATTATAAGAGAGGCAAAGAGAGGATCTAAGACCCTCCTCTTCTATAGCAGTAGTCACAATCAGAGTTGAGGCTTTGAAGTAGCATGCTATGGACACCCAAAAAGGCGTGATGAGAGAGCAACATACACATATGGCCAATATGATAGATAAGATATATATAACAACTATTTTTTTAGTGCATTTTGTAGCTAGAGAGGGATTTAACCACCACACGATGCAACATGGGTTAAGTTTTAGAGAGAAATCCTTGGCTCAATCCATTAGGTATGTTGTGTCCTCAAAGAGTGTAGCCCCACACCCTAATAGAGGTGCTAGAGGCACATGATGTATATGTTGTATCAAAATAGAGTATATTCATAAATATCAAAATACTATATAAATATATACTATATTTTTTATATATAACAAAATATTACAAACACACACACGCACAATATTTTGATGTGTGTGTGTGTATGTAAGAGTGAGAGAGAGATATATGTGACATTGGATCCTATTGTGCATTGTCTACATATGTGTTTGTTGTTCTTTTGATGCAATAATATGATAATATGTTTGTATTTTCATTCTTCATTAACAAATGTGAGCATAAATATGTCTTATAATGAAAGAATTAATGGAAAGATGTAATAAAGTGGAAAATGTGACATCTAATATAATTAAAAAGGAAATATAATTTAATTTGAGGTGATAAAAGTAAGAAAGTAAATGATTTAAAACCAAATCAATGCTTGCATTTTGTCTTAATGGATAACATGACCATCAAAAGCCAAAACTAATATGAAAAAGTGGTGAGGATATGTATGATAGGATAGGAGGTGGGTGCTTGTGAGGAAAGCTCATATTATTCTTTAGGTTCTTAATTTCTTAAATTCAAAAATGTTTAGCTAGATTTAATAAAAAGAGTCAAATTAAATCAAAAGGTTCTGGGAGAGCTTTGCACTTGTCATGTTCGGCCTTGAATAGGGTTATTTTCCCTTGCATGGCATATTGTCATTGTTATCAGCTTTGCGAGATACTGTCAGCTGCATTTATTTATTTTAATTCTTGGGCTTCCTCCCTTTGGGTAGTCCTTCCCTTATTTTATGGGTTCTCCTTAGGAGCTTGCGTCATTTGATGCATCTCAACTAGGAGAAAAAAACCATGGTACCGAAGTGAGCACACAAGTTTTTTCCCAAACTATACCATGAGACAATGTACCCATCTCTCAGGATTCTTCTCTTGATGTTTTGCTTGATTTTCTAGCTTTTGATACTACTTGCCAGTGGTTGGAGATCCACACCCTTACTAGCTATTTTGTGGGCCAAGTCCCGATCGAATCTATGATTCAAAGCTAGGTTCAAACCAATTGGTCACCTCATGGAGTGAAGCTTGTAGGAATCCAAACCATGATCAATGTGTTTTTCCTCTTTAGGTTTGAGAACTTGGAACATTTTGCCACCATTCACAAATATGGCCCAATTTATGTGCGAAGCTCTTTGCTAGTCTTCTCACTGTGTACTAGTGCCTTTTTCATTTAAGATAAAACCAAGCTCAAAGTCCCTACTTGGATATAATTCCTTGGCCTATTTATGCCCCTCTTGACCTTACTTGAACAAATGGTTAAACCCCTAAAACTGTATGTCTGTTTTGAGACAAACCACTTCTTTACCGCTCGTCCTCAATGTAGGGTTTGTGTGGAAGTGGACCTCTCTCAAGACCTTCGGGAGACTATTGACATCTAGACAGGTGACCAAAAATTCACTTAGATGATTATTTACATTAACCTTCCCAATACTTGCTTCCATTTCTAGCCTTGAACCACATGATTAAATATTTCCCTCTGATGGATAACTCAAACCCACACCCAAAGCAGTAACAAAGCCCTCTCTCCCCCAAGTGGGGGTGAATGATGGATGATAGGTGGTGGGGAGGAGAAACAATTTGAATAATCATAATGCGAAATCCCCTCCAAGCAATATCAAGCCTGTAATTTTGACTAATGCCACTTCATCAACCTCAATCCAAATCCTTCCTACTCGCACCCCTATGCCAAACCCTCATCCATTCTTGACAAGTGCTCCTTAGGATGTTAATGCCATTCTAAAAACACTAGAGTCTATACCTACTAGGATCTCCTTTTATCAGACACAAGATTCCTAGGCACCCTCGATAGCTATCTTGGTTGCAACCTCATGAGAAATCTCTCCCTCCCTACACGTGCAAGCAACTTTCCAATCAAGGAGTCCCTCACCTAGTAGTGAGGACAATTAGTTTGTTTTGCCTAAGAGGCAATTTTTCAAGTTTGGGGATTTTTCACAAGCAAACATGCCTTTTTTTTTAGTAACAACCACTTTGCAACGTTAGAGGGATCGAAGGGCAAAATCATGAACCTTGATAGTTTCCAATGAATGTGTTCTCACGGAATGTGCACGAATTGATAGACCCAACACATAAGTTTTTCGTGTGGGATAATTGTCATAAGTTTTTAGATATGCATATCTTGTGCGTGTAAGAAGTTAAAAATATCAATTTTTATTTTGTAGATGTCAGCTAATGTCATTTGGCCCAGTGCTACTTGTCACATGTCTAGACACGAGGTGGGGTGTGGTGGCTTATTCATCTTGATTGCTTCAATATATGTGCCTTAAGTGATTGATTGGGGAGTGGACCCATCTAATCATGTTATTTGGATAATTTTTTAATTTTGATAGTTAGATCCTCAGTATTATCAATATTTATGCTTCCACTATGTTGTTGAAAGGATGATTCTATAGAGATGGTTGACAAATTCCCTCCCCATGGCCCACTGGATTTTTTGTAAGGATTTTAACATGATTGAATATGCATAGACAAAGAAGGGGTCCTTATGATTCGATGGTGTGCTAATGAGAGAGAAGCCTAGTTTTACATGCATAATAAAATTGGTCTATTTAATTTAAACCATCATCGTAGGAATACTTCCTATACAACTTGGTTCATGTATTTTAATTTTCACCAAGGATATGAGTGAGTGTTGAAAAGACTTGATCGACCCCTCTTCTTAGACCCAAATATTTTCTCTATTGTCCAAAAATTTGATCAATCGATGAGTGTTATTCCCAGTGTCCTCTCTGAACACCAACCCATCAGGTTTATTGTGGAATGGACCAATCATCCAACCAAAGTTTTTAATAACCAATTTTCCCTGAATACATCTCATCTCCAACATTCATAAACAATTGCTCATATTAAGAGGGTTTGTAATCTTGTTGCCCCATCTAAATGAAGAGTTTGGGTGGATTGCATGGTGGGAAGTTGCCATCTCTCGCACTGCCACCTTTCTTCAATTTTTGGTAAACAATTGGCTTTCATAAAAAAATAGGGTACGATTTCCACTATGAGAGAATTCACTCACCTTTCTCAGGTTTTAGAACATACCTCTCTCCATGAGACTTTGCTCTATGGATATGTTGAATAGATTCAAGGAGGTTATGGAATAAGAATATGAGATGACTAATATTGGACTTAATAAGTACTCTTCTTGGTATGAAAGTCTATCAAAATAAAGAGGAAGTATTCATTTGTCAAGCCAAGTATGCCCAAGACATATTAAAGAAGTACAATCTTCAAGATTAAAAGCCCACAGACATTCCAATTTCAAATGGAGAAAATATTATGAGAGAGGATGAAAATCCTTGAGCTGATGAACAAAATTTTAGATGCATGGTGAGAGGGCTTATGTACTTCACTATGACAAGACCCTATATCAATTATGGGGTTTCAATAGTTTATAGATTTATGGGCAAACTGTCTCTTAAACATTTGTAATTAGTGAAGATAATTTTTAGATATGTAAGAGGTACTTATAATCATGGTATTCATTTCAGATCAAAAATTTGATTTTGCCTATCTGAATACATAAATTCAGATTAGGAAGGAATTGATGATGACATGAATTCAACTTCAAGTTATTGTTTGACACTCGGGAGTTGGTTTGCTTCTTGGTCTTCAAAGAATTAAGTTACATTTATATTATTTTCTATTGAAGATGAATATAAAACCCTTACATCAATTTTCACACAAGGATTATGGTTGAAAATATTGTTAGTTGATTTCAGAGACTCAACTTGAGCCAACAGATATTTTTTGTGATAACAATGGGGTAATGCAATTGTCCAAGAATCTAGTTTTCCATGCTATAACCAAGCATATTGAAATTAAATATCTTTTTGTCAGAGACTTGGTCAATGATATTTTTTATTATTGAGTATGTGATAAGTGAATATTAATTTGCTGATATTCTCACCAAAGGATCGCACAAGTTGAATAATGGAAGACTTAAGAAGATGATAGATATTTCATATATTTACATCAAAGAGAGGAATGTTGAGTATGATATCAATATGGGTAATTTATTATTAATGTTAGATTTAATTTATTTTGTATTATATTAGTTTAGGAAGGTTATTTAATTTAGTTATATCATAGATTAATTGTTTGGTCAATTTCAGACACTTTGTGGGACTTCCTAAAAATAGCTAAAAGTGCCAATTAAAGTCTAGTTCAATGAATGTTTAGTTAACTAAATTTAAAGTTATTTTATTCCGACTTATATTTTTACTGGTCTATTTTTATATTTTAGTTTTTAGAGTTCCATTTTTAGACTTTCACTTATCTAATGTGCATATTTGTTTAACTACTGAATTTACTTCTTGCATGATGTCCATATATTATTAGTGAGTTAAACTTGTTATATTAGAATTTATTTGTAGGAGTCTATTTTTCATAGTTTTTCCAAAAGAATATTTAGTTGTTAAATAAAGGTATTAATCTATCATTAACTTGTCATGCAATTTGCTTGTACTTAGTTGGTTTTAGCCTTTATTATTAATAAAATATTGTGCATAAGTGTGGCATAACATTTACTTTTAGATATTTATTTTGCATATTGTTATCTATGATTTTTTATTGCAAGTATTCACAAAGGAAAATCGACAAGATTTAGTAACTCAATTTGAAATTATTTAGAACAATTTTTGTCAACAATCAACTTCCAACACTATTAGATTAACAACTAGTAATTATGAAACAAATTGGTTGATATATAACTTCAATTTCAAATTAAATCGTAGCTGATTTTCACTCCCTCCATACATTCAAAACCTTCACCACACACAATATAGAAATATATTTTCCTAGATGTCACAACTACTATCTAGGCACACACACTATAGACATGAAAAGGCCTCTAAGAGACTTGTTCTCATGGAATGCAAAGATAGCAAGTTAAAAATACGAAGGCGGATTTAAAAAAAAAACACTATTGGATATATTGAAGTGGAGATTGTTGTCAAAATTAAATCCATACTACTGAATCTTTTCAATAGTCTGCAATATTACACTAAAATGGCATTTTGAACTAAGTAAGGACATCCATCAAAACAATCATATGTAGTAGATTTTTTCAGATGTTGTAGCTTGAATGCTTTGATGTACATGTTTACAAAGTTGTGGGTACATAATGCACAAGGCACATGAACTATTTGACGAAATGTCTTAACAAAATGTGCATGAAATGGATTTTACAAGGAGATTTTGAAATTCTTTGAATGAATGAAGCCACATGGAACATATCCTAACCAAAAATATAAAGATAAAATGGATTTTACATATCTTTTCTTTGAATTTTTGTGATAGTGTTCCATTGATTGTATGCCACATGGGCACTCCTGTTGTGTTTGATATGTTGTTAAAACAATGAAGTGTAACAATAATTGTATATGTGATAAAATATTCATGATGCAATGGTTATCTATTAAATATGGCATGTTTTGCAACATTTATTTCTACTATGGTTACAATAATTATTCAAAATTTTTCATTGTAAAGAAACCCTTATCGAGATAATTAAATATTCTTCATTAAGAAATTTTAAAAGCAAAAGTGTAAAAATCCACTCCATATGTGAAGAGTGTGTTGGGAGGTTTATAATGTTTAAATGGTCGGTGCCATCACTAGGGACCCATCTTGGAAAAAAATCATTGTTGTACCCCCAACAATAATTTATTTTCTTTTTATCTGACCCAATTTTTTTAATATTAATATTTTGTAAAACACTGTATTAAATGGTACAAATGGATATGGAGAACTGTTGGCCATTTTTGGCCCACATACCAAAATTTTGCTAGTTTGAAGAAAATGGACATAACTCAGGTAGAAAATGGCAAAGTATTCAGACTTCAGGGTTTTGAGGGCACAGTGTAGATCAGATTCTCCAAGGTGAACGACTTCAAGCTTTCTCTTAAAGAAGGCTTTGGGTTATCTAATGAAGACAACTTCGGGTTTCTGGAGGAGCACTACTTAAAAAAACCTTATAAGTAATCAACAATCAAAACCTCAAAGCAAGTAAGAAGGCTTGGAAAGCTTGATTTGGTCTGGGCAGTGTATTTCAAGTTTCTAGGGGTGTACTACTTATTTCACTTTATAAGTTGCAAGTAATGATAAGTCCGAAGTAAGTAGTGATACTTGGAAACCCTGATTTGGTCTTAGAAGTGCCTCTCAGGTTCTCAAAAAGATAAGTCCTCTCCAAGCATAAATCTAAAGGGCCAATCAGTCAAGGACAAGTGGCATAAGTACATACAACTCATTTCTAAAACATGCAAAGTGGTCAAACAAGGATTGGATGCATCCAAGTGGAGCAACAAGCATGCAAGGATCGATTGGGATAGTTCAAGTTGCAATAAAGAACTCACCAAACTTTAATGAAAAAATCAAAACACTCAGACTTGGTAGCGACATCCAACTACCCGTGACATAGCTTCTTAAATATGCCAAAGGGAAACTTGAATGCGGGAATGGCTTGAGGAGATTGGGATGATCCTGGGTGGTGCATTTCATGGTCAAGGCAGTGGCGATAATAGCGGTCCCAGTTCAATGACTTCCACTCTCTCCTTTCTGCCACGCAACTCTCTCTCTTTCTCCCCATTCTCTATAAATATCATGCGACTTGCCATTGTAAGGGTTCCCAATTTTTAGACATTTTTATCTTCCTGGGAGACATGATGCTCTTAAAGATATCACAAGATATACTCAGCTGGTTAGGCTAGACCCTGCCCAACATTTGTAAGAACCACCTCTTATGCATTAAAGGATTTTTCTTCCCCTGTCTCTTGCCTTGGACTTGTGTCTATTGAGCTACGTACTATGACATCGCATGGAGAGTCTTCCTCATCCATGGTAATCTTTTCTGACCTTGTTTAAGGATTTTTTGATGTTGTTTGCAAGTTTGGTTGAGTGTTCTTTCTGCGATTAATGTGAACTTCCAGTGAGTCTTAGAACTCCTCTCTGTTTGCATTCATTGCTTCCCTGAACCTCCTCCATGAAATATTTATGCAACTAGCTTGATCTTGAGGTTGTGTAATCCAGTATTATCCTTTGTATAATTAGTGTGGGTTCAAGCTTATGGGAGTTTCTCATTTTAAATTTGGTTCATTGTCTAGTTAGCTTTCTTAGGATCCCTTCTCTCCTTTCTAACCCTTTTCCCCATGGAGTTTCATTTCAGCATTAGTTTTAGGAGATCCACCAAGAGGAACTAGCCTCTTTAAAAATCTTAGAGGCTCAACCTTACCATAGGACACCCACATCTTGAGGTTGTTCATATGCTTATATATGGAAGTAAGAGAGCCTGAAGAACTCTCCCACAAAGGGTGAAATTCTAGCTATAACAAGAACTATAAAAATTACAAACGAAAGAGCATTATAACCATAACTATCTTAATTTAGTAAGGGGTTCCAAAATAGTTTGTGGAATGTCATCCATAAGAGTGAAAGAGAGGGGAAAATTAAGAAGTAGAAAAAAAGTGGCACAAATATCAATGGAAAGCACTAAATGCATAAATATTAGTTGAAAAAAAAAGGAAAAAGAGAAAAGAAAGATATCAAAACTTGTTGACTTTGCATGGGGAAATTTATTGATGTTCAACTAATTTCACAGCTATCTCTAGAATAGTACTTTTTAATTCATACTCCCAAAATCTCCCTCGTCACTCTCCTTGAATGTATATAGTATACAGTCATTTATAGAATTAGGTAGATACTTTGTGTGTATATTCCCATTTTCATCGATTCATTATAACTAGATTCAAAGATAAAATTTGAGCACATAAGGATACGTTGAGATTGGAGACATGAATACACTTACCATGTAAGTTTTATTTCATATTTTGCGATGATATATACAATGGAGTGGAGACACTTGACCTACCTTAGTTGCTAATATATGGCCAGTTCTCCCAGTTCTCTATATAAGTAAGGCAAGGCAGGGCAAGGTGGAGTATGTGGGACACAAACCTACAATCTCATTATAATAGCCTAATCAACCACTTTAGATGGATTATAGATTCAATTATATGGTAAAGGAAGCAGTTGGGTCATTTTGGAAAATCCCAGGGTGTGCGAGTGTAACATGTTATTATTATTATTGAAATAGTGTTTCGTGGACGAGTGGTACATCCCTTCACATGCCGCTTTATCATGCTTTTTTAACTTCTTCCCGAGTGAGGATTTTAGAGTCGAAGTAGTAAGTAATGAGGCGGTGGCAACTCTTAGAGTACGGGATGTACGAGTAGCAACTCTTATCTCATTCATGGGTCAATTGAGGAAACTTTCCCTTCAATGGCGCTACTCAACCATTCACTTTGATAGCATTATGTCTAAATACGATATCGTCCCTATTGTAGTTAGGCAAGGGTTGTCGAGAATGCGATGAGAAACTCTATTGGCTATAAGAGCAACATCTTCTTCCAACTTTTATGGAAGTATCCAACGACGAGGAAAATTACGTAACACCTAATTAATAGTGCATGGGGCACTACCCCAATGATTTATAATTTCTCCAAGAAGTTTCCTTATTGGAAATTAAAAGTAAATTTATTTTTATCCATGCTGCAACTCCCTGAATTTCTCATGCCGACAATGGTTTTAGATTGTGTTAGAGCAATGTGAATGTCAATTAGAAAGAGTATAATACTTCCAACCATAAACAACTAGAAAGGAATGGAAAAAAAGGCAAAACAAAATATTATAACTTAGAAAACCCCAATGTGAGGAAAACAAGTTAGAACTAGCAACTCTGCATCTTCCTCTACTTCTCTTCAGTAAATTGTTGTAATACAAAGAGGTCATCCAACATACAACTCAAATTTTGACATGAATACACTTACCATGTAAGTTTTATTTCATATTTTGCGATGATATATACAATGGAGTGGAGACACTTGACCTACCTTAGTTGCTAATATATGGCCAATTCTCCCAGTTCTCTATATAGGCAAGGCAAGGTGGAGTATGTGGGACACAAACCTATGATCTCATTATAATAGCCTAATCAACCACTTTAGATGGATTATAGATTCAATTATATAATTTTACTCAAGTTAGCTCCATGTAAATAAAATGCATGATCGAAAGGGAATGAACAATGTTCATGCCCCCATCATGAACATAGATTTGATTGTATTTTTTCACTCAATGTAAAATAAAATGCATGATTGAAAGAGAATTAACAATTTTCATGCCCCATCATGACTGCATATTTGATAAGTTTGAAGTGGAATGACAAACATTTTCCATTCAACTGTAACTGTGTTGTTGTGTATGTGCACATGAACTAGTATCATGCCTCATGAATATAAAAGTGTGTATATGTGCAGAAACCAATATCATGCCCCTTGAATCTATGATAGCTGATATAGAATGCTATACACCTATATGTTGAATTTGAGAACAAGCATCCCAAATGTATATATATGTGAAAACTTGTAATTCACGTTGCTGTAAATTATGTACATATATGCCCATGCATATGCACCCAAGTGTGTATGAATATGTACTCAAATATCTATAAAGAGAGAGGAAAATTAAGAGTTAACAAAAAGTGGAAAAACTATGAATGAAATCCACTAAATGAATAAATGTTAGTTGAAAAAATTGAAAAAAGGAAAAATGGAAAAGAACATTGTCAAAACCTGTCAACTCTGCAAGGTTAAATTATCGATGTCCAACTAATTTCACAACTATCTCCAACATTACTTTTTAATTCATATTCCCAAACCCTCCACTGTCACTCTCTTTGGATGTATATATGGTACATAGTCATTTAGAGAATTAGGCACATATTTTGTGTGTATATTACCATTTCCATCAATTCATTATAACCATATTCAATGATAAATTTTGAGAACATAAGGATACATCGAGAGTGGAACCATGGATACACTTACCATGTAAGTTTTCTTTCATATTCTACGATGAACACTACAATGGATTCTTGGAGTATGTGGGACTCAAACCCAAGATCTCATTGTAATGCCCTAGTCAACCACTATAGATGGATTATAGATTCAATTGTAAAGTATCGCTCAAGTTTTCTCCATGTAAAAAAAATGCATGATCGAAAGGGAATGAGAAATGTTCATGCACTTATCATGAAGGCATGTTTGATTATATAGTTTCACTCAATATAGAATAAAATTCATGATTGAAAGAGTATGAATAATTTTCATACCCCCATCATGATCACAAATATTATATATGTGAAGTTGAATGACGATCATTTTCCATTCAAATATAATTGTGTTGTTGTGTATATGCACATGAACCAGTATCGTGCCTCATGACTATGAAAGTGTATATATGTGCATGAACCAAAATCATGCCCCTAAATTTGTTCTAATTGATAAATGCCATGCATCTATATACTAAATCTAAAAACCTGTATCTTAAATGTATATGTATGTGAAAATTTATAGTTCATATCTTATAAACTCTGTACATATGGGCATGCATATGCACCCAAATGTTGTATAAATTTGTACTCAAGTCTTAGTAAATTGAATGCATATGCATGGCATATATCCCCATAATTTGTATTGATATGTCAATATCTATTGTGTAACTAAACTCTCTAATGTTTGAGTCATTTTGAATCTCTGAAATCTATAGTTTGATATGATTTTCTACTCATGGAGGCTAATGTCTCTATGAAAATCCCACTATAATTGCTCCTTTTGAGATGCCTTTTGAGATGAATGATGAATCTTGCAAGTCACTCATTTTAAAATAAGACTTAACTATATCATGTCATATATAAATATCATATCATGTATAATCATGTGAATACGTTCAGAGTATGTCATCATAGTAATGTATATGTCAATCAAGACTTGTATATAACATATGTAACATAAGGCAACTAAGTATCATGTCTAGATGAATTTATCAGTGAAACACACAATAGAAGGATATTTGAATAAGACTAGTAGTAAAAGTGTATGATATGGATAATGTACCACTAAATGTTAGAAATCCCAAAAAAGTGTAACAAGCTCAGGTGTTACTATCACACAAAGGCCAAGGGAAATATAAAAGGGACATAAATATGTTTCAACACACAAGTCCAAGGACCACACTTAGGGGACATAAATATGTCACAAACAAGAGACATCAAAGATGTCACATCAAACAAGGCTAAAGGCCATACACAAGGGACATAATTATGTCGCAAATAAAGGTAAACAACCCCACACAATAAACAAGCACAAAACAACCTATCTTGCAAGAGAGTAACAACATCAATAGAGCATAAAATAAGTCAACTAGTCTATATCATCCATATATATCGATGTCACATCATAGTATAATAACATATCCATGTAGCATTATGTAAGATATGATCAAATAACAAGATATGTTTAAGCATTCTAGGTATCTCAACAAGGTAGAGAAGTCATAGAAAGCTATACCATGTAATAGTGAAACCTATGGAATAATATGCCCCTCGTATTGACATGGCTATAGTTAGGTAGAGAAAATTTGAACATCTATATTTCCATGTGTAACTTGTATGTCTTGCATCACACTCATGTTTTATGAAGATAATATGCCATATACAAAACATGTGATAAATATCATATGTATATAGTGTAATATATAAATCATGTCATGTTCAGGGCCTGATTCTTTATTTTTGAATATTTTGAATGTTTGTCTTTTTTTATTTTTGAAATATTTGAAATTTATGTGTAATATCAGTGCAGGTGCATGATGTTTATAGGGTTTCTCACAGGTTCCCTTATAATTTAGCTAACCGCTAGACTCTTGTACCTACCTTCTCTGTAATCACAGATGGACCCAAGCAATTAGACTTAAATTTTTCTTTGTTCTTCTTATTTGCATTAGTGTTCTTCTAATTCTTAAAAAAAAAACATTATAACCAGAACTATCTTAATGTAGTTTAATAGCTCCACATTAGATTGTGGAATGTCATCCATAAGTGTGAAAGAAAACAAAAGATATAAAGTATCAACAAGTGGCACTAATGTGAATGGAATGCATTAAGTGCATAAATGTTAGTTAAAAAAACTAAAACAAAAGGAAAAGGAGAAAAGAAAGTTGTCAGAACCTGTCACCTCCACATGGGGAAATATACCGAAATCTAACTAATTTCACAAATATATCCAACACTAATTTTATTTAGATTCCTAAACACTCCCCTATCAACATATTTAGATGTATATATAGTACACAAACATTTAGAGAATTAGGAAAATTCTTTATGTTTATATTCACATTTCTGTCGATTCATTATTATGTTGGGGGTGTCTCTACTGGGAGGAACAAACCTAAGATTCATCCACAGATATTTTTGATCCCATTCCTATCATATCTGTTCGATGACTTAGAAATGTTTGATGACTTGGCAATGTGAAAGACTTCAGATCAAAACAATGGATATCTCTGCCAGTCTTGAAATGATATCTGCTCATCATCTTATACCATTCACATTATATCATTCCCATTAATTATGTTTATGCCGATATGAGTCCATCATAGGATTCTTACATATCTAAGGGATAAATCATTCCCATTAAGACCATGTTCAAATTTATCTTTTTAGTCTTGTTGGCATTAATCCACAAGTGGTAAGAGAGGCATTAAGTATGAATTTATTCATTTTGTTGAAAAAAGTAATGAAATTATGTGATATGATGGGGGAGTTTATGATGATGATTATAGATATTATAGGCTTTGATAGTTTAATTTTATTACAATCCTAGGGTTTTCTATTTATTTTTGATAAATATTCTCAACTTGTTTTCCATATTTGTTCCATCATACGATGGATTTTTTTGGTTGTAGGTGTGTTCAATGCAAAACTAGTTTGACTATCATAATCATACTTATATTGTAAGTCATTTGTCTTCACTATTTTTAGGGTTTCTCACCTGATTGATGAAAATCAATTATTCATTGGTTTTGAGCAACACCTTGTTATATATTATGTTGCACGTCTATTTAAGAGTAAATTAATAAATATAATTTTTTTAGATAGGTTTTTGAGAAGCTTAGACTAAGTTTATATGATTGTTTAAGGAAAAACTATTATATTCCATTTCCCATTGATATTGTTCAGGACCTTGGTAGACAACTTTTGGAGTTTGTAGCATGTGTGTAGACAGAGCTATTTAACACTCATTTTTAATTGAGATAACTTTATATTTTGATATGTAGGACATTAGTATAGTTTTAGACTGCAAGTATTCCTCTGTATTTGAGTGTACTATATACATTGATGTCTTATTGAATGGTTACATTGGCGTTGAGGTAGTTAGTTATTGAATGGCTACATTGGAGCTGAGGTAGTTAGTGATTTAATGTTTTGGGGATGATAATTGCAATATATTCATTGTGTCTTTTGTTGATTCTTGTTTATAAAGCTTTGTCATATATGCATAGATTAAATCTTATTCCCACTGATATAAATCCAAAAAATATGCTTTTTGTTTATTCTAAGTATGAGAAGGTTCCAAATTATAAGGTGGGTGTTTCCTCAAAATATTTTATGATTTTATGAGAAGTCTTTGTTTTGTATATTTCTTGATTATTTCTTCACAATGTTTGTGTGAATGAAATTATTTCAGAATAGTTCAAAAAGGTTTTTGATTTTACCAGATGGGACATGTTACAAAAGATTTCCTAAGATGACTACCACAAAGCTTATTGATTTTAGAAGTGCCACATTTGAGGACCAAGATGATAGCTCTATTATCTCTACAAGGCATTATAGGGCACCTGAAGTCATTTTAGTTAAATTGAGAAATGAATTATGGTGTTTGGTTGTGTACTCCATATTTAAGTTCATTTTATTTTCAGATCCTTGAGGTTTTATTATTTTTTATATCCAAATTTGGAAAGTTTTCGGTGTTTTAGTTTTCTTGATACATAATGTTGCTGGCCTTTTCACTATTTTTATATAGACTCCAAATTTTAGGAAATGTTGTTTATTTGGGCCCTCAGTTAGTGTTTTGATGTTAGAATAAAGCTAATTTATATTTATATTTTGTATGCCTCAACCATGTCCTTTAAGGGCTCAAGATTGAATAGATAATATTCTCAGATTAGTTGCTGGCCTAACTGTGTGGTGGATTTTTTTATGTATTTTCATTTATGCAAGATGGGTCTTACATTGATGCAACTTTTTTAACAATATGTTTTTCAAGGAGGAGATGTGCATTCTAATGGTGGATCTTGATGTTGCTGGTAGGATCCATTACCCATATTGACAAATGCTCTAGTTTGTTTTAATTTTACATAAATCATCCCCATGTCCTAATTTGTTTTATTATGTCTACTCTATAGTTTTGTGGAAACTAAAGTAATGTTTGATAACCCCAAATTTGTACCAAACATATAGCAAAGGGCAATGATTTGTAACTCATTTTTTGTACATAAAATCTCCTAAAATTAATTAGTTCAACGGGGCTTGAAAGCAACTTGAACATTATGTCTAATGCCTACTAATTTTGATTTAAGTTATGTCTGACAATGTTTTCCAAAACTTGTTGTTGGATATGCTCATTTAGAACTATTTTGATTTTATCTAACTGATTGATTAATTATGCTTTGCATGTTTTATTTTGTGCACTGAGAACATGTTTAAATGTAGAGATTATATTGAGTACAATAATATTAACTTCATTATTTGGGATGTTGGGAATTGAGACAAGGTATGCAACTCAACCTATCTGATGAATGTTAGACCTACATTTAATTTGTTTGATTTTTGGTGCATATTGCACTACCATGCAACTATAAAAAATAGATATTTCTATAACTTGGTGGATTTTTTTTAGTTTGTTTGTATGCATGTTATAATGGTAATAGAAGGATAAAAAAACATGTAGAAATATATCAGTGCTGTAGAAGCAAAAAAAAAGACAGAATAGAGCATCAAATGCAAATAAGTTGCAATAACCTTTTATTAGCTTTATAATCTCTATTTTTATGCGTGTTTATTATAATTATTGGTGCCCTTGTGCAATATGAACAACATTTTATTTTGTATAAAAATATTAAGATTTTAATGGTTTTAGAACAGAGCGTAGACATATATTCTACAAATTGTTGGTTTTGCAGTAAACAAATGGACTTGCCTTAAGATAATGACTCTTCAATTTATATGCACAAGAGCTTATTTGATATTAAATTTTGATGGGGCTCTTAATTTTCAATGGAAAATATATCCATTTGTCTCCAAAGAAGCTTTTGGTTTTAAAATGGATGGGGGGATTGTTTGAATATAGTTTCATTTTTTTAATTGGCGTTGCCTCTTTTTCTTCTTAATGCATGAGAGAGGTATGCAATTTCATTATGGATTTTTCTTAGGAATAAATAATGAAATTATTAGTTTTACTTCCTAATTTCTTGCTTGTAAGTAGATGAATTCTTAGCAAGAAATTAAAAGGATATTCCAAGACTTTTTGATGAATTTTTATTGATAAGTTTTGAGGAAGTTTAGCCAAGGGTCTCCAGGGTTTTCATTGATTTATTTTGGGTTCACAATCTTCATTGATGTTTATTTAAATGGATGAATAGCTTATGAATTATTTATCATCCCTCATACCCATTTGCATATTTGAATCTTTGTTTCCAAATCTTTGTCTAGAATGAAAGGAGATGAGTTATTAATTATGTTTGGTTTCTTTCTTGATATACATGTGTTGTGAAGAATGAAAGCAAATGATTATATTGGATTTCATTGGTTGCATTAAATATTTATTTACATCATAGTTATTTGACCCTACAGGATCAATCGATTAACCTTATAATAACTATGTTAGCTGGGTACTAAACATTAATTGTATTTTTTTTTCAGAATTTTAAAAAATGTTGTAAATTTTTTAGGAATTGAATTGAATTTCTATCTTTGGTTAGTTAGGAATATCGAAGAATTTATGGTTTGATTGAGACTTACTGGCTAATTTCTCATATGGAGGTGGACTCAATGATGGTTTGCGTGTTTTCTATATCCTTAAAGATTGGAAATAAGCCATTTTATGTGTACCACATAAAATTTTTATAAAACAAATCTGATCACTAGGGAGATATTTCTTCAAAAATTATCAGTCTTAATTTTTTGGGTCGATAGTAATGACAGAGACCATGTGGTTGCAGTGAGAGATGGGTTGCATAAGATGTTGAATAAGATATACATTTTCTTTTGTTGTAGTACTCATGCAAAAAAAATGGGTTAATTTTATTATCCGTTTGTTTATCGACAAACAATGAAGTATATATGCTAATTTGCTTTTAAACTAACCTAGCAAATAAAGATGTGACATTTTTAATAGAAGGCCTTTTCTCAATGTGAGGAGAAATTTTGTAGTGTTATTTTTTTTCAATTTTAATATTTTGATGTTGGGACCCATATTTGCTAAAAATAAATGTAACAAATCCTTTTTATTCTAGTAAATGCAAGGTGAGTCTCCTCTAGATATTATATTTTATTGAGAGATGAGTCTTATGTGGTCCGGTTTATTATTAGAAAAAAAATATAGTGGTCAATCCACATTATATTAACAAATAAGTTTTTTGTGTTTTGGGCTTACATTGATAATGAAATTATGATGATTACCATCCACTACTTGTGTTAATAACTTAATCTGAAACTAATGGATTATTATATTATTGTTTTTTAATTATACAAATTTTGATATAGAATTTAAGCGTCAAGCGTTAAAGAGCAATTTGATTTTGCACCTTGTATATAGATTTTATTGTTGCTATGACCACACCGTAGTTTTTTGAATTGTGAGATGATCTTCTCATCTTTGCAAACAAACAAGATCTTCCTAATGTAATGAATTCTACTAAGATAATTGACAAACTTGGCATATAGTCCTTGCATCAACACCATTAGTTAGTATTTGGCAAGTCTTTCATTTATTATTTAGGATGTTTGTGCTACACAAAATAATTTTAGTTTTTATAATTAATTTTGAGACGAAATATGGTTTTTTTTCAAATTGGGACGTCTTCTTTCCTTGTCTCCTTATGGAGTATGATACTATTAACTCTCTATTTTACTAAACATTTTTTTGTAATAGAATGGTTTCATGTCAAGATAAAAACTATTAACGCTCTTGTGACCAAACTTTTACTATTTTTAGTTTAATCTTATAGCTTTTACTTTCTTTGCTAATCTGTTTTGGCTATAGGACTATTACCTCATGTCTTGTTGAAGTGGTTTATGGCATTATTATTGATTTAAGGACAAAATTATATTGTATTTGGTGTTTTAATTATCTTATATAGTACATTCAAATCACTTGTGCTACTAAGGGTGAAGGCATGTGTAAAGGTTTGTTTGGTTGTCTAACACCATATGAGCCTAGGCCCTAATGTTAAATGGATCCATGAAAAAGGCATTTTACTCATTTTATGCCTCATTGCCACCACACATCCTATATCGTATAGTTTATGATTTGGTAATTCTGTGGCTATCAAAAGTTGCAATGAAGCTCAATATTCCCTAGGCCCTTTTCCAAAGACTCAAAATGAGGAAAATGGATAAAACATATCCTAGAACATAAGAACAGGTTACATAATAACATAAAAAATATAATCTATCCATGAGCTTCATAGAACTTCCTCTTATGACTAGACAATAAAATGAGTAAACAAAGGCCCCTATCCATCCTTTACATTCATTTGAGAATAATACCAGTAACCGTCCTTTAGTTGTAATATGATATGCCAATCCTTTTCCAGTGATGTGTTCTATCTATACACCAATAGGATGGAAGGACAACTACATTGGATTACACATAGAGTTTGATCAAAGACCATATGTTTTAAAGAATGCACCCTTCCTTAGAAATCTCTTTATAAATAAATGTTTGCATATTGTCTTAGGAAGAAGAAGAACATCTCTTTAAGATGCTCATATTTTGAGAGAACAAAATATTTCTCTTCAAGCTTGTATTTTTGTTATCTTTCATGGATAAACATTTCATAATTTTAGAAAATAAAAATAATGTCTTGTACAATTATTTTTAAAGGTTGCATTGCCAACTATCCTTTGTTTGGCTTTCTTTCCTTCATTGCATATGATCAAAGTTACATATTTTGTTATAATATTATTTCAACCTTTGGTTGGCTCATGCTTCATCTTACTGAGGTAGAATAAATGCATTTGTGAATTGTGGAGCATGTGGTTTTTGATAAGGCAAACCATTTGTTTAATATGGGTTTTACTAAGCAATTCGTAAAAAATACCTGCTCAGTTCAGTAAGACCCGCCAAACTTTGTTTTTTATGTGCAAATCTACCTCATTTCCTCACTAATTTCATTAATGTGGAACTTTGTGATTCTCAACTTGTGTGACTCAATTTGGAGAGAAATATTAGCCCTGGTCTCAAATTTACATTATTTACCTTGAGACATGAAGATAAATATGTTACACTATTGCTCCTGGTAAAATATCAGATTGGTTCAAATTAATAAACATTAATCTTCATTTCAACAAAACATCATATTGAATTCCTTAATGAATTATTTAGGGAAGAAGGGATGGGGCTATCCATTATGTATGGTGACATGCATCAAGCTCCCTGCAAATTTAATCTTTCAAAGTTCAAAGCAAGGGAAACAATGTTATTACTTTTAGCCAACATTATTGCAAAAGGGTTTGATATTCCACCTATGTATAATGTGGTCAATTATTGATTTTCCTCTAAAACCTATTTTTTTTTGTTGATAGGGTAGGGAATGCTGCTCATGCTCACCAAAGTAGAGCACCTTATTCATTACCTTAGATTTTTTAAATTATAATGATTTTTGTGTTGAGAAGAGCAGAGGAAGCAAGAATCAGTGTAAGACCTCTTCCAGGGCATTTACAATAAACGTAGTTTTTCTTGATAAACACACAAAAGTGCATTTTCACAATATTTATTTTCTACTTTATTACTACTCCCCTACTTCACGTTAATAAGAATTTAATAAAAAATATAAAGACATATCCTTCCCGACATTCCTTACACCATTGGGGCATTTTCTAGTAACTAGATTCAATCATAAATTGCAAACACAGAAGGATACTCCAAGAGTGGAAACATGACTATGCGTACCATGTAAATTTTATTTGAGCTTCTATGGTGAGCTATACAATGGAGGCATGGATTATGTGGGGCTCAAACATGTGATCTCATTGTAATCAACTAATTGGTGAATGCTTCTAGGAGTGCAAAATGCTGATGGATTTGGAGATTTGGAAGGCTCCTATTCTTAGCCAAATATCATATCAGAGATCTAGTGTTTTAGATTGGTAAACACCCAATAACAAAATTGGCTTTCACTTTTCTAATTTACAAATCAATAATTATGAAGGCCTATTTTGACAAGGTCGTGTAGGGACATAATATGTTAAGTCTATATGTAGACACACCTCGTACAAATTCATTAACTTTAAATAGGTTATTTATCTCCATTGATAGTATAGATGACTTGAATTCATTAACTTTATGTATTTATAGATGACTTGAATTCAAATTACAAAATTATTGTCACACATACCAATATTAGATAAATAAAGAAATATGGGATCATAACAACAAGTACACATCAACAAATTAGGAGCACAAAAAACCCTAGAAACATGCACTCCAAATTTATGAAATACCAAAAAAATGAAGTGCATGGTTTTGGTAAGACTACCACATGACCATGAAACATGAAAAAGAGGGAAGAGGGGTATGATGAAAAAATTAAAAATGTGTCAATAATGCCTAGTTTAGACCAATCACTACAAAATACACGATTAATTTAGAATTATGCAATTTAATGACTAATAAATTCCTATAGGGAAATTTTAAGTGCCTACATTTTATCACACATTGATGCATGTGCATCCACATCAAAGTAAAAAAATGGTACATATACAATATTTTGTGCCCCTAAAACTCATGAATAAAACTCCATAAATATACATGTGAATCCTACAAAAAGATTATTTATTTTCCTACACATGCACGAGTCAACTCAAAATTAATAACAAAATTCAAAGACTTATGAATTCCTAAACACATAATATCATCTAATCATATCTAAATACAAGAATGATATGTCCTAGAAAAAGATGCATGTGCATCCACATCAAAGTAAAAAAAATGGTACATATACAGTATTTTGTGCCCCTAAAACTCATGAATAAAACTCCATAAATATACATGTGAATCCTACAAAAAGATTATTTATTTTCCTACACATGCACGAGTCAACTCAAAATTAATAACAAAATTCAAAGACTTATGAATTCCTAAACACAATATATCATCTAATCATATCTAAATACAAGAATGATATGTCCTAGAGTCAAACCAACCAAACGACCTCTTATTTAAATGTCCTGGAGTAATTAGGAATTGAAATGACGTACCCTATTAATGTTTGGCCTTGAATCCCATCATCATATGCACCTTTGTTTGTACTAACCTTCAATAATAAAAAGAATCATGAAGACAATACAATATTTTTTGATCACCTCAAATGTAGCATGTGATTTCTAAAGCATGCAATATTTGAAAATATAAGGAACATAAGAGCATGGGACTACATAAATAATAATAATAAGAACAAGAAAAAATGGAAAAGAACTAATAATACCCTTATTTGAACCAATGTACCATATGCAAAAAAAAATAGTAAAAACATTCCAATAATAAGTCTTGTACAAAAATTAGGTGTGTACATAATATTTTATCTTTTAGTGGCTCATTATCACTAATATAATGGTACATAATGACATAGGCTAAAAATATGATATAACAATACAAAAATGTAATCAATCTAGCTAGTGCATTGAAAAGAATAAAAAATGAAACAAACAATGGATCAAGACAAACAATATAAATGAAATGAAAACGGAGGAGGGAGTCAAACACACCTGGTTGTTGTATTATAATTATGAGACTAAAACATGGATCTAGAAGTGATTGTGCAAAACTGTATCAAATATGACTATCAAAATCTAAAAGGACAGATTCAATGCTCCCCATAATTTGTACAGGGAAAATTCAGTAGGCCATCAAATCTATATTGTTTGTTTCCACTGAATGTGTCCTTAACCATTGAATATTTACTCTACATTGTTTATGATTATGTATTTTTTGATGTCATACATTGTTGTGAGATCACAATGCATAAATGTTAATAATAATGTGTTGAATTTTTTTTTCACTCTTTGATGTATCCTTTGACAATATCAACAAGACAAGTATGTGCAATGTTAGTTGATTCGTGATACTCCTTTAGGAGTTGTATCTACATATCTTGCACACTTGAAATTAGAGTCAATGTAGTTCTCTTGTGTATGTGAGTGAAATTTTGAGTGAGCATTTCACCTCCTCTCCCGAGTTAAGTGTGATGCAACTACATGAACAGTGCATAAATCCTCTTTTGGTACAAGTTGCTAATATCAAAAGGCTTGAAGATGGTTGAACTGTTAAGGTGCAAGCTTCGTGGAAAGTGTAGATTTTTTTTTATCAAAGTGGCTCAAAATTGAATGATGGAGAAGGATTCATTGTCCATTTTATACTTTTATGATACTCTCTGAAATGACTATTGATAAATTTGTTTATATAGGGCTCTCTAAGATAAGGTGCACAAAAACTGACCATGGAATATTATAATAAACTAAATTCATGATGCACAAAATTAGGCCAAGTTTGGAAGGTCCCATAAAAACATAGAGGACCAATTCAACTCATCTTAAAATTCACACAAGATAGATTCAATGGGTGAATTCAACCCAAGAAAAATAGATGCTGAGAACAAAGATAAATTATTTATAAAATGGATGACTAAGACTTGAAATTTGAAAATGGATAAATTTGATAGAATGTTGAAGACATTTATAAATCTCAAAAACCATAGAGAGTTTAGTGTGGGGTATAAAGTATCTAAAAATAGCCAAATATACACAAGTGGACCAAGTGTGACAAAATAGGGAAAAAATACAATGAAAAAGGGTAATGTACTAAAATTAGGTGTCTACATAATACCCCTACTTTGATGTGTGTATGTGATGTGAATGGATATGTGCATCATAACAATAATAATAATAAATTGAAGCACATACCTTGAATTACCTATGAAATGATAGATGAATCACTCGATGCTGGAGAGGGACTCCATCCACACACATTGTCATCTCTTGAAAATCTCAAATATCTATAAACAATGGTCAATTGCCAATAAGTAGAGAATATCATATCATGTCACAATGAATTTAGAAAAGAAAATACAAATTCAAAATAAAAATATGAGCATAAGAATGAATACATGGGTAAGTTCACAAAGTTGGGGGATAAAAATAGGCCTACCCAAGGACATGTTTTTTCCTAAAAATTGAGAAATCTGAACTTCTGTAGATAATTTGAGATGGCTAAACTCAAAATTTGAGGATTGAGTAAGAACATGAATTGTATCATTTTGAGTCTAATTTCTAAAACACTATTTTTTTTTAAATGGTTAAGTTTAACTAGATTAAACATATAAATTTTGAATATGAACTCCTATGTTTTTAGGAAAATAGAGTAGATAGTCGGCCGTGCGGCCTCTCATTTTTTTAGATATTTTTTTATAATATTTCAATGAATATTTTTTTTCAATTAATTTTACAATTAAATATATCCTAAAAATTGACAAAAAAATGGATAGCCAGTCATGTGGCCCCTCTAACTACTTAACAAAAAGTGAAAACAAGTTTTTTTAAATGTGTGTAGAAATAGGTATAGTTTGTAACCATATAATTTTTTTTGCATTTGGAGCAATGAAAAAAAATGTAATCATATATAGGCATGCATATTTGTGGCATGTAGTGGTCTGAAAAAGCTATAGTTAGAAATTAACAAAGATTGAAACCTTAAAATAGTCAAAAAAATATAAATTTCATATTTTTGGAAAAAGAAGAGCGTGTTTGTCATTGTGGTAATAGTTTTATGAATTTTATTGTTGAAATTTGTAATGTATTTGGTGATGAAAGTTGAATTTTATTGTTTTCTATCAAAACACTCAGATTCAGTTGTGTGTTGACAAGTCTAAGCCTTTGGCTCGAGAATCCAACCCATTTCTGAGCCAAAAGGATTGGTTTTTGAATTCAAACTGAACATAGCACATACACACTATAACGTACACATGTTATATTTCCATAACATCAAAAAACAAAATCTTGACTATTTTAATGTGTTTATACTTATCTATTTTTCATGAATACACTTATTTATACTTATTTAGTTCACATTTATAATTATTATATTTTAATTTTAAAGTGGAGTTTGTCATGATATACACTACCACAAAAAGGACATCATGGATAAAGTGATGCAATTTTGGTGAGTTTGTGCCCGCAATTGTAATTTCAACTATATAGAACATGATTTTGGGTTCAATCAGGCCTAGTTTCATTACAAAATGAATGAATGAGTCTTTTTTTAATGGTGGAGTAAATTACGATCAATTTGAACCCTTTAAACATAATTGCATGTATAGGATGCAATTTAAGGCTAAATTAGCTTCGATCGAGTGATTTGGTGCAATCAATGATATAATTTGAGTGAAATTCAATCTCGTGAACCTAATTTTGACTATAAAGGATTTAATTTGGGCTTATCAACCCCAATGTCATAACTAAATATGATAAATAGTCCAATGGTTGAATCTAAAGGCAATTGGAGCTAATTTGAGCCCCTTCAACCTAAGTACATGACTATTAAATATGGTTTGGGGCTTGATCAACTCTAATTTTATCATAGAATGAAGCAAATAATCATTTGGTTTAATGACATATATAAGTTTGACATGTATATGATGTGGTATTGGGCTCAATAAACTTGAATGTCATCATATAATGAATGGAATACTGATTGGTTTAATTATGGAGGTAATTAGGGTGCATATGAGGCCCTTGAACCTAATTACAACTATACAATCTGATTTGAGTTTTAATTGGCTTTGATTTCATCATAAATTGAGACAATTAGTCAAATGCTATAATTAGTGACACAAATTTTAAAAAATTGAGCCACAACCTATTTTTAATTGTATATGATGTGATTTGGAGTGAAATTGACCTTAATGTCATCATATAATGAATCAAATAGTTGATCCATTCAATCAAAGAGGAATTAGTTGATTATTAGAATTAGTGATGCAAGTTCGAAATGAAATTAAACCCCATGAACTTGATTTTGTCTATACAAAATGTAAATTGAGGGTTCAATCGACCCCAATATCATAAAAAATAAATAAAATAGTCCACTAATTAAATCATGAAGGAAACTGGGGCCAATTTGAGACCCTTCAACGTAACTATAAGAACAAGACATGATTTAGAGTTAAATTAGGTTTGATTCTATTATGAATTGATCTAATTAATCAGTTGGTGCAATTAGGGACATGATTTGGGCAAAATTGAGCCATGTGAACCTAATTTATGGGTCAATAATTGATTGTATAAGATGCAACATATGGTTTAATTGACCCTAATTTTATGAAAAATGCAAACATGAAGGTGATTGGGGCTAATATGAACCCCTTGAACCTAACTATGAGTCTATAATGTGATTCAAGGGGCTAAATTAGCTCTTGTTTCCTGACATATTTACTCAATTAGTCCATTATTATAATGATTTTTGTAATTTGGATGAAATTAAACCATGTGAACCTAATTTTGACTATATGGAGGTAATTTGGGGGTTAATTGACCCTAATATCATAACAAAATAAATTAGAAAGTCCATTTCAATATATGATCACATAGACATAGTATATATATATATATATATATATATATATATATATATATATATATATATATATATATATGTACATGTTATTATCTCAATAGATAATAAGTCATTGTCCAACATTTTTTTTTTGAGAATTTTGATCCCACATACATTCTTTGCATCATTCTACATTTTACACGATGAAGACAAGAGGAATCAAATTGTTCTTTGGGTCCCCCACCATCAAAAGGATTCAAATTGTTCTTTGCTTTGTCATGGGTGATGGAGATCATTCAAAGAAGAGGAAGAAGTTAAAGCACATAACATCAAAGTAATTAGAAGAGTTGAGAGAAAAACAATGGGTACAAATGAAAGCATTTTATGCAAGACAAGGTACAAACATTATCTCTAATGAGCCAAATGTCATAGAAAATGATGAAATTGACAATAATGAACTGAGTAATGATGATGAATATTTACCTAGAAGTCCAAATTATGTTGTAAGTCCACATTCAAAGTATAAAGTTTTTGATTTTGTTGATGATGAATCTATGCATGATGATTTACTCCCTATCAATGAAGACAATTTCATGGAAACACATAGTTTATTTATTTTATCTCGTTATAGATATATATATGACTAATTTTAATAAAAATAACTAAATCCAACTAAAAAAATAAATTCCTATCCATTGTAACATGTAACGACATCCAACTTCCCTAATGTCGGCCACCAATCCACCCCGATTTGAATACATCAAATGTGATATAAAATAAATAAAAATAATAATCTTCTAATTAAAAAAAAACCTCATATATCAAATTGATACCTCGTCATTTTCTATCATCAAATATTTTATACAAAAGCCAAAGTAAATTATAGAATTTTTGGAAAGAAATTATCGATTCTTAATGCCCTTTTACTCAAGGATAAGTATTTGAAATAGTTTATTATTTTTATTTTTTAAATCCTTTTACTAAGGGATAAGAATTTAAAATGAATAAAATTCGAAGATGTAAGTAAATGTTAAATATGATGATCACTTTTATTTATTAAGAATTTTTTTTGTGACGGTTTTTAAATTTATGCCACCTTGTACACGCCATTCATTTCTCATTTTTGATTTTCATAATTTTCATATAAATACAAAAATATATATTTTTATATAATAAAATGATAAAACAATGGATATATTATTGGTATAAATGAAATGTTATTTTATTTTAAGATGTATTAATATATCTAAGAAATATTATAACTTATCATAATATTTCAACATCAAAGAGTTTTATACAATTTAAGAAAGAAAACATTCACAAAAAGGAGGCATAACGAGTTTTGCACAGCTAATTAGTATTGACTTCGAAACCCTAGGACACTGATTTAATATTAATTCGAGTACATGAACCCTAAATTACACACTCGAAACATCTCAAATATTCCATTACTCCCAGTTGAACATCTCATGCAATCGTGAAAATTCTTGCAAAACATAAACCAAACGACTTAAAATAATTGAGAAAGTTTTAATCGTATCCTCATGTTTCAAATGCAACAATTACGAAGAGAAAACAATTATTCAAATAGAATCGAGCTCAAGCAAAGATATAGTTCAACATAATAACCTATAGGGTATTAAAATGCACAATCCACAACTTAAAAAGACTACTTATAGCTAACTAAAATCACAAAAATAAGAAATCACAGCTCAAGCATTTTAAAAAATTGTGTACATCGATCAATAAGCCTCTTGATAATCACATTCACATCCTCAAGAATATAAATGACTGTACATAGCCCAAAATGAAATGCCCAAACACATTTAACCAACAAATCGATCTACAAGACCCTTAAATTAAGCCAAAAGAAAAAAACCTCAAAAATAAGATTGAAAATCATAACTCTCAAATCAATTTAAACAACATAATCAATATCAACAAGATGTGAAATACTCAACAAAAATTTTATTGAACAAAAATGAAATTAAAGAAATCCAATGATTTCGTACCATACCACGCGCAATCCTAACATATTAAAAGACTACATCATATAACCAACAGGGAAACTCCAAATTTGACCCTGCTGCGGGAACTAAACCTTTCTTCCGTGGTTGGGCACCGCAAAAGATGGTAATAAAGCTCTGTGAATAGAATCCACTAAACGCATAATGTCAGATAAGAACGCTGTCACATCCTCTCAGCTCCGCCTGAGGAAATCTACTAAAATCCACATTGTCCAATGAAATGCCTCTCCATCTTCAAGTGGTTCTAGGAACTTTTGAGAAATTAGGGTTAGATTTTATTGTCCAGGTTGATCCGCCATATCAATTGGAGGAATACCTCCTTGTATATATAGACTCTGTCACCAAATAGGTAGTGGTCCAAGCTTTACCATTTGGAAAATAAGAACTAGTTTCTAAATTTTTGTATTACACAAATTATGCAATGGTTTAGAGCACCAAGAACCATGGTATTTGACCAATGCCATTAATTCATGTCCAATATGATCAAGGCCTTCACGAAGCACTTAAAAATCACAAACCAAACAAAACTAGCACATCATTGGATCAATCTACAATGCATACTGAACATAATATTTTACTTAAAATTATATTTAATTTCTATCTTTATTTGTACGTTGTGATATACAGTTCATTCTATACATAATATTTTATTGAGATTTGATTTAATTCTTAGCTCTGCGTGTACACTGTTATCTGCATTACATACTGAATATAATATTTTACTTCAAATTAAATTTAATTCATATCTCTACTTGTATATTGTAATAAATATCATAAATTTCAAATAGATATTGAATTGTCTAAATGCATTAATTTTTTTTTATATACTTCAATGCATATGTACACCACTAAAAATAGATGCATCTTCCTTACTAAATGTGCACTTATTTTTTTGGACAATTTTTATACAATAAATTGCTATGCATTTTATACTTTACTCAAAATTTTGCCCACACTATTCATTTATTTCCTGAGCTCTGAGTTTTATCCCAAAATAGACAGTTTAGCAATGTATCTTGGTCTTTATAATATCCCCCAAATTTAAGTTTTGATCCAACATATTTTCACAAGATTGAATTTTGTATTTCACATATTCTATGTACTCTTTGGACTTAGGGATTCCCAAAATTTTATGCAACAAAGCTCAAAACCACCCATCACTTATCCATTGGTTTAGAGCCATCTATGTATCAATTCCCCTACATATAAACCTAAGTTTTCCTTTTCATGCTATGTTATTTTTCTAACTATGGCACGTGTATGTATTATGGTCTCCCAAGATATTATAGATTCAATCCCTTTGTCCCCGATCCTCTTCAGCTAATGTCCCTCATGATGGTGCCAAATGGAACCAACTCAAGTCTTTGTGAGACTCTAGGTAGTCTGCTAACTCCTACGAGTATGGGCCTCTATGATAGAACCATGTGGCATGATCATGGGGCTTCAAGATTTTGGAGTACTTAGACAATTTTATTTTCTTTGCATTGGACTATGTTGAACACGATGTGGACACTTAGCCTCTCTTTATTAAAACTCCCAATCTTACACATTCAATGAAAATGGTAAAGTCACAACATTTCACAAGAGTATTAACAATAACAAATGCAAGAAATAAATATTATATGTAGGTCTTAAAGTTTACCATGGGAAAGATTAGATACAGGGCTATCACTTTTCACCTGCTCATTCCATCAAAAGTTGATGTTCCCTTGGGCAAGGTGACCAAGTCTAAGGTATTCATAAAGAATCTAAAGTTACCCATGAGACCCCCAGGCCCTTTAATGGCACCACATATCACTATTGCAGAGTCCCAAGTCTCAAAGGTAGTCATTGAAAGTCAGATTCAACCAAGGGGAGGCAAAGCCCCATAATCATATCAGGTGGCACAATCACATGAGGTAGAAATCAATGGAGTCTAAGTGTAGATCCATGAACACCCAAGGGCCTGAAGACCTCCATGGTGCCACATGATGCCATCACTAGGACTAGTGGGTTGTTAATGAAATAAGGTAAGCTAAGGTAGAATCAAGGATCTATAACTCCCAGTACCATGTGTTTGTGTCACATGACACAATTTTGGTGGCCAAATATCATGAGGGACATGGATGAGGCTAAGGCTAAGGTGTAAATAAACCTTGAGAGGCCCAAAAAGTAACAAGTGGCAACCGTAGGTTTTGCAAAGGAAGCCCGACCAAATGAAATATGGCCAAGGTAATAAAGAAAAAAACATAAATAAAAGACCAAGAACATGTCTTGAATTAAGCATAGGGATAAGGCATATGATTTAACATACATGCACAACAGGTTTGGGCTCGATCAAATATGTATAAGGTAGAGGTTCGGGTGAGTAAAATAAATCCACTAGTCTATGCAAGTGAAATATAAGCCATGGTCGAAGTGAGAGCTAAAGCAATGATACATTCTATGTAACTGAGGGAGTGCCACATGACACCTCCCTATAGCTATAAAAACTTAAAACTAAATCAAGGCCTTGAGAGCATAACAAAAACCCATAATGAAGAAAAAGGACCCAAATTGATAAGTCACGATGAGAAATGTGAAAGTAGATGGAAAAGTCCATGTAGCATTCAAGGCATAAAAATCATAATTGATGACCACTTCACTGTTAATAGAGGTAGTCAAGACCATCTAAAGTTGAAGCACATATAGATATAACATTTTTTTTACATCAATTTTTGTATAAATTTTTATATCAAAATTTTCATTTAAGATTAATCAATCAACCTATTTTTGTTTCTTATTCAAGGTATGAAAAGGTTTTACATCTACTTGATTTTGAGGCAGTCTCAATAAAAAACAAACAAGAACAAAATATACTAACTCTCGCATGGAATTGGCACTTAGTGCCCTTGTTTTTAAAAGGATAAGATATAGCCACTCATAATGTGTATGGTTAATATCGGTCAACTTTCCCGTTTTCGCATCCAAACTATTTACACGTCCAAAAATATTTTAAAAATAATGAATATTTACTATAATTTTATAAAATGATTTTGTTTTAATAATTCACTAAAGTTTATTTATAAAATATAGTGTAAGAACACATAAGAATAGTTTAAAATAGAAGAAAATTTGATTTTAAAAAAATCAAAATAAAAAGGTGGGCTCCTTTCAAGGTTCATTAAAAGTGCCCAATGTTTTAAGAATAAATGGAATTAAATCAAATTGTAATATAATTAACAATGGTTCTTTTAGGTTCTATGTTCACATCCATAGGGATTTATGGAATGGTTTTTTATCTTATTTACAAAAGATACCTTTTTATTTATGAGAGAATGAAGGTAGTTTCATGTGTGATGCTACTTTTATCTACAATTATCTTAGTGAAATGTCAATGGTAAAACATGGGTTGTTTAGGTGACTTTTATGTGACTTCCAAGGATTTATACAAGATCTATTTGTGGATATTCTTTGGTCAATATTTAAGAAAAGTATGGATCACAAGTAAAAAGGAGGATTTATTTTGAATGATTCAAATGTAACAGAGCATCATTGAAGACTTGAATGGTTTAGATGCAATGAACATGCTAATAGGGATGGAGATAAAATAGGGAAACACTTTCACATGGGGAATGAAGCCAAGGAAATGTAAATAAAATTGTTGAAAGCATGCAATGCAATCACGACTAAAAGATAGTACATTATTGAGAAAAAATATTTATTGATTGTGACATGGTTTGATAATTATGAAAATTTTCATCAAATAGTGTGTATATATATCTAAAATTAAAGTATAACTAAAATTAGGGAATTCTAATATAATGTGTGAAAGTATAAAAATCTTTAATTTGTTGGGATAAATAACCGGAAGCACATAATTGATTACCAAGCAACTTAACATGCGGAAATTAACCAGAATACACAAGTAACTAGAATTCAGAAATAACACATGATATGAGAGACAATACACAACTTGTATTAAAACTCTTTCGGAAGGAAATAAAACAAAGAAGGCTGCCACAGTTCTTCTTCCTTACACACCTCTAGGGCTCCCACACCTCTAGGGCATAAACAGTAAATCTTCCCTCAAACCTCTCTCTCTTAGGTCCCAAAACCCAACTCAAACACAGAGTTGTTGTTCACCTTACACCTGTGCTCCACGCACTCCACAAGTGCTCCACGCACTCCACAAGTACACGTTGTACTCCAAGTAGATCTCCCTTGATTTTGCTCCCTGTTGTGTTGCTGTCCTATCTGATCTTGCACACCTACAAATCAATCTGGTTTTGCACACCTATGAACCTTGACCTTGCACACACATACACCTGCAAATCAATGATCTTACTTACCCATGCAGATCTCCTATCGTAGCCATGCTCACCTGATGACCAAGATCATACATACATGAAGAACCCTGCTGATTCTCCAACCCAACACCCACACCTGGTACTGTGGCACTAGGAGGAGCACACCATTGCTCTCTTCTCTCTGAAGGAGCTTATTTGCTCTCTTACTCTCTAGCACTAGTTTACAATACAACCAATGAGTCTCTTAAATAGATCTCATGTAAACAATAATTAAACACCTAATTACAATAATTAGATCCGCAGCTCTCAGTCTAAAACTGGCTCTTGACATGCAAACACTTGGTTCGTTAGCTAAATGCCCGTAAAACACTCAGTCCGAACCACACAGGTGACCGATGTCGGTCCCTGTCTGCCTGGGGGTGCCGACGCCGGCCGACATATGACCGACGTCAGTTGCATTCCTGTCTCCTCCCTGCCGACGTCGATTGGCCTGACCGACGCCAGTGCCTGACACTCAACAACCTTCTCCAGCAACCTCCTCCATGTCTGCATCAGTGAAGCTTTTAGCTCCATAGCCTAACATAATTTTCAAATTTATGCGGCTTTAATGTGCATAGTTTTGATTACACAAAAAGACTCGTGTCATGGTAAAGGGCAGAGACTAATTAACCATAACAAGTAAAAGTAAAAAACATGAGGTTGATGATGTCCTATGATAATACTTAAGTTTTTTATCTTTAAAATTCATAGACTATCATATGACCATACAATTTTAAGACACTCATTTAGAGCTAACACCTATTCCCTCAATAATACTTATTACTCTAGCTATTAATGTTTGTCATCAAATATTTTACATGAGCTAGTGTTAAATGTCACAACTACTACCTAAGCTCTCACACTAAAAACATTAATAGGCCTCCAAGAAACTTGATATCATGGAATGCTAATATAGCAAGTTAAAAATAAGGAGGTGGATTTGTTAAAAATGCCATTAGGGATATTGAAGCAGATATTGTTGTCAAAATTAAATCCACACCCTTGAATCTTTCCAACATCTTGCAAGGATGGAACAAAATGGCATTTGGAATAGAGTGAGAAAATCCATAAAAATAATTTCATTTGTAGTAGATTTTGTTAGATGTTGTAGCTTAAAATACTTTGATATACATGTTTGAAAAGTTGTGGTCACATAATGCACAAGGCACACAAACTATGTGATGAAATGTCTCAACGCAATGTGCAGAAAATGGATTTTACAAGGAGGTTTTGAAACTGTTTGAACTAATGAAGCTACACGGAATATACCCTAACCAAAAATATAAAGATAAAATGAATTTTACATATCCTTTATTTGACTTTCCACGATAATGTTCCACTGATTTTACGCCACATGAGTGCTTCTGTTGTGTTTGATTTGTTGTTAAAACATTAAAGTGTAACAATAATTATATATGTGCCAAAATATACATGATGTAATGGATGTTTATTAAATATGGCATGTTTATTTCTACTATGGTTACAATACTTGAACATTTTCATTGTAAAGAAACCCCTATAGAGATAATTAAATATTTTTTATTGAGAGATTTTAAAAACTAAAAGTGTAAAAATCCACTATGTAATTGAAGAGTGTTGGGAGGTTTAGCATGTGCAAAAGGTTAGTGACATCACTAGGGACCCACCTTGGAGAAAAAAACACTGTTATACCACTAATAGTAATTTATTTTCTTTTCATCTTACCTAATTGTTTTTTATTATTACTATTTTTTAAAAGAATGTATTATATGGTATATATGGATATAGATAAATAAATAAAATTACAAAGGAAAGAATGTTATAACTGAAACTACCTTAATTTAGTAATTAAGGGGTTCCAAAGTAGTTTTGTAATTTCATCCATAAGTGTGAAAGAGAGGGAAAAATTAAGAAGTAACAAAAAAGTGGCACAACCATTATTGGAATCTGATAAATGCATAAATGTTAGTTGAAAAAAAAGATATAAGAACTTCTCAACTCTGTACAAGTAAATTTATTGACATCTAATTAATTTCACAACTATTTCTAAGTCTAATTTTTAATTCATATTCCCAAACACTCCCTTGTCACTCTCTTTCGATGTATATATAGTACATAGTCATTTTGAGAATTAGGTAGATACTTTGTGTGTATATTCCCATTCCCATCGATCGATTATATTTAAATTCAATGATATATTTTTGAGCACATAAAGATATGCCAAGAGTGGACCCATGACTATGCTTACCATGTAATTTTATTTCAACTTTTGTGATAAGCTCTACAATAAAAGTGTGGAGAATGTGGGACAAAAACCTGCGATCTTATTGTAATGAATTAATCATCCGTTATAGATGGCATATAAATTTAATTGTATAGTTTCTCTCAAGTTCACTCCATGTAAAAATAAAACATGATCGAAATGTAAATAACAATGTTCATGCCCTCATCATGAACATATGTTTGAATGTATAGTTTCACTCAATGTAGAATAAAATGCATGATAAAAATATAATTAAAAAAATTCATGCTTCCATCATGATTGCATATTTGATAAGTGTGAAATAGAATGACAATCATTTTCCATTCAACTATAACAATGATGTGTATGTGCACATGAACTAGTATCATGTCTCATCAATCTAAAAGTGTGCATATGTGCATAAACCAATATAATTCCACCTAAATTATGATAAATGATATAGAATTTTATTCACCTATATGTTGAATTTGATAACATGTATCTCAAATGTATATGTATGTGAAAACTTGTAATTCATGTTCTTGTAAATTATGTACATGTGCCCATGCATATCCACCTAAGTGTGTATGAATCTATATTCAAGTCTCTGTAAAGAGACATGAAATTTAAGAGGTAACAACAAGTGTCACAACTATGAATGGAATCCACTAAATGCATAAATTTTAGTTGAAAAAAATTTTAAAAATAGGAAAAAGAGAAAATACAATCATTATAACCTGTCAACTTTGCATGGGTAAATTTATTGATGTCCAAATAATTTCACATCTAACTACAACACTACTTTTTAATTCATATTCCAAAACCCTCTACCGTCACTCTCTTTGGATGTATAAAACATAGTAGAGAAATTAATTTTGGGAAAAATCAGTTTTTTTTAAAATTACTAGTGTTTTTCAAAAAATCATGATTAATTGGAAAAAAAAAACAAAGACTTAAGGCCATCAAAAAATGCAAAAAAAAGGAGATTTAAAAATAAAATAAAAATTTAAGGCATTTCCATTTCATAGAGATACATATGAGCCATTTCAATTTCATAGAGAATAGATATAGATTATGAAAGGAAGATAAATGAGATTGTATGCCATTAATTTCCAATTATTCACTTTCATTAATTTTCATGATGCTCAATTTCATTAAATTTGATGATGATGAGGTAACTGATTTTGATGTGAATAACTATTTTTTTTTATTAAAATCCATATTGTTCAATATCATTACATTTACATTTCAAAATGCATAATATTGCCATTTACAAAGGAACAATAAAGGGGAGGGAGCTAATGACAATGAGATAGACTAGGGACAAGTAGGTTTACATGTTTAAGCCCTAGTGTTAGATTCTCTCCTGATTTGAGAGATGACCTCAGTGTCATACCCATCTTTCTCTAATAAGTTGAATTCAATTTCATCATAAAGAGGCTCATCATAATTTTCAAGCCATTCAGATTCTAGATCAATCTTGTCAAAGTCAATTGGTTGATTTATGGTTTAATGTTTCTTTTTATGTTTAATAATACTCACAATCATGATTTAATGTTTAAATTCATATATTTTAAAACACTAGAAACTATTTTATTATATTAAATGATTTGACGATATACTTTACTTTTATCTACCGTGGACAAGCGGTAGCCGGATAACATAACAAAACCAACTAGCAGTTGCCCTAAACCATAGGGCAGGGCACAAGGGGCAGGGGGCAGGCAGACATTTGAAATTCTGTTGCAACCGTATGTACATGCTAGTTGGCCGTAGGTACATAGGGGCCTATGGCCGTGTGGTGCGGTTTTTGAGTGAAAAAATGAATAATAATTAAGATTAAGGAGAAATAATAGTAATAGGGGGTCGTGGCAGAAGGCATTAGGTCACATTGAATGCGCGTGAATTGACAGCATCTCAAATTCCCAATTTTTTATTAATTCCAACTAGGGGTTAAATTTGACATTGGTTTAGGTGTTTTTAGCCATTTTAAACGTAAAATACAGGTGGAATTTTTTTTGAAACATATCAAGTGACAAGGAAATTTTATTAAAGACTGTCATTATGACGTCTAAGTTTTAAAAATGGCCATTTTATATAATAAGGTCTTAGACCCTGCTCCCTGCTAGCCTGCTACTGCTAGTGACTGCTACAAGCCTACAACCTACAAGCTACAGCCTATGAGTCACGCAGGTGCTCCATTTATTCAATGCAGATTGCAGTCCACATTAAATTCATTTCAATTCTCCAGAGTCCAAGATATGGACTGCCGCTAGGAGGATACAAAAAATCATGAACAGTTGAGAACTTCTCAATCTCATTAATGTTCTATCCTCCCTGACGCCATAGGTCCCTAGTCCCCTGTAACTATAATAATACCACAATACCACAATACCAATATACAGTTGAAGAATTGCAAAGGGTGAATGGCACAATAGCGTGTTCAGGAGGAGGAATATGAACCCTTTCCTTACGAAAAGTGCCCTCGCTTTCCTGCATTCACAGCGTAAGTATGTTGCTTTTACTTTTTATATTTAACATTTGTATTGAAGAAAGAAAAATGCATGCATTTGCGTTGGAAATGTTTTGTTTTCAACAGATTTGGCCACTATTTTTTTCCTAAATTTATCCCTATCAACTTTCTACAGACTTCCTTACCATGTGCCTGCAACTCTTGTTTCGATATGCGTCTTGTCTTCAGGTAAATGTCTCGCTAAACCAAAGTTAGATATCTTGGGATTGAGTTTGTCATCAAGCAAAATGTTGTTTGCTTTAATATCTCTGTGAATGATTCGCAGCTGTGACTCCTCGTGAAGGTAGACAAGGCCACGGGCGATTCCAATGATGATGTTATAACGTTTTTGCCAATCTAGCTGTCTACGCTTTTATGGATTTGTAACCCCAATTCATAAACTTTAATCATCTGCTCATTTTATCTAAATAATTTGGCAAATTTTGAAGGCATTAAAAAGTTGAAAAGTAACGTACCGAACAGAAAAGTTGTCAAATACTCATAAACAAGCAACCTTTCATCTCCCTCGATGCAACATCCCAGCAGCTTCACACGGTTTCAGTGTTGAACATTGGCCACCAGTTTCACTTCATTCATAAATTCTTTCTTGCCTTGTGTAGATCTTGCAAATAGTTTTTTCACAGTTATCCCCTTTCTGTCTGTAGTTGTTCCCTGAAAAATAGGACCAAAATTAGAGCTCTCCATGTCTATTTAAACAGACTTCCTGGTTCAAGTGAATAGTATTCTTTAGGTCAAGGATACACTATAGTCCCACCTTGTACACCGCACCAAAACCTCCCTCTGCAACCTTGTTATTGTTATAGAAATTTTCTATCGCTTTTGCGAGTTCTTCTAAGGAATAGAATAGGAGTAATACTTCATCTTGTTCTCCTGCAACTCATAACACTCTGCCAAATAGTGTTCCCCAAGGCCTCAAACGTAGCCTGCATACATGATAAGGCATGATAATTGGGCACGTTCTGCTTATGTAGGAAAGACTAGGATATAAAAGTCAAGGGCAAGTCGTGTACGTAAAAAACTAGGGCAAAAGGCAGCTGTAGGTATAAACTAAAAAAATATTTTTTGACGTACAACCACTCCTTTCTTCCTTAACCACACATTTAGATTTTTTTGGAACCTTACACGTTTTTGCCTTATCCCCACTTTCAGATTTTTTTTTTAACCTTTGATTTATACAATTGTAGACTATTAAACTGGTAAAATAGGTACAAGGTAATTAACTCACTGTACATAGAGCCGTAAAAGACTCTAGATTATAACGACAAAAAAAGTCGTTTTAGGATAACACACTTTAAAAAATGTAGATATGATTGCTTTTGCATTGACCTGTATCTGCAATTTTTTGATTGTCATCTCAAATCAACACAAGTGATTCATCATTAGGACACAGTTGGATGAAATGGATTGCAGACAAATGTTTCTTATAAACATTAAAATAGTGAACTTACATGATGCTAATGTGGGTGCCGCTTATTTAAGAACAACCCATTAGTAGATAAGAGATGTTAAACTCAACCCATCCTAAATTATACAGAAATTATACTAATGACATTCTTACAATCTCTCCCAGCTGGTGGAGATTTCCCAGTTCCCACGATTGAAATGTGACTTGTGGATGTTGTTGGAGCAGTGAGCTTATTGAGGCTTGGTCATTTCTTATTTATAGGTATGTATTTATTAAAATTTAAATCAAGTAGTACTCATTTGTGTTTAGTTGTTTATCTTTTAATCTTTATTTTATGACTCAATTCTTAAGTCACACTGTTCTTTTGTGTTTCATAAAAAAACCATTAAATTATCAACTTATATTAATTATCATTTTTTTATTTATAAAGGTTTATTTGTAATAATTTATGTTGATAATTTATAAAGTTTATATAGTTACATAAACATTTAAATTTTTATGTTTAATTATTGTTTATTAGTTGGTTTGTATAGGTACTAAAAACTATTAAAAAATGTTTCAAAACAAAAAGAACCAATCTTCAATCAAAAAGTTTTTTGCATGGTCTGGAACATCGAAAGCTTCATCGCAAGATGATCATAATTTTGATTTAAATGAAGACTTAAATATATTGGGGTGTGATGACAACTATGATGAAGAATTTGAAGAGGGGGAAGCTTCAACACAAACAAGAAAAGGGCTAAAGTAAATAGAGTGTTTAGAGATGAATGTAAAGTTAAATTTAATTGGTTAAAGTGTACAATGCATGAAGGGAAAACAGTCATGAAATGCATATATTGTGAAAGACACAAGTCTGCAAGACCATGGGGCACTAGAACTAGTTGTACTACTTTGCAGCATGATGCAATAATTACTCATGCAAATTCAAACAACCATAAAATTTCACAAGCAAAATGGATATGTGGAAATGAAGGGAAAGCAATATCAATTCCAAGACACATTGCAAGCATTGATGACACCAATAAAGAAAGAATCATCACAACCATGAAATTAGTTTATTGGGTTGTGCAAGAAGACTTACCCCTTTCAAAATATGAGTCCCTTTGCTCTCTTGAAATGCACTTAGAAACACCAAACATGCCAAAAAATAGGGACTATAAATCATATACAAATCATATGGCTGCAAATGATTTCCTTTTTTCTATATCTAATTATCTTGAAGAGAGACAAAGTGCAAAAATGTTAGATAGTCCATTCTTCTCTTTGATGTTAGATGAAAGTACAGATTGAAGCCTAGAGAAACACCTTGTGGTTTATGCTACTTTTCTAGACTCAAAAGGGTTGGGGCCATCTATTTCACAATTCTTAAAGCTCATAAATGTGTGTGATGGTAGAGGGAAAACAATATATGATGCAATATGTGTTTTGAAGAAAGAAAGGGGTCTTTCAAATAAAAGTTTGATAGTAGTTTCTACAGATAGTGCTTCCTCAATGGTGGGGAGTGAAAATGGATTTGTTACACTTTTCAAAAAAGATGTACACAATCTTATATGTATTCATTGCATTGCTCATTGTGAGGCTTTAGCTGCATCAAAAGCTGCTAAAAATTTTCCTGAATTGATGTTTGTTGAAAAGTTGGCAAATAAGGTATATTCTTGGGTCCAAAATTCTACTAAAAGACATAATGAACTTATTGCTCTTCAAGATCTCATGCAACTTGAAACACTTCAAGCTCTTCAAATTCATGGAGTTAGATGGCTCTCAAGAGGGCAAGTTATTGAAAGGCTTATTGTGTTGATGCCTCCATTGTTGACTTTGTGGAAAAGTGAGAAAAGAGACTCATGGTATGACAAGGCTAGGATCTTCTCAGTAAAATTTTTCTTACATATGCTTGCAGATGTATTAGGTGAACTAAACAAGTTGAATAAAAAATTTTCAAGAAGAGAATGTGGATGTTACAACTTTAGGGGCAGCCATAGATTCTACTATACAGACTTTAAGTAGGTGGTTTCTAAGGTCTGACACTTTTGCAAATGGTACAATTTATTTGTCTAAATTTTTAGAGAGCTCTAAATATGGTTATTTAGAGATTATTGATCAAGATGGACACATTCATAGGCATGAATTACAATTTGTGGCAATTCCAAATGTGTGTGATGATTATGTTGATGCATCAAAACAGAGAATGAAGCCTTGCATTGATGGGTCACTAGAGAGCTGCAAGAATTTTACTAAAGAATATGTTCAAAAGCTTGTAGATTGTTTAAATGAAAGATTCCCAGAGCTTTCATTTTTCAATTCCATAAAGTTGTTTAGCCCTTGTCATTATTCAGAGGATGCACGTACTAGAGAAGAAAATTCAAAGCGGTGGCTACTCAAAATTTTTGAACACTTACAACATACTTTGTGTGAGGAAGAAAAGCCGTTATTTGATTTTGAAGGTTGTTTAAAAGAGTTGTATAATTTTTTCGATACTCTTCGCTTTAGTTGTGAAGGATTCCGCATGAAGGAATCTTGGAGGGTTTTTTGTGCTACAGATTCACATACAGGGTTCCCAAATATGACAAAACTATGGCAAGCAATACTTACCATTCCAGCAAGTACAACATCATGTGAGAGAGGATTTTCAAGACAAAATATAATAAAAGATATACGAAGAACAAAACTCTCATTGGATACATTGGATGCCTTGATGCGAGTTTCATTGACAGGGCTTGATATATCAATGGTAGATTAGAACAGGGTTTATGAAATTTGGAAAGATGTCAAACAAAGAAGGGTTTAAAATATTTCAGAATATTTTCTATGGACATATTTATAATGGTATTGTATTTCATATGAACCAATGAACACTCAAGCTTTTGTTTAGATTACTTTTTAATAATGCTTTCTCCAGTGAAAATTCAGGTACTCTATACTAAACTCAATAGATTATTTTGTTATGGGTGGAGTAAGTTTAATTTAATGCTCTATGTTTTTCATCTCGTGTTATTAAGAAATTTAGTAGTTTTTTTAGCATAGAAATTTCATGGATTTTTATTTGTTTTTTATGTTGAGAAATTTTAAAAGATATTTTGAGAATTATATGTAAACAAGTGATTTATATTTTTACGAGTTATAAAATCTTTAAAAAAATCATTCATACTAACCTATAAATTTTTTTTTTAAATTATTGAAAAAAAATCTTAAATTATTGAAGGAAATTTTCAGCCCCCACTAGTTTAGGAAATTATTTGTTTTGAAATTTTAAGGCTCCTATTTTAATAGAAAAGATTCATTTTATTCTTATACATTATTAAAATTCCATTAGACCAATCTCACATTGAAAATAGGAACACGAGCCCTTTCAATGATAGAGCATCATCAAAGTAATGTGTGTAGTCATAGTGAATGTTCTTTCTCTGCAATATAGGGAATAAAAACAAACTTTTGTTGGTTTCTATACAAAATTATGAAAGTCAAAAATAAAAAATGAACGTCACATGCAAGGTGACATTAGTTTGAAAACTGTCACAACTTTTTTTTTGACGGATAAAGGTGACCGTCAAATTTAACCCCTCATTCCAATGCACGCTCTTTCGTATTTGATTTTTTTTAATATGCTTTGCTGACGTGTCTCATGGGCATGCTTCTCTTTTCGGGGAGCGGCGTGGGGTCAGCTTGATGACCGGGAAATTAAAAAAGTCACGCGGATTGCCAGCGGGGACATGACAGTGCGGTCGGTGGAGTAAATGTTGGCGATGGTATATTTATAGGTGAATATGATGAATGGATTAACATTTATAGAGAGAGTCTAAGCAAAGCACAGCCAGCTGTAAGTAAGGAAGACCAGAAGGAAGACGAGGAAGTGGAAAAAGTGCGAGCGATCATATCGAGACCATGTCCAAGTGTACCGATACTGGCAACTCCCCGCCCTGGCCCCCATTTTTATCTACCCCTGCAGCTTTGACTACACCAGGATACCGATACCGGCAACTCCCCGCCCTGGCCCCCATTTTTTTCCGAGCCTATTTAACCTTGTTGAGAATATACCTCGCGCTTCAACGGTTTTTCGAGTCAATCTCCAAGAGGCACCTTGTCCCCTGTACGGTGCACCGACAACCCCCGCCGCCAGGCCCACTTCGGCTCCATCTCTAGTCCCGGTTGCTCCTAGAGAATATATACCGGCAACTCTTGATCTGTGGTGGGTCATGACCAACTAAACTAGATGTTTGATTTGATCTGCTCTGCCCTCTCGTATCATATCACGCCTTCAAGAGAGTGAATGAATGAATGAAAGATTTTAATAACGTCCACCAGACCACAGCAGTTTATGAGACCCATCAATCGTGCACATCCTCTTCAAAACGAGACCTCAGCCACAAAACATTCCCTGAATGAGTGGGAGCCTTAATCTTCTCTCAAGATTCTGTTTTTGTATCTTTGACCCATAAATGTCAAGATTACACAAGTTAATATTTTAATCGAAAGAAAATTCGTTACTTTTTTATTTATCGCATTAATCGCTCATTTACCGCTGGCCTGTGTAGGTGGCTATAGCCTTCATCTATGCAATATATAAGCAGGCTATCGCTCATTGTTTTCTCCATGTTTCCTCTTACCCTTAAAGGATTTTGTTACCTGAGGCGTTGGATCTATTTTTTCGCTACTACACTGCCCAATTTATTCGTGACAATACACAGATCTGAGAAGGGTATGTTTAGATTTGTTTCTTCATTATTAAGGGTGCTTTTGCCATTATTGGCAGTTCTTTTGGATCCTCAGTGGATCATGATTTTGCTTGAATGCATTGAATATTTAGATATTCTCTGATCTATTGGATGCATTGTTTTTAATATTACTTTTAGGTTTGTTTTTTAAGGCTGTTGGTGGGAAGGGGTGGGGCTAGGGATCCGTAGGCGCAAGCAGCTCGATTTGTTGAATGCTGACAGAAGAGAGTGAGCACACACAGCGTAGCGCATGAGGCTATGCGTTTAGCAATGCGTACTCACCATCTCTTTCTGTCAGCGATTCATGATCAAAGATTGCTTTGGGTATAAAGATTTTTACTTTGCTGAATGACCTGACATCTTCATCTACATTAAGCAAGCAACAACTATAATTGTTTTGTATCCAACAATTATGGACTTGGGAAGTTCTTCAAAGTCTCATTAAACTGTTGCCTGCTGTGAATAGATAGGGTGGTGGAGATGGATGTCTCTGATTGTAATCCAGCGGAATTAGAAATTGGTCTAGTAGGGTTGGTTAAGCGGCCCAAGAATGTTGAGAAAGAGTTTCATGATCCTGCATGGGTGGAAGTGGAGCAAAATGGAGATGATGCAAAGGATTTGAGAATGGAACAATTTGTTTGAGAGCAAGAAGGTGCCTCCGTGGTGGAAGCAAATCACATTTAGAGGAATGTTGGTGAGCATGATGTTGGGTATCATGTTCTGTGTAATTGTCAGCGGTATGTGAGAATTAATTAAAGTTTTTTAATTTCTGGTTATCTATGTATTCATTTTTCTAATGATTAGTGTGTGATTTTGATTTTATATAACGTTCTTTTTTAGGTTAACTGTAGTATTTAATTCTGCATTCATTCCTTCAATGGCACATTTCTCATTAGCAATTATTTCTTCTAATAATTAATGTGTGATTTTGATTTTATACAATGTTTTTTCGAGAGTGCTCCACTTGGCACATTTCTCATTAATAATCATTTCTTATATGTTGCAGGAGGATTTAATTCTCACGGCAATGTTTTTTTGAATTATGCTGATCACAAAACTGCTTTCGACGTGGTTATAAATCACCGTGGAGTGGATACAAAGGAATCTGTAGCGAGCCTCATTTATCATAATCTTCAGAACAAGGGATTCAAAGTTTTCTTTGACAAGAACTCCATTGAAGTTGGGGACAGCATAGTTGAATCCATCAAACACGCAATACGCACAGCTTCAGTTCACGTTGTGATTCTCTCTCCAAATTATGCACAGTCGGAGTGGTGTTTGCAGGAGTTCCATTTGATCCTCGAATCAAATGCTCCAATCATTCCGGTGTTCTGGGAAATTAAACCGTCCGTGGTTCGGATGGAGGACGAGGATGGAGTGTATGCAAAAACTTTCCAGATGCATAAAAAGGATGGAAGGTTTAAAACTCAAGAGCTTATGAAATGGAAGAAGGCTCTGCGCAGGGTTTCAGATATAAAAGGCTACATTTATAAAGGGTACGATACAGTTTTAACTACGTTTGTTTGTTTCTTTAATATACAAGTGGTATTTCAGCAGTGAATTAAATTCTCTAATATGATCATGTCTGGGAAATGACAGTCTGTAACCTGTTTTTAGTGATTATACGGGAATTTTTTTAGCAGGATGTATCTAGTTATTCTAAAAATTAGTAGACCGTAGTTTATAAGCTTAATTACATTGAAATTCCAGATCTACACCTGATTCTTGAAAAGGTGAAGTACCAAAACTTGAATAGGGATCACCCTTCCCATTACATTTATGTCATTTTCTGTTATAAAAGTTATTAATTTGTGTCCGGTTTCAGGGACCAAGGAGAGATGCTGGAAACAATCGCAACGTCTGTCCAGCAAAACATTCTAAAGCACGACTTAAGATGAGGAGACTTATATTGACATGGCCAAATCCCAGCGAAAACGATCCAAAGCGCGATCTAAGATGAGAAGATTTACAGACATGGCCAAAACCCACTTAAAATGGTCAAATTCCAGTCAAAACATTTCAATGCCTGATTTAAGATGAGGAGGGTTTTAGAAAAACTATCTTATTGATATGTTGAGGTTATAAACAATTAAATAGTTTATATATTTAACACATTAATTTTTATATTAACTTATATATAATCAATTAAAATATATTATTATTATTTTCAATTTACCTTATATAATTATTTATTTTAATTATTATAAAATATTATATATTTAAAATTTAAAAAATATATTTCAAATTGCACCGGTTTCATCTGAAAGATGTCTCCAATTTTTATTAAGAACTGTGTTTTTTTAAACATTTACTTACCTTTTGAAAATTTAAATTTACATTGTAACAATATATATAAAAGATATAAGATTTTATTGAAAAATAGGGTTTTGAAAATAACCATACAAATTTATATTGATTTATATTTATCAGAGAAACATTAGGGATTAATAAAAATCTGCACACAATTATTTATATAAACTTATTTTCAAAAAAATATATCAAATTATTATAGATGATAATAATAAAAAATAAATATTAATTATTATTTTTCAATTAATAGTTTTTTTAAAAATATATATTATAATATTTACAAAATTTGATATATAATTTAAGGTTTTATTAGAATATTATTTATTTATAATATTAATGAAAAGTTGAATAGAGGTTGGAAGAAATAATCACAATGCGTTATCGAGGACAGAAGTTAAATTTGACAGCGACTCCTACCCGTTAATAAATTTTATATAACAATTTTTAAATAATGACGTTCATTTCTCATTTTTAATTTTCATATATTTCATAAAAATATTAAAATATAATTTTCATCTAATAAAATAATATAATAATAAAGATATTATTGATATAAATGAAATCACATTCTATTTTATTTGAACACATTTTAAATTATATAATACCTATTCAAACTAAATAATAGAAAATAATTAAATATAAAAAATTAGATGTTACTATATAAACTTAAATATTAATTTTTATTTTGGAGTTCTAAATTTTTACTTTATTATGTTGACTATGTCAGGGTCAAAAGAAATTGTTAATTGCTAAACTTTTTGATAAATTAAACGTTGTCTAAGAAACCACCCTTGTCCCTCCATCACACTGCTAATTGCTAAACTTTTTGATAGATTAAAGGTTGTCTAAGAAACCACCCTTGTCCCTCCATCACACTTGCCACCCAAATCGGTGCCCATCCATAAAATTTATGGTATGATCAACGTTAAATTCAAATATTTATTTATATCAGAGGCTTCTTAATTGTTAGACTACTGTCACTTTTTTGTTTAAATACCAACCACCACTTTATCTTGCTCAAAAATGCGAACGTGCCTCGTTATTATCTGACATTAATATTTTGATATTTATTAAGATTTTCTTGGCATACCTCTTAAATATCTTTGTATCTCTGATGGGGAAATGGCACAATATGATGTATTAATTTACAAATAATGTGATTAGATGAATAGAGGAAAACCACTATTAATGAAGATGCTTCCAATGTAAAATATATCATTAATATGAAACAGTAACCATAACAGGTTCATAGAAAAAGTATGTTTCAAATAAGCACATACAAGAAAGAAATACGATATTAAAACATAAAACATAGTATATAGGTTGTTGAAATCTTCCATTGTCAACATCTAATTGTCGATTAGAATAATGGCTCTGTTTGCCTCTCTGAAATTAAGTATGAAGAAATGAGTGATGGAACAAAGGAAGTGGCCTTCCTATTAACACAATGGTAGATTGGTACCACCATAAAATGAAAAAAATCAAATGAGAAGGAGGTTGTGCATTTAGTTTAACTCTTGGACATAATTTTTTTTTAAAAGAATTTATATTATTCACTGATCACATCGTATGATGGGAAATGGCAATTTAAAAACTTAAAAACATTTTTTTTGGTTTCTAATATCATAGAAAAAGATTTTATATCTATAAGATGAATTAGCTTACAATGACATTCTATCAAATAACGGGGCATAAAAATTCAATAGAAATTAATCTTCATTACAGTCTATAGACATAAAGAATTATCAAATCCTCTTCAAACCATTATGTATAGTTGTTTAAGAATGTGTGTAACATTGTAATTTGACAGGGACATTGCAAAAAAGAGAGTAAAAAATAAATGATTTTGTAGAGAGAAAAGGTTCATAGCCTAAGCAACGATTGAAAACGTATCTTCACATGCTTTGTTCCCTTTGTTTCCAATCCAGTCAAGTAAAAGAGTAAGGGAATAACATGGTTAAATTTTTACTGTAACAAGTGAAATTGAGAGTTAATACCCTCAAACAAGGAAGTTAAAAGAAACAAATAGCGATCCATTTAATCAGATGTGTATACCACACCTTACATTTCCCTAAATAAAGAAATGCAACTGCGAACATGAAAATGAATAAAAGCACCTTCAAATTACAATAATAAAAAATTGCAAATGCGCCTCTCCAACCTTTCATCTCAAATGACAATGCCTAATATTACACAATCAATAATATGTTGTGAAAATCAACAAAATGAAGGATGATGAAAGACACACTTTGCTTACAAATAGGAAAATGAATAAAAAATTAGGTCATTCAATTTTAATGAAAAACAGTGACCAGAGTGGCACCCGTGCCACCATTTTTGTGAGTCTAGATAGTCCACTTATTAATAATGTTCACTTAATCTGGGGTCTAACACATTCACTGGGAAATTGGTTTTATTATAATAATAAATGTACACTGGGAACAGGGCATTATTGCAATGACAAGACAAATGTAGTGGAAGATGTCGTGGATGGGATAAATCAAGTCACATAATAAATACTTTGATTTCAGTTATAAATAAAATATGTAACAAGTTAATACTTATAATATTTTATATTTAATATTTTATGAGAGTTAATTTTTTATTGTAAATGTCATATTGATAGTTTATATAATTTGTTGCCCATCTTTTAATTCGGTTGAAAATATAAATTGATTATATTTTACAACTGAAAATAAGAAAAACATCTAAACGACCGTCAAATTTAACCCAGGACCCAAGTGCCTCCAGTTCTTATGGAGGGGAACCTCATTATCTGTCTGTACATTTCGACTGTTGCTCCTACCAGCTTAAATTACGGCAAATTAATTGATAATACAAACAATCAGAAAACACATTTAAACTGCACCTGCGCCGCAAAAAGGTCGGGGGATTAAATCCTTTTTGATGAACTCTTTAAAATTCTTTTGAAAATAATGTAGAGTCGAAGTTTTCTTGGTAAGATTTCGCTCTATTTGTTGTATTATGATAAGTAAACATATGTCTTTCTAAGATTGCTGCTGCTTTTTTTTTAAACTTTCAGAACAAGTAGTTTGTTCTCAGACAGATCTTATAACATCTCCAAATCACGTGATGCAATAGTAAGTTGGGAATAGTTGTAAGAACCCACACTAGTTTAGAAAAAATATTTGATTAATTAAGAAAATATCTCAACCTCAATTTGGAATCTAAATATGGTGAAAGTTTCTTAGAAACCATACATACGTAATAAAAGTGGGAGAAATTTAAGTGCACCAAGTATTATAGTTACATATGTAATTTTAAAAATTATTTATATTTATATATTTCCCTCTTTAAAAAAGAGTTGACTTAATTTTTGAAAAACAATGCTAAATGGATAGTTGTCATTAAAAAAAATATATTTAGAGAAAGTAAACTCTTAAATTAAAATTATGACGATTTTCGAGTAGGATCCTTAGTCTGATCACTCAATGAAAAAGGAAATAAAAAGACAAATCATTAAATTTTGAATACAATACGCCATGGTCGATAGGTGACACCCAAGCCATTTACCCAATTTTTATACTGGAGGCATTTCATTATTAGGTATCCCACAGTTTAGGAGTAGTTCACGTCATCTTATGTGTGATTCGAGTAGGTGGACAATATCCAAGGAAGAATGGGAAACAAGAACAAGCTTATTTTGTGACAAGGGAGTAGTGGAGACAAAATGACACTTCATTATAGAGTGTGCAACCTATAATGACATCTGTATCAAGTATAAACACAGCTTGAGAGTTGACATGACTTATTTTGAAGAGGAAAGGTTAAACAAAACAACAAGTTTTCTAATCAAGATCCATAGTAGAAGAGTTAGCATCGAGAAGGGATTATAAATTTTGTAATATTAGTAAGGCAACCCTTGTGTCACGAAGTTGTGGTATCACAAAATAGTGTTATTGCAATTATTGGTCCCATAGATTGCTTTGTCTCGTGGACATTATTCAAATCTTTCATTCATTCATCACCTCCTCAAGCTCCATGATCTTGCATACTTACACTTGATCAACTTGCGGCACGTGGCTTCAGGATTGACGACTTGAATGATAGGTTGCATTGACGATGGATTGTGGTCGAATTTGTTTTTGTCAGTTTTTGCAATTATTTAATAATTGTATTTGGTTATGATTCCAGCTGCCTGCATATCAACACATCTGCATTGAAAATAAAACAAAATGTTATAGTAAAAGACATGTATAGTTGGTTGGTTTTATTGTTGATAGGGGTGTGGGTTGATGTATATTGTTGTCCCCTCCTCAAATTTCATTGTTGTCGTGAAATGTTTTTCCATATAGGTGTTTAAAATTAAATTTGAAGTATATGATCATCTTGAAATCACCATCATACTAGGGTATTTATATTATAGTGTTCACAACTAGGTTCTTGGTCTCTGATCACGCCCGATCGAGAGAGTCACAACCCATTATGGCCTCAAGAACACCTTTCCCTGAATAAGAAAAATACATTTTTGACCCTGACTTCAAGCATGCATAAAATGGAAATCATAAGTCATTTATATGAATCAAAAGAACCCACACATGCGTGTCTAAACCATCTAGTTTTACACTAGAACACATAAATGGAATTTTGGAGATGAATCTATGGCACAAGTCGCAGTGATGCGTCCTAAAATGCAACTTTTTTGGTAGTGAAGAGGCAAGTTCTTGTCCTCTAAATGGAATTTCTACCTCCGAGACCTCCAAGTGAAAGTCCATCACTTCAAATACATCTAGATATGAAAATGACCCCTGATCTGATGACCACAATGTTTAAATCCACTCAAAATTATGTTTTCACTACTATTCAGGTGCATGGAAACACTAAAAACAAATGTTGTCAAAGTTGAAGCTGAAGTTGGAGAACTCTACCTCCAATGCTTCGTGGATAATATTCAAGACCAGATTCTTAGCCTCTGATCATGCTCGGTCAAGAGACCCATCATCCATTCTGGCCTCAAGAACGCCCTTCCTAAAACAAGAAAAATGCAAATTTTTAGCCTAAGTTTATGTGTGCATAAAATAAAAACTATAAGTCATTGGAATGAACTTGAAGAATCCTCATGTGCATATTGAATACCTATAATTCACCCTCTAGCACATCAATGGAACCTTGTATACGAATATGTGGCATAATTTGTAGTGACGGGTCCTGAAATGCAACTTTTTTATAATGAAGAGACATGTTCTTATCCCTTAACTGGCATTTATACCTCTAAGACCTTTAGGTGTAAGTACATAACTTTGAGTAGATATAGATAGGAAAATTACATGTTATCACATTATCACGATGTCCAAATCCACCTATAATCATGTTTTCACTAGTGTTCAAGATCGTGGAAACATTGACAACAATTGTTGTCAAAGTTGAAGTTATAGTTGGAGATTTCCACGTCTAGTGCTTATTGGACCAAAAATGGCATTACCAACATGTCCAGGGTAGCAGATAACATCTAATATCATATTATTATCCTCTGATCACACTTGGTCGAGAGACCCACCACCCATTCTAGCCTCAAGAATGCCCTTTTCAATACAAAAAACATGTAATTTTTTAGCCTATCTTCAGGGGTACGTAAAATAAAAACCATAATTCATTGACATGAACCAAAAGAACCCTCACATGTGTGTCAAAGCTCTCTAATTTCATTCTAGAGCATGTTGATGTAACCTTCAGGACCAATCTGTGGCATAAGTTGCAGTAATGGGTCTTGAAATGCATCTTTTTTATAGTGAAGAGACAAATTCTTGTCCTCCAAGTAACATTTCCACCTTTGAGACCTCTAACTATAAGTATGCCACTTTGAACACATCTAAACAAGAAAATTACATGTGTTCACATGACCTTGACCTCCAACCCATTCGGATGCATGTTTTCACTACTACTTAGGAGCATCGAAACACTGAAAATAGATGTTGTAGAAGTTAAAGCGGTGGTTAGAGAACTCTACCTCTAGTGCTTCGTAGCTAGAAACTAGTGCTGCCAACACATTCAGGGTAGTGGATAACATCCATGACCAGGCTCCTAGCCTCCTATCATGCTTGATCAAGAGACCCACCACCCATCTATCCAAAAGAATACCCTTTCTATAATAACTAAGTAATTATATTAAGGTTCTCTTAGCTTCAATATTATGAAAATATTTACTAATAGTGCCAACCGCATGAAGGTGAAAGTTTATTTGGAACCATTAACCTACAAAAAAATTATTATTAAGTAATCAAAAATGAAATTTATATTCATGACCTATAAAATCAATAAAATTTGGTAAAATTAAATACATCTATATTTGACAAGTCATTGGAATTTTGAACCAACGAACCACTAAAATATGATATAATCTTGATAGTATGTATCGAGAATAGCTTCATATTATTATTGAAAAACTTTTCATAAATTTTTATTTAATGGTCTCCCTTGATATTAGACCAATTGAGTATTTGTTATAAGAATCAATTTTGAATAGTGTAGACACCAAAAATCTGCACACTCATGCTTTTGAATGTCAAAAATCCCTTTGGACCTACCATAGGACCCCTTTGGGACCAACCTACACCTATCGGACCTAAACCAACCAATCTAAACTCAGTTTCACCTAACTGAATAATCGTCACCTTCAGGACCCTATTCCTATGGACCTTGACTATCGACAATCAGGGTGGCCATCGACGATCAGATTTAGGAACCCCTGATTGTCGATCCACCTTTTAGCCAAAAGCATGCAAGCTCCACCGACCCATTTCTAAATATAACCTTGTCTAATTTTTATTGTGAGCCTTTGCATGCATAAATTATATTTAGATGAACCAGTTACACCTTTACTTCCACCTCTTGTTTGTGCCTATAAGAGAGAAAGGCCTGGGAGGTCAAATCATCTACAATAATTATCAAGAGCTCAGGCATTCAAGATTTTTAATTTATAGGTCAATCAACATCATCAACGTTATCAAGCATCATCCATATTATTGGGAGCTAACTTGTTAATGATTCTCAACCAAGCTCTCAAATATCGTTACTCTGTTGGAATCAAGCTAGATTCTACCAATAGGCTAATTGCATCAACCACCCATCCAACTGAATTATGGTAAGACACGTACTTGTTTGTCAATATTCACATGATTTAATTCTATTTCAAAATCAATCCAGACCTTGCCCAACTCTTGAAATTCATCTGTGGAATCTTGTCATTCAGTTGTTGATCAAACCTAGAAATACACAGTCAACCGCCGATGGTAAACCTCAACCACTGATGGTTAGGCATAACTACCATTGGTCACCTGTGGTAGAAAAACTAGTAACCTATTTTCACCCACCTACACCCAATCAAATATAGTTATTTATGTTTCTAACTGCTCACAGACCTCTTTCATATTTTTTGAAGCATACCCCAAGCCGTTAACACTAGTACTAATTAGTTTATCATTAATTTGATCATTTATAGTCTATTTTCATAGCAAGCATTCTTGTCTTCAGTTTTAGTAATGTTCTTTAATTGATATAAGTACCTTCTTTTCAGTTTTATCGACTTAACTATTTAAGATGTGTGGATTGATAGCCTCTAAGGAAACTCTCACTTTTAGGATCTAGCTAGCGATAAGAAATTCACCTATATGTCTAACAAATAATTTTAAAATAGTGCTTTCTTATCTACATGTCTTCCTCTCAAGACAAATAACCAAACAGGTTTCTCAACCACACCCATATCGAGTTTTTTAATAAAATCTATTCATAGTCTTCTGATTTAACATGCACATAACCAAATAGGTTTTTCAACCATACCCATATCGAGTTTCTATGACTGCAATGTATTCTGCCTCTGTAGTAGACAAGGCAACAACCTTTTGCAACTTTGAAATCCAGCTAACTGCCGTTCCACCAACAGTAAACACATATCCTGTGGTGCTTCTCCTGCCATCCAAGTCCCCTGCCATATCCGCATCTACATATCCATGTAGAGAAGTGTTTGACCCTCCATAGCATGAATGCCTACTGTAGGTCCCTCTCAGATATATGAGAATCCACTAAACTGCTTTCCAGTGTTCCTTTCCTGGATTGGCCATGAGCTTGCTAACAACTCCCACTTCTTGGGCAATATCAGGTCTAGTACATACCATTACATACATCAAGCTTCCAACTGCGGAAGCATATGGAACTCTACTCATGTACTCCACCTCATCATGTGATTTAAGACACTGTTCTTTGCTCAACTTGAAGTGTCCAGCCATAGGTGTGCTTACCGGTTTTGCAACCTGCATATTAAACCTCTCCAACACCTTGTTCACATAATCCTCTTGAGACAAAATCAAATTGTGATTTTTCCTATCTCTCTTAATACTCATGCCAAGGATTTTCTTTGCTGCTCCCATATCCTTCATGGCAAATGTGTGAGCTAATTTTACCTTAAGCTCATTAATATCCTACATGTGTGAACCTGCAACAAGCATATCATCTACATACAGTAATAGGATAATATATCTACCATTATCCAATCTCTTAAAATAGACATAATGGTCAGATTGACATCTGCAGAAGCCATGCTCTGTCATAAACTTGTCAAACCTCAAATACCATTGTCTTGAAGCCTGCTTAAGACCATATAAGCTTTTCTTCAACCTGCACACAAGCTTCTCCTTACCTTTGACCTCAAAACCTTCTAGCTGATCTATATATATTTCTTCATCCAAATCTCCATGAAGAAACTTTGTCTTAACATCAAGCTGCTCAAGATGATAATCCTCAATAGCAACTAAAGACAATACAGTCTGAATAGAAGTCATCTTTACTACAAGAAAAAAAATTTCACCAAAATCAATACCTAGTTTCTGTGCAAATCCCTTTACTACCAACCTGGCCTTATATCTCATTTGTCCATTCTCTCCTTTTAATCTGTAAACCCATTTGTTTTTCAGTGCTTTCTTTCTAGCTGGCAACTCAACCAAATCCCACGTTTGGTTCTCTTTCAAGGAATCAATCTCATCATTCATGCCAAGCTCCCACTGTTTTTGGGATTCTACCTGCATTGCCTCATCAAAACTTTCTGGTTCTCCACCATCAATGAGTAACAAGTAGAATAATGAAGGGGAATAACGAATTAGAGGTTTACTTACCCTTTCTGACCTCCTTATGGGCATTTGAGACCCATTCACAGCTTGCTGTCCACCCAAATTCTCTATCAGTGACTGATCCCAGTCATCTCCAGGTCTGCACTTGACCGACGTCGGTTCCACCTGACTGACGTCAGTTTCTGTCTGACTGACATCGGTTACTGTTTGACCGACGTTGATTCCTGTATGACTGACGTTGGTTCCTGCCTGACCGATGTTGGTGTCTGTGTTTTCCTGTCTATGATTATTTTGACCCGTGAGCTCATTTTGGATCATCACCTCATCCAAATCAACATTGCTTTGCTCAGTATTATTCAGCTTCTTGAGCTGATCACTGTACATCACCTTCTCATTGAAAACAACATCACGGCTTCTAATAATTTTTTTAGTTCCTAGATTCCACAACCAGAATTCGAAATCTCTAGAGCCATAACCAATAAAAGTGCACCGCATAGATTTAGCATCCAGCTTCTTTCTATTTTCTTTATCAATGTGCATAAAAGCTTCAAAACCAAAAACTCTGAGAAATGTAAGATCTACCTTTTTACCTATCCAAGCCTCTTCTAAAATTCCACCATCCAGTGCAGTAGAAGGTCATCTGTTAATCAGGTAAACCACAATATCTACAGTTTTTGCCCAAAATTGTAAGGGCAAATTAGCATGCAACCTCATACTCCGTGCACGCTCCATTATTGTTCTATTCATCCTTTCAGCAACTCCATTTTGCTGAGGTGTCCTTGGAACCATCCTTTCCCTGCGTATTCCACTCATAGAATAGTAACTATTGAATTTATTGCTGCAGTACTCACCACCATTGTCAGATCTAAGGCACTTCAATCTCAAACTTATTTCATTCTCAACCAAAGCTTTCCATTTCTTAAATGTGTCAAAAACATCAAATTTTATCTTTATGAAATAAACCCATACCTTTCTTATAGCATCATCAATGAAGGAAACATAATACTGTGATCCTCCAATAGAAGCTACCTGAGTTGGTCCCCACATGTCTATGTGAACAAGCTCCAACTTGTGCTTCTTCTTTGTTGACCCAATTTTAAGAAACCTCACTTTCTTCTTTTTTCCAAAAATACAATGCTCATAGAAATCTAGATCTATGCTTTTCAAATCTGAAAGCTTACCTTTTGACTTAAGAACATTCATTCCCTTCTCACTCATGTGACCAAGCCTACAGTGCCACAACTTTGCATCTACATCTGAAGTAGATAAAATAGAAGGAGAATAATTAGTAATACAAGTAGATAGATAAAGTGTACCTACTCTCTTACCTTTTGCTAATACAAGTGCACCCATGGAAACTTTCCAAGATTTAGCTGTGAGAGTTACTGTGCAACCCTCATCACCTAAATTTCTTGCAGAAATTAGATTCCTCTTCAGGATGGGTACATGCATGACATCCTTCAACACCCATTTGTTGCCATTCTACAATTTCAACTGAACTTTTCCTTTGCCAACAATTTTGTAAGGCTCATCATCCCCTAAATAAACTTTTCCAAAATATCCCTAGACATAATCACTGAAAAATTATCTATTTGGGATTGCATGAAAAGAGGCACTAGAATCTACAACCCAAGATTCTATTCTATTATCCAAAGAAAGTGTAAAAGCATCTTGTGCAACAATACATGTAACTTTTGCTTCTTCATTACCTTCATGTTGATTTTCTTCTTTAACCTTCAACCAACAATCTTTCTTTGCATGCCCTATCTTTCCACAATTCTAGCAGGTTATTTTTCTTCCATTTCTGGATTTGGATCTACTTCTCATCTTTGACTTTGACCTTGATCTCCCTTGCTTGCCCTTCTCTTTTTGCCTTCCCCTGCTTTTAATACTTAAAGCATTACCTGATGTTTCCCTTGTGCTTTTCCTGCAAGTTTCTTCATTCAAGATTACACTAACAACATCATCAACTTTCAAGATGTTTGTAGCAGATGCAGTATTACTAACTGCCATTACCAAACTATGCCAACTTTCAGGCAAAGAGCATAAAATTAAGAGAGCCTTAATTTCATCATCAAACACTATTTTGATTGAATTTAACTGATTTACTATTGCATGGAAATCATTAAGATGACTAGATACAGATCCACCTTCCTGCATTTGAAAATTAAATAATTTCTTCATAAGATATACCTTATTCGAAGCTAAGGGCTTTTCATATAAATTTGGCAAAGTATCCATTAACTCTACCGTTGTCTTTACCTGTGATAAGTTGAAAATCATAGAAGATGCCAGGCTCAACCTTATGGATCCCAGAGCCTTTCTATCAAAAACATTCCATTCTTCATCTTGCATATCTATGGGCTTGCCTGAAACCCCTCCCAATGGTAAGTACAGATCTTTCTGATACAGATAATCTTCTATCTGCATCCTCCATAATTGATAATTCTTACCGTTAAACTTCTTCATTCTTAGTTTACTTTCTTCTGCCATTGCTTTACTCCCACTCAATCAGAAACCCCTCTGAGTGACCTGTAATTAACAAACACTAACACGATCTAAAACCACCTGTTAGTGAACCCAAGCTCTAATACCACTTGTCAGGATCTTACAGATACAATTGATTACTTTTGTGTAAGCAACTAAACATGGAATTAAACCAGAATTAATAAGTAACTAGAAATCAGAATCAACAAAGAATAAGAGATACAAGAAACAATGAAAACTTGTATTAAACTCTTCTAGAAGGAGATAGAATTGAATAAATCTCTCTTTCTTCTCACACCTCTCAGATGTACAGATCTCTTTCCCTCAAGAGTTCTCTCTCTCAATTACAAACACAATTCAACTACTTGAATTGTCTACACATTACATGTCTGTTACACAAGCTATGAAGATCTATCCCTATTATATAGAATTAGGGATCATGAGCTATGCATTCTCCACCATTAGATACACCTCTTAATCAAAGGTTCAAATCAGTCCTGCCAAAAATAGAAACGCGGACTTAACACTAGCAGTTAAACTTATCATGCAAACAATCTGTTCATCCCACGAAAATAGACTTCTGGAACACACAGGTGACCGACGTCGATCCTTATCTGCTTGCATATGACCGACATCAGCTGATCCATAATCAACGTCGACAACCTCCAGTCGATCCTTGACCGACGTCGATGACTGTGTAAATACAACAACCTTGCATTTGCTCATTTGATGTAGCTTTTAGCTCTACAACTCAACAACAGGTTTTTCAACCACACCCATATCGAGTTTTTTAATAAAATCTATTCATAGTCTTCTGATTTAACATGCACATAACCAAATAAGTTTTTCAACCACACCCATATCGAGTTTCTTTTCTCTTTATTTAGAACTTAAGTGAAAATTTACATGAAACATTCTGGCATGCCCAATGGGACCTAGAGTCTTTACTCACATTTTCTTTGCATTTGTATGTTTTTCTCTCTATTTGTGCACATAATGAAAAATAAATTTTTTTTTGGGTTTAAAATCAACTACATCTATTGCTTGTTTTTAATATTAGTTCACTTTGAATTAAAGCACACTAAACTTATCGTAGCATCACTTTTGTTGCACACACTAGCCAAACCACTTTCATCAATCAAAATATTAAAACAATTTGAGACAAGTCCCAACTGGAATTTCATCACCTAACGGTCACCTTACTTATTCTCAGTAATCCTACTTGGAGATCATTACCAAGGGGAGAACCAACTCAACTCCCTAGTTAAGTATAAACTCTGGATATCAATATATATTGGCTAAGCACCCGACACTCTTATCACTGTGGGATCATGAAGTGAGGAGGTAGGCCCCAATACCAAGCCAAATATTGATTCCATTACATATTATTTTAAACACCTAAACAACTCAAAACCAACCATAGATTGCTCCTAGAGTACCTGATCCACAAACCAATTTCTATCACACATTCTCATAAACTAAGTCATAAGCCAAAAGTGAGATTAAAACTAACCTCTAGGCTTAACGTACCTCATAGTGTGTTTTTTGATTGCCTTGATCATTTTCTTGTCTTCTTCTTGTTTGAGTGGTGATTTTTTTCTTATATTCTCTTCCCTTTATCTTGTATGGTTCTCACTCACTAGTAGCGAAGAGACCTAGTAGAGCAGAACCCATCACTTAAATCAACTTCTACCTCCTCATCTATAGAGTACATATATGAGATTGAAGATTCACCTCGTCCATTGGGAATCCCTAATTTTCCTTGGGTATTTCCCCAAGGAGACATGGATTTTAACACTTTTTTAGACAATAATCTAGTTACCCTTCAACACTACCCTAACACCTCCCCTCACCATATCCTAGTTTCAATGCCACCTGAGGATCCCCCTTATGGGATGCCATCCCACCTTATGAAGGGTATCCATGTTTACATGATCACCACCCAATCTTTGACCACCCATGCATCTTTGTCTACTAACCCCTCTGATGCCATAGCTAAAAACCAACCTATCCAACCAATCGTTACCCTTATACCTTTTGCCCCTACCAGTGACTCCTCTACTTTGGGGACAAACTAACCATCAACCCATCACACTCCACTTATTTTTGGAACATCTACCACTAGCACTACCAACCTCCCCTCTATCAAACCTAACTCATTGGCCAATACCCCTTTACCAAGCTTAGGGGTATCTATCCCTTCTACTTCACTACCCACTAGCATAAAAGTTACTACCTCACCTCTTGTCACCAATCCAACAACCGTCTACACCCAATCCATAAGAACCCCTCAACAGGTATCCGTTGCACCTAATATAGGATACATCCCTAACCCACAAGGGTATGTACCCACTATCCAACCACCATCATCTACCCACCCTACCCAACCTCTAACATCCACATTCCAATATGTGGCAACCTCTCAACCACCAAACAATTACCAGTATGTTACCCAATCTCAACCACAATATCCATCTCACAATTATTTTGGTACACCAACTCAAAGCGTAACTTAACCCCTCCCATTAGAGACTTAATTATTTTTTTCTTAGCCAAATAATTTACAGCCATCAAGAGAAAGATCTCCAAGCAATTCTTTATAATGTTTTACCTCTTGGATTAATTGGCCTAATGAAAATGCTCATGGACAAGATGGCCAACCTTGAGTCATCCATTTCAAGGGATCATAACATCCTATCCTATGATTATATTTTTAACGAACCTATTCATCCTTATGTCCCCATCAGACCTTACCCTCCTCAATGGGAGCTCCCAAAATTTACCAAATTTCAAAGCAAAGAGGAACCCCAACAACACCTCAGGGCTTTCATGCATGCATGTTACATGATTGCTTATGATGATGCCCTTATCCTTCAAACCTTCCCCATGTATCTATCTAACCCAGCACTCGATTGGTATAGTGCCCTCATCAAGCATTCCATCTTTTCTTTCACCCAACTAGCACAAGTCTTCTTAGATTACTTTTCTATTAACATTTCCAAGAAGGTCTCTATCACGTACCTCTATTCTATTAGGCAATTTGATGATGAGTCCATTGCCAATTTTGTCACCTATTGGAGAAGCTTGATTAATAATCTTTCATTTTCCCTGCCTCAATCTAAACTTATAGATCTTTTCACTCGAGCTTGTGCCAAACATATATCTTCTACACTATATGTCCAAAGCTTCAAATATTTTGATAAGGATTTTACCATGGCATGTAAGCTTGAAAAATGGGTCATAGATGAGGGTAAATTGAAGCTATGAAACAACAACTCTACCTTCAAGACCAATAAAATCTCTCCCTCCAAACTAGGCAACTCAGACAATACTAAAACCAAGATTAGGATAATCATGAATGCCATCATCCTTAAAACTACCCCTCCACCCAATGTTAATCAATGAAATTCTCCCATTTCTTCTAACCAGAATACAAGGAACCCAAACTGAAGCAACCAAAAACAATTCACTCCACTTGGAGAATCTTATACCTTGATTCTAGAGAAGCTACTAAAAGCTAAACTTATACAACTTCCACCAATCAAACTTCCCCAGTAGTTTAATTCTTCTAATCCAGCACCTACTTGGTATAATGAGAATGACCTTTGTGATTTTCATTGGGTAATTAGACATGATGTCAGCTGAGGTAATACTTTCAAGAATGTTGTTCAGAGTCTTATTGATAAGGGGTAACTTGTGTTGGATAATCTTAATGCCCCTCAAAATCAATCTCCTGATATCTTTAGAAAGCTTTTTCCCAACCATGCCCCTACCAAAATTGAGGACACATAAGTAGAGTGTTCTCATGATGTCCAAATAGTCAATATGGTCTTTGATATGCTAATCAATGAGGAACCTACCATCCAATCTACTTGCTCTTCCCCCACTTCACCTACTGAAGTGTTAGAATCACTTTCCCTTCCTTTGGAAGCCCAAACCAAGGAGGTTCCCTCTTCTTTAGCTTCACTCACAGAGGATTTGGAATCATCAAACACCCCTTTGGATAACCTATCTGAACAAATAGCCATTCTTAGCCCACCATCTCCCCCAACCAAACCATAACTATGGACATCATGCCTAGGGGAGTACCTTTTTCATAAGTACCCCCATAGAGAAACCACCCAATCCAAACTTACCTCCCTTACTTAAGGAATCAAACGAGGCTATCAACCCTCCTCCTCAACCCATATATGTCTCCTTGACACCCACTACCCAGGAGGCCAAACCAGTATACAAACCTTTTTATAAACTTGTTCAAAAGTTAAGTATGGCTATAAAACTAGACATGGATCGAACCACTTTCTAGAAATAATTAGGGCTTCCCTACATCAACAAACCTGAACCTTCTAACACACCTCTAACCATCTAATCCATCATCTCTCCACCACCTCTTAAACCAATCCAAATTTCTATCAACCCCTCACCTTCTCAATCAACCAAAACAACCACCACATCACCAACAAAATCTTTCAAAACTCTTGGTGCCTTCCCTACTCAGAGCTTGGTTCACCCATCTTTGAAAGTAGACTTTACTTCACCCAAGCTTATACCCAGGATAGACCCACACCAACCAAGAGGATGAAAACATTGAGTGGCTCATGCTTTTAGCTGAGTTGGACCTTGAGTTCTTCCAATAGAAATCAATTAAAGGGCAAGTCATTGCTGACCAATTGGCTGATGCACCCCTAACAAACAACCAACCTGCCCCTCTTGAGTTTCTAGAGAAGTCGATCACAAGCTTATCTCAAGTGGATCTTACTAATCAAGTAACCATGTTTTTTGATGGTTCTAAATGTTAGCGATGTGGGGGAACCGGTATCATCCTTATCCCCCTTGTTGGTGATCAAACCCGACTTCAAATGTATCAACAATGTGGTTGAATATGAATCCCTAGTAATAGGGCTCCAAACTGCCTTAGCCTTGGGAGTCAAAACAATCAATATCTTTGGTGACTCCCATTTTGTGGTCAACCAAGTCAATGGCATTTACTAGTGTAAGAATGAGATGATGTAACTATATAGGCAACTACTTATAGATCTCCTATAATCATTCAAACACTACCATATTTAAACCACCCCATGATCTACCAATAAGTTTATCGATACCATGGCTTCTCTTGCCTCACAGATCCCATCCGCACCCTTGGACTCCAAACTTTCAGTCATTATCCATCGCCTCACTAAACCTTCCTACACCAAATCAGACACTCCAACCATATTTAGTGTGAAAGGGATTCTGCCTGACCTTTGGTATCAACAAACCTTTGATTACCTTCACCTTGGCATAGTCCCCTATGGCCTCTCTAGGAATGTCAAATCACCTCTCATTATGTCATTATGGGATGAATTCTATACAAACATGGTTTTGATGGCCTCCTATTTCGTTGCTAAGCACATCCTCCACCTCGATTATTATTGGCCCACCCTTAACCAAGACTATTGTGATTATGTGAAAAAGTGTGTCAAGTGTCAATAACATTATAATATATGTCACGCACCTAACAATAGTCTTCACATCTCTATAGACTTTTGGTCCTTTTCATAATGGGGTCTAGACCTCATTAATGAAATCAACCCCCATTCTTCATAATGACATCATTCTATCATTACCACAACCAAATATTTTACCAAATGGGAGGAAGTTATTCCTCTTATCTCGACAAAAGCTGAAAAGATTGTCAAATTTATCACCCATCATATCATTTGCCATTTTGGTGTTCGCCATAATATCATCATCGACAATGTCAAAACCTTCAAAAACAAACAAGTCTAGGGCCTTTGTGATGTATTTGATATCAAACTTAGCTTTTCATCACATTATCACCCATCAACAAATAGATAAGTCAAAGCCTCTAACAAAACCCTTAACAACATGCTTACCAAAATGGTTAATGCCTTGGGATTGGATTAGCACTTGCACATCCCTTTCACCTTATGGGCATATTTTACTAGCTTTTGAACCCCTACAAGTGCTACACCTTTTTCTCTCATGTTTGGATCTGAGTTTGTATTGCCTCTTGAAGTCCAAATACCTTTTCTTCGCATATCTTTGCACGATCTTATTTTGGAAAATGACTATCGTCAGGAATGTTTAGCTCAACTTTAGCTTCTTGGTGAGCATCATTTGGCCACCCTTTCCCATCTTTGTGTCTATCAATAATGATTCAAACGTGCCTATAACAAACACCTAAAATTCCAAGAATTTAATATTGAAGATCTTGTTCTCAAGGAAAATCAACATGTAACTAATATGGAGAAAAGCAAAAGGGGCAGCTTTGCTTTCAATTGGCTTGGACCCTACATCATAACCCATAAGTATGGATCAAGAGATTATCATTTCTCCTCTCTCGAAGGCAAATCAAAACCTAAACCTCTCAATGCTTCATATCTGCATCCCTTTTATTGTTAGATAGGGATCACAATCATCATTTGTCTAGCTTAAACTCATCCCTTGCAACCATATTCGCTTCCCTCTTTTTAGGGGCAACTGAGTGAAACTGAATCATGTGATTATCCTGTTGGTCCCCAAAAATGTCACTCATTTTTGGAACAACATATAAGCTATCTTGGTCCTACAAAACAAAGATTTCTCTCTTCCCTTCTCAAAAATTGTTCTAAGCTTTCAAATTCCTCTTTTTATCAAGCTCTCCAGAAATCTATGGACTCTGTAGGCTTGAATCTATGGACTCTGTAGGCTTGAATCTACAGACTCTGCAGGCTTGAATCTACGGACTCCACAGGCTTGAATCTATGGACTCTATAGGCTTGGAACTATGAACTTCATAGGTGATTTCTATGGACTCCACAAAAAGATGTCTACTGACTCTTTCAAGGTTAGAGAAAACTATGAACTTGGCTTCTACAGACTCTGCAGGCAGGCTCAAATTTCAAAGGGGTTTCAATAAATGAACCATTGAACTAAAAGGTTCAACGGGTTCAAGGTTCAAAGGTTCAACCAAAGCTTAGAAAGATAAAGGAAGCAGTGTTTGAGCGAGACACAGAATAAACCAATCAACCGATTGAACTTTGAACCAAAAGAGTTCAAAGTTCAATGGTTCAACATGGTTCAAAAGTTCAAAGGTGGCCTCAGTTAAAAAAAAAGAGGCACATAAGTGGTTCAATGGATGGTTCAACCAAGGGATGAAGAAGTGATTGAACCAAGAAGCGATTGACTGAAAAGAGAGCTCGAAGACTCAAAGAGAGAAGATCGATGCAAAGGACCATAAATGTCTTCGAAAGAGTTATTTCTAGTAGGTGGAACAGTGGATCGAGTAGACTTCTGAGCGCACCAAACCAAAGACGTGGCCTATTTTATTCCATGAAGTAAAGACAAATATGCAAAGGACCAGACGGTCCATATTAAGGAGGAGACATATCAGATGAAGGGACACGCCATAGTTATGGCAGCGCACTGTTCTCAGCATGTCTCTCCAGATAAAATTGGAGATGCATTGAAGACGCTGACTGCAGCATGTGTCATCCCATGGAAAAGGCACCAATCCTTGGGTAATTACTATAAGTTTGTATTTTCTCTCATTTTTAAGGGGGACTTTTCATTTTTACAAGAGCGAAACTCTGCCCATTTTGAAAGAGGAAGACTGAGACTTTGAGCTCAGGTTGTAATTTCATTTTCATTTTTATCTGAATGAGAAAGTAGGTTTTTCATAGACTTTGTGATGATCTGACTTGTGTCATTTTAGAAGATCATTCTTACATCTATCTTTTGAAGGTGTCCTTATTCATTTAATTTGGTACGCAGAATTAGTGAAGGTAATAGGGAAGTGTCTTGAAACTAGCTGTGGGAAGACTTTGTGCTTTCACAATTGATTTCAATCTATGTTTTCCTTTTCTTTTTGTGTTGAGGATTCTGGGGTGACTTTGTGCCCCCCATTATCCTTTGTGATATACTCTTTGGGCAATTGAGGTGGAAACTTTGCGCTCTATTTCATCCTGCTATTACTATGCCCTTTGGTCACTGGTTTCTTATCTTACTACCTGAAAGAAACTCTTGTTGTTTCTTGCAAGAACACTTATGAAAGAAGAGAAGTGCCTTCAGTGTTTACACCAAGATTTCTCCTTTGTCTGTGAGCATCATCTCTGAAATCAGAGAGATGGATGGTTTATCCCACCCCTGTGTCTTACTTTTTGCTTATTTATATTGTATATAGCTCCTACGTATCTATAGGGAACCTCCCCTTGATGAGAGGAGAGATTTGTCTCCAGTTGATGTAGTAAAGTTGCACACCTGGCCAACCAATCTTCCTACTGTGGTTGATCAGACCTATTTTGTTGATCAGTACGCTAATTGACAAAATATTCACCCAACATATCCATCACAATATAGCCTAATCTTGAACTGTGGAGACAATGGCTCTATCCTTGGTATGATTCTCATAGTACTTCCCATCTCTTTGAGATTGGTTCCTATGGTTTTTGTCACCTATACCCCTTTTTCATCTACTAGACTTTTATGTCATCCTAGTCTTGCCTTCATAAAGGTAATCCCTTGAGCATGTATAAACAATTCTATGTCAAGCAAAATTAAACAAAATCAAAAGCAATATCAAAATTCAAAAACGAGTCATGGGTCATCCTTAACATTCGTAGCTACCCACTTGAAGGACAGTGGTTAAACCCTTATCTAAAATTTCCAAATGTCAGGTGGACTGCTCCCTTGAAGGATAGCTATCAAAAGCATTTGAATTGAGCACATAAAATTAGACCAATCCCTTGAATGATGGTTGAGTAAAGCATTTGTCAAAGCTAGAAATTTCTTAGAAGCTTCTTACATCGATAAGCTTCCCCAACCCTAAAACAAAATTAAAATAGCAAAAAACCCCAAGCAAAAACAAAATAATGTTAAAAGTCACAATCGGCTCTCATAAATGCAATAGTCTTGAAAATCTACAATCATATCTCCTCAGTAGACTTCCCACATTGATCAGTCTACACTTTATATATAAACATAGACTTGTTTATACTACCTCTTTGGAAACCTACAGAAAAAGCATACTAGTCTCACTAATGGTTCCAGTTTCACCCATTCTCCCTCCACATCTCATGTGCACGGGACTATGAGCTTACTTGACATAATGTGATCAAGATACCTATTTATCAACCTAAGCATGCTAATGTGAAGCATCTAAAAGTCTTATCTTCACTAAGCCAATCCAACTTTGGGTTTCAAGTCAGTCCTTACCAATGACAAGGCATCATGTTCCTTTTTCTTATCTTTTATCAGTTCATGTGGATACATCTCTCATGATTCTTATCATTTTCCTACACATCTAGTTTTTTACCTACTTACTTCATGTATTTTCATCTTTAACCATATTCACATTCTACCTCTCTGATCGTGAACAACAAACATCACATAAAAAATATGAACATTATCAACTGTGTCAACAAGCAACACCATCTATCTCTCTATATGCCAAACATAGTGTAACCATATCACAACAAATAATAAACATCAACCTATCGATATACAATTATCACATCATATGATCCTACCAGCATATCATTACACCAATATAAGCATAAACTAAATCAATGAGCAAGACATCATAACATATAGCATTTACCATTCCATCCATATGACGAGAAACAAAACCATTACATTATCATATAACATACATCCATCAATAACACATCCTATCATATCATGAACACAATCACAACATCATAACTATCTTTCTAGTATCACATGCCTAAGCTACTAACTGGAACACAAACATCATACACCACAAAACAGGAACCATAATCATAAACATGAGCACCACATGAACCATAAGCATCCATCATATATAAAATCAAAAACCATACATCATATACATTGAATCATTAAAAAAGTACATGTAACAATGTACCAGCTCTCTCAAAAAAATCTACATCTCGCTACCTCCGCACATAGTTTGGTATCAAAATCATACATCATAATAACACATATCTAAACCTAGTCATGGACCACCACTACCACTAACCCCACCTACCCTTATGCCACTACTACTGGCCCCATCTATACCTGTACCTGGTGGTGGTCCCCCTGGGACCCCTACCTGACCTACTGTAGAAGCCCACTGACCTAGAGTAGTTATTGATGGCCCACTGACCAAACTAGCTCTGTATTGTGCAAACCTCATAGCCTGGGATAGTTGGTCTCATACCATCACCCCATAGTATCTGAGCTCCTTTACGGTGGCTAGGTACCATGACCATGGCACTGTCTCTAGTAACCGTCCTACTTTTTCCCCTGCTTCAACCCTTTATCTAAGTAGGTCCCTCTCCTACATAATTATACCTATGGATGCTTGTACCTAGTCTCTCTCACCTATAACGGTGGTAAGTTGACCCTAAAATATGGTGATCTAGCCCTATAGTATGGCCACCTATCCCTTCAACACTTGTATCTAAACCTAGGTCGTAGCCAATGCCACCCCTACTTATCCATCTTGGTTGGATAGATCTATAGCCATCAGCCCTGCCACTCCATCATCTCCACCCACATTTGTTGCTACATAGATCAACTAGTACCAAGCCATATAACCATCTGTGTACCCTACATCATCCATAGGGTCCCTAGTAGGAAGATCCTTAAAACCACCAACTAAAACTATTAGAGTAGATTGAGGCACCAACAACTAAACCTATGGATCCTACCTCCTATACCGTGGATGTGGACTCGATACACCCTGTAACAATCCAAATTGGTACCACACCCACTTGAATGAAATCAACTCAACCTCACCCTATCTATGGCCCACTATCCACCTATAACTCTGCATAGTGAGGGTATACCTCCTGTAGCCTATCCAGATTGATAAAAAAATACCTGCTCAATTGAGCAAGACCCACCAAACTTTTTTTTTTATGTGCAAATCTGCCTCATTTCCTCACTATTTTCATTAATGTGGAACTTTGTTATTCTCAACTTCTGTGACTTAATTTTGAGAGAAAGATTATCCCTGGTCTCAAATTTACATTATTTACCTTGAGACATGAAAATAAATATGTTACATTATTGCACCTGGTAAAATATCAGATCGGTTCAAATTAATAAACATTAATATTCATTTCAACAAAACATCACATTGAATTCCTTAATGAATTATTTAGGGAAGAAGGGATAGAGCTATCCATTATGTATGGTGACATGCATCAAGTTGCCTACAAATTTAATCTTGAAAATTTTAGAGTAAAGGAAACAATGTTATTATATTTAGCCGATAGTAATTAGATTCAATCATTAATTGCAAACACAAAAGGATACTCCAAGAGTGGAAACGTGGCTATGCGTACCATGTAAGTTTTATTTTAGCTTCTATGGTGAGCCATACAATGGAGGCATGGATTATGTGAGACTCAAACATGTGATCTCATTTTAATCAACTAATTGGTGAATGCTTCTAGGAGTGCAAAATGCTGATGGATTTGGATATTTGGAAGGCTCTTATTATTAGCCAAATATCATATCAGGGATCTGGTGTTTCAAATTGCTAAACACCCAATAACAAAACTAGCTTTCACTTTTCTGATTTACAAATAAATAATTATGAAGGATTAGTTTGATGAGGTTGTGTAGGGAAATAATATATTAAGTCTATATGTAGACACACCTCGTACAAATTCATTAACTTTAAATAAGTTATTTATCTCCGTTGCTAGTATAGTTGACTTAAATTCATTAACTTTGTCTTTATAGATGACTTGAATTCAAATTACAAAATTATCGTCACATATACCAACATTAGATAAATGAAGAAATATGGGATCACAAAAAAAAGTACACATTAAAAAATTAGGAGCACAAAAAACCCCATAAACATACACTCAACATTTCTAGAATACCAAAAAAAGGAAGTGCATGTTTTTGGTAAGACTACCACATGACCATAAAAAATGGAAGAGAGAGAAGAGGGTTATGATGAAAAATTAAAAATGTGTCAATAATGCCTAATTTGGATCAATCACTAAAAAATACATGATTACTTTAGAATTACACAATTTAATGACTAATAAATTCCTATAGGGAAATTTTAAGTGCCTATATTTTATTGCACATTGATGCATGTGCGCATGTGTGTGTATGTGCATACACATCAAAGTAAAAAAATATGGTATGGATACAAGATTTTGTTCCCCTAAAAATCATGAATAAAACTCCATAAATATACATGTGAATCCTAAAAAAATATTATTTCTTGTCCAACACATGTACAAGTCAACTCAAAATTAATAACAAAACTCAGAGACATATGAAGTCCTAAACATAATATATCATCTAATCATATCTAAATACATGAATGATATGTCCTAGAGTCAAACCAAACAAAACACCTCTCAATTAAATGTCCTAGAGTAATTAGGAATTTAAATGAATTACCCTATTAATGTTTGGCCTTGAATCCCATCATCATATACACTCTTGTTTGTACTAACCTTCAACAATAAAAAGAATCATGAAGACAATACAATTTTTTTTATCACTTCAAATGTAGCATGTGATTTCTAAAGCATGTAATATTTGAAAATATAAGGAACATAAGAGCATAGGATTACAAAGATAATAATCAGAAGAACAAGAACAAATGGAAAAGAACTAATAATACCCTAATTCGAACCAGTGGACCATATGCAAAAAAAATAGTAAAAACATTCTAATAATAGTTCTTGTATCAAAATTAGGTTTGTACATAATATTTTAGTGGTCATTATCACTAATATAATGGTACATAATGACATAGGCTAAAAATATGATATAACAATACAAAAATGTAATTAATCTAGCTAATGCATTGAAAAGAATAAAAAATGAAATAAACAATGGATCAAGACAAGAAATATAAATGAAATGGAAAAGGAAGAGGGATTCAAACACACTTGGTTGTTGTATTATAATTTTGAGGTTGAAACATGGATCTAGAAGTGATTGTGCAAAACTGTATCAAATATGACTGTCAAAATCTAAAAAGACAGATTCAATGTTCCTCATAATTTGCACTGGGAAAATTCAATAGACCATCAAATCTATATTGTCTATTTCCATTGAATGTGTCCTTATCCATTAAATATTTACTCTACATGTTTATGATTGTGTATTATTTGTGTAGGTGTATTGTGAGATGTCATACATTGTCGTGAGATCACAATGCATAAATGTTAATAATAATGTGTTGAGTTTATTTTTTTCACTCTTTGATGTAACCCTGGACAATATCAACAAGACACATGTGTGCAATGTTAGCTGATTCAGGATGCTCCTTTAGGATTTGTATCTACATATCTGGCACACTTGAAATTAGAGTCAATGTAGTTCTCTTGTTTATGTGAGTGAAATGTTGAATGAGGGCTTCACCTCATTTCCCGAGTTAAGTGTGATGCAACTACATGAACATTGCATAAATCCTCTTTTAGTACAAGTTGCTAATATTGAAAGGCTTGAACATAGTTGAACTATCAAGGTGCAAGCTTCGTGGAAAGTGTAATTTTTTTTTATCAATGTGTCTCAAAATTGAATGATGGAGAAGGATTCATTGTCCATTTTATACTTTTATGATACTCTCTAAATGACTATTGATAAATTTGTTTATATAGGGCTCTTTAGGACAAGGTGCACAAAGACCGACCATGGAATATTATAATAAACTAAATTCATGATGAACAAAATTAGGCCGGATGAAGGGCCCACAAAAACATAGAGGACCAATTCAACTTATTTTAAAATTCACGTAAGATAGATTCGGTGGGTGAATTCAACCCAAGAAAAATAGATGCTAAGAACGAAGATAAATTATTTAGAAAATGGATGACTAAGACCTGGAATCTGAAAACAGATAAATCTGATAGAATGTTGAAGACATTTATAGATCTAAAAAACCATAGAGAGTTTAGTGTGGGGTATAAAGCATCTAAAAATAGTCAAATATAAACAAGTGGACCAAGTGTGACAAAATAGGGAAAAAAACACAATGGAAAAGGGTAATGTACTAAAATTAGGTGTCTACATAATGCCCCTACTTTGATGTGTGTATGTGATGTAAAGGCATATGTGCATCATAACAATAATAATAAATTGAAGTAAATACCTTAAATTACTTATAAAATGATAGATGAATCAATCGATGCTCCAGAGGGACTCCATCCACACACATTGCCAACTTTTTAAAATATCAAATATGTATAAACAATAGCCAATCGCCAACAAGTAGAGAATATCATATCATGTCACAATGAATTTAAAAAAGGAAATACAAATTCAAAATAAAATAATGAGCATAGGAATGAATACATGGGTAACTGCACAAAGTTGGGGGATAGAAAGAGGCCTACTCAAGGACATGTTTTTCCTAAAAATTGAAAAATCTGAACTTAAGTAGATAATTTGAGATGGCTAAACTCAAAATTTGAGGATTGTGTAAGAATATGAATTGTATTATTTTGATTCTAGTTTCTAAAACACTATTTTTTTTAAAAATGGTTAAGTATAACTAGATCAAACATATAAATTTTGAATAAGAACTCCTATGTTTTTAGGAAAATAAAATAGATAGTCAGTTGTGCGACCCCTCATTTTTTGAGCCTCATTTAATATTGTTTGAAATAGTTTGGTGAAATTTTAGATAAGATCATCTAGTTTGTAACTTATATTTTTTATAATCTTTCAATGAATATTTTTTTTAATTAATTTTACAAGTAAATATATCCTAAAATTTGACAAAAAAATGGATAGCTGATCATGTGGCCCCTCTAACTAAAAAAAAATGAAAACTAGTTTTTTTAAATGTGTGTAGAATTAGGTCTAGTTTGTAACCATATAATTTTGTTTGCATTTAGAGCAATGAAAAAAATGTAATCATAAATAGGCATGTATATTTGTGGCATGTAGTGATCTAAAAAATCTATAGTTAGAAATCAACATAGATTGAAACCTTAAAATATTAAAAAATTATAAATTTCATACATTTGGAAAAAGAAGAGTGTCCTTGTCATTGTGTTAATAATTTTACAAAATTTATTGTTGAAATTTGTAGTGTATTTGGTGATTGAAGTTGAATTTTTTTGTTTTCTATCAAAACTCTTGGATTCAGTTATGTGCTGACAAGTCCAAGCCTTTGGCTCGGGAATCCAACCCATTTTTGAGCCAAAAGGATTGGTTTTTGAGTTCAAATTGAACATAACACATACACACTATAATGTACACATGTTATATTTTCATAACATCAAAAACAAAATTTGACTACTTTTATGTGTTTATACTTATCTATTTATCATGAATACACTTATTTAGTTCACATTTATAATTACTATGTTTTTATTGTAAAGTGGAGTTTGTCATGATATACACTACCACAAAAAGGTCATCATGGATAAAGTGATGCAATTTTGGTGAGTTTATGCCCATAATTATAATTTCAACTATATAGAACATGATTTTGGGTTCAACCAGACCTAGTTTCATTAAAAAATCAGTGAATGAGTCTTTTTTAATGGTGGAGTAAATTATGATCAATTTGAACCCTTTAAACATAATTGTATGTATAGGATGCAATTTAAGGCTAAATTAGCTTAGATTGAGTAATTTGGTGCAATCAATGATATAATTTCAATGAAATTCAATCTCATGAACCTAATTTTGACTATAAAGGATTTAATTTGGGCCTATCAACCCCAATGTCATAATTAAATAAGATAAATAATCCAACAGTTGAATCTAAAGGCAATTGGAGCTAATTTGAGCCCATTCAACAAAAGTGCATGACTATTATATATGGTTTAGGGCCTGATCAACTCTAATTTCATCATAGAATGAAGCAAATAATCATTTGGTTCAATGACATATATAAGTTTGACATGTATATGATGTAGTTTTGGGCTCAACAAACTTGAATTTCATCATATAATGAATGAAATAGTTGATTGGTTTGATTATGGAGGTAATTAGTGTAAATATGAGGCCCTTGAACCTAATTACAACTATACAACATGATTTGAGGTTAAATTGGCTTTGATTTCATCATAAATTGAGCCAATTAGTCAAATGTTGTAATTAGTGACACAAATTTTTAAAAATTGAGCCACAACCTATTTTCAATTGTATATGATGTATTTGGAGTGAAATTAACCTTAATGTCATCATATAATGAATCAAATAGTTGATACATTCAATCAAAGAGGAATTATTTGATTGTTAGAATTAGTGATGCAAGTTTCAGATGAAATTAAACCCCCATGAACTTGATTTTGTCTATACAGGATGTAAATTGGGGGTTCAATCGACCCCAATATCATAAAAAATAAAATAACATAGTTTACTAATTAAATCATGAAGGAAATTGGGCCCAATTTGAGACCATTCAACCTAACTATAAGAGCGAGACATGATTTAGAGTTAAATTAGGTTCGATTCTATTATGAATTGATCTAATTAATCAATTGGTACAATTAGGGATGTGATTTGGGAAAAAATGAGCCATGTGAACATAGTTTATGGGTCAATAATTGATTGTATAAGATGAAAGATATGGTTTAATCGGCCCTAATTTTATGAAAAATGCAAACATGAAGATGATTGGAGCTAATATGAACCCCTTGAACCTAACAATGAGTCTACAATGTGATTCAAGGGGCTAAATTAGTGCTTGTTTCCTAACATATCTACTGAATTAGTCCATTTTTATAATGATTGTTGTAATTTAGATGAAATTACTTGTGAACCTAATTTTTATTATATGGAGGTAATTTGGGGGTTAATTGACCCTAATATCATAACAAAATAAATTATAAAGTCCACCAATTCAATATATGATCACATAGAAGTAATATATATAACGTGTACATATTATTATCTTAATAGATAATAAGTCATTGTCTAATTTTTTTTTTGAGAATTCTAAACCCACATACATTATTTACATCATTATACAATTTACACAGTGAAGACAAGAGGAATCAAATTGTTCTTTGGGTCCCCCACCATCAAAAGGAATCAAATTTTTCTTTGCCTAGTCATGGGTGATGTAGCTCATTCAAAGAAGAGGAAGAAGTTAAATCATAGAACATCAAAGCAATTAAAAGAGTTGAGAGAAAAATAATGGGTACAAATGTAAGCATTTTGTTCAAGACAAGGTAAAAACATTATCCCTAATGAGCTAAATGTTGTAGAAAATGATGAAATTGACAATAATGAACTGAATAATCATGATAAATATTTACCTAGAAGTCCAAATTATGTTGTAAATCCACATTCAAAGTATAAAGTTTTTTATTTTATTGATGATGAATCTTTGTGTGATGATTTACTCCCTATCAATGAAGACAATCTCATGGAAACACAATGATGAAAGTAACAATGAAGAAAATGTCATCCCACAACTAAATAATGAAACTAAAAATAACCTAACTAATAGTGAACATAATTTTTTTGAAATTCCCTCTCAAAAAATTTTACCATTAACAACACCTCCAAGGATTGTGCGTAGAAAAGGCAAGTACTTATTTGAATTTGATGAAAACATTTTGAAACCAAATATTGAGCTTTACAGAGATAGTTTGACCATTGAACATGATAAATAAAGATGTTAAGATTGAATTAAACATTGAAGCAAAAATGAATTTCACTCAGATCAAGACAATTTTTATAAACACACTAGTGTTTATCCTTTAACTACATGTAACCATTTTACATATAATCCTTCACTTTATAATATTCAAGTGTTTTTGTCATAATGTAGAGAAAATAAGCTAGGGATGAGAGACCTGATGAAGTTGATCTTTCCAAAGAATGAATTCAAATCTTTTCTACTTCCAAGCAACTAAATTTTTAAAATTGCCTCCATTTTATATGGGTTTTATACCTCTATCTAAGATGATGTGACCCAACTATTTTTCTTCAATCAACTTGATTATATACTTTTTTAGGTTTAAGGAAATTCTATGCTTTCTACATTTCTGTAGTACCCATCTCAAATCCTTCACATTGTCTTCTCGATTCTTAAAAAATATATTCAAGTCATCCATGTAGATGACAATTCATTTGCTAATGAGATATTTGAATGCAATATCCATGGTACATTGGAAAGTAGCATTTGCATTGGTCAGGCTGAATTACATCCTCTTGAATGTAAATGTACCCTACTCTGTTGTACATGTTGTCTTGATTATATGCTCATGGTTGACCATGACTTGGTTATAGCTTGAGTACCCATCAAGAAATACCATCATTTAAGATCCATTTTCTATCTGCAACACTTCATCTAGTCAAGGTAGTGGGTAATTACATGCAACACTTCATTATGTTTACAAGTCTACACAAAGATGGATCTCTCTATTTTTATTTTTAAATGGGACAAAATTAGCCACCTAGATGGAGTACCTGATAGTAATGATGATCTTTGTTGAAATTATCTTCTATACTTATTTGAATATCAAAGGTTCTAGTAATGGACTCAATAACCTTTATCTTTGGTGAAATGGCTTGACACCTAGCTTGAGAGGAATAGTGTGAGTAAGTATGGAGGTATTGAAAATTTTAAAATCCTATTAGATACAAGCAATGACATCTAAGAAGTCTTTTAAGGCTTGTAAAATCCCTTATTTTTCATCTTGGGTGCAAGTTATGCCTAAAACCACTCTTTTTTACATCGTTTTCATTGCTCATATTTCAATGTTCATGTGGCATACCTTTAATAGAGGATTTTTTTCTTTCTCACTTTGGTAATCCATGTCTAACATCCTCTTTATTGAGACCATACCTTTAGGTATGCTGATTGAGTTTGGATCACTATTGTTATTTTGATTTGTGTTATCAAGAGGACTAAACACAATTCCATTGTTGGTCCTAGTGTTTCACTGCCAGTTGTTTTTTTTAAAGTTATAATTTGTGATTTAAGTTGGGTTATTTTTGGTTATATTAGTGTTATGAAGCACATGTCTTCATAAATTAACCATGTAATTGGTCAATCACTAGACCATCCACTTAAAAATTTACACATTTGGGTTCATAGTAGCATTCTAATTATTTCCTACTTATGGTAGTGGATTAACCACTATTGTAGAAGTATTTAGAAACATAGGGAAAATAAAATGTGCTTGGTTATGGGTATTATTAGTAGATGTTTGATAATTGAGAAATGATGGGATAGCCTGATAATTACTATTAGGAGCAGCATAACCATTTGAGCTAGGCATGGTAGTAATATTGTATGCAACATAAACAAGTTGATGGTTTATATGCTATGAAAACACATGATTTAGAGTCACATCGGGATGGTTTTTAGGCAAGTGTTTTAAGGGAATTGGATTATAGATTGGATTTAGACTTGAGTACATATCCTCTGAGATTGGATTCATCAATAGAGTATCTTGAACAAGAGCTTGTTTGACCATGGGAATCTAATTATAGGCACATAACTTTCCTAATGAGGGTAAGGGACCAACACCATATCATTGAGGCACCATTTGTTGCTCAATATTAACAACTTTATTGTAAGCTAAAGACAAAGATGTGAGTGTTGTCAGATTACCTCTAAGAAACATAGAAGTCATGGAATCCAAAGCTCTTAGATATGTCTGAATGGTAGCAAGTTATGTTTATGTATTGTGGTATTTTAACCTTTATATAGTTCATGGAAATAATTATTAAAAAACTCATGGTCTCATTTGGTTCCCTATGGGCAGTGGTGAACTGATGGTATAATATTGCAGGGTTGATTGGTATTTTGAAATGGTTAATAAATACACTTTTAAGACTAGAACAAAAAATGATGGAACCATATGGGAAACAAAGTTACTAACCATACGTTGATTAATCTAAAGTGTAGGGGAATAATCAACATGAAACATCTCCATGTTGAACCTGAGTTATGATTAAGGCATCCTTAAAGGTTTGGATATTGTATTATGTTGTTTTTACTCTAACATGAACATACGTAGGACAAAATTATTTTTAGGCACGTCATGTGTGAGTCCTAGAATATTAACATGATAACTAATTTGTCCAAACCAAACAGGATTAGCCATTTTGGGGTTTAATGGGATAAAAAAGGGATCAAAGAAATGGACAACTGTAGGGGAACTACTGGCTGAATAGATCTATTTGGTTTTGGACTTCCCTTTATCATCTCTAGCCTTTATATGGTCTTTGAGGTGCAATAGTTCAAATTCACCATCAACATACTTTGACCTTGTATAAATCCTTTTATTTTACAGTTTTGAAACCTAGAATGTTGCCATCTAGGCAGTGTTTATAGAGTATCAAAACTATGCCCTCCTTCTAACATCAATCTATTGGGGTTTTATTTTCCACACCAAATTTTAGGTGGGGTGGGGATCCACCTTATTTCTCCTGAAAGGAAGGCTTCAAAAATTAATGATTGTCTATTTATACCAAGACTCAACATACTTATTTCACAAAGTTGTCTGTTGTACTCTGTTTCGGTTCAATGGAACTTTGTTGGTTTTAATCTAACACTTATGAAAGGAAACTTTGATTATTTTTCTCAAAACAACAAGCTCATTTATATTCAACATAAGACTTATAGATTATTAAAATTTACCATCCTACCAATTTTATTCAACTATGCATAAATGATGGCAAGCAAAGAACATGCGATTTGGATAAGACTTGAATAACTGACTAAAATTCAAGCTAATCTAACATATGTAAAAAATATCAAAAGAGAGTGGATAGGAAGAAAGAGAAGATGATCCTACCGTATAGATCAAATAGATATGTTTTTGATAAATTGTTTAATTAGTTTTTATGAGAATTTGTTTATTAAATGAGCTAACAAAAACTCAAAGAAAAATAAGGTTTAAATCAAGATAAGGTGTACTTGTGTGATCACTTGTGAACCATTGATCAAGAAATTATGAGATCTCTTTTATGGATGAGGTACAATAGATTAATAAAGTATTTGGGTGGGTTACCTGGTAAAATACCAATTCTAAGAAGTATAAGCTTCCCTTTGCGGATGTCAACCCAACTATTTCAAAAATTAAGCTGATAGTAAAGATAATGAAAATTACAAATGCTTGTTGATAATTTAGATAACATATGATTATGAGCATATCTAGTCTTCTTTTATTGCATTAATATAAGCAAAATAGTCAAGCCAAAACTCCTATGCAGCTTCAACATTTTCTTATATAATCTTAAGCTGGAATGAGATATCATTAATGTTGGGGGCAAACTCCATAGAACTAAGATTCAAATCATGTGCCATAACACTTTGATCAGCAAAGAGAGGTTAGAAGACTTTTGGTAAATCAAAAATGTTGAGTATTTTGTGAGATTCTCCAGGAATGGTCATCTAAAGATAGAGTTCCATGTTTATAGAAAATAACCAAACAAAACAAACTAGGACTGTATAGAAATCCACATAAATAGGCTTGGGTTCTGCTAATAAATAGTTTTGACAAGGATTGATGTTGATTCATAGAATCGGTATTGATTTTATCAAGATCAATGATGATTGATTCGATCAACATCGATTATGGTGAAATTTACCAAAACACTACAAAGGTAGCCTAAGGATCAAATCAATGATACTACTGCACAAAATAAAATAGATGATGAAATTATGCTTAAAAATAAGTACAATACCAACCATCTAGACTAACAAGTATTGTTGAAGGAACATGTGTTAGCTCCAAATGAGAGTCTTAAAATTGTACCAATCATATGATAGACTATGCATTTCAAAGGAAAAAATAACCTATTATCATAGGATGTCATCAACCTCATGTTTTCTACTTTCACATGCTATGGTTAATATGTCTTTGCCCTTGCCCACACCATTAGTCTTTTCATGTAATCAAAACTACACCCATTAAAACCATATAAGTGTGAAAATCAAGGCTTGTATAATTTCATACATTAAATTAGGATACCATCATTTTATTTGTACTTGCACTTTAGATATATATACACACTATTTAATCAAAGATTTCACAATTGTCAAACCATGTCACAATTAATCAATATTTTTTCTTAATAACGTACTCTTTTACTTGTGATTTCATTACACACTTTCAAAAAAACTAATTTCATTTCTTCTACTTCATTCCCCATGTGCAAGTGTTTCCTTGTTTGATCTCCATACCTATTGGTGTGTCCATTGAATCTAGACCATTTAAGTTTTTAGTGACCCTATGTTACATCATGATTGTTCAAAAAAATCCTCATGATCCATGCTTTTCTTAAATCTTGACCAAAAATGATCTATTAACCGATCTTGTAGAAATCCATAGAAGGCACCTAAGATTTGCTCAATCCACCCATGTTTTACCACTAAAGGTTCACCAAGATAATTGTAGATAAAAGCATCTTCCCACTTGAGATTACCTTCATCCTCTTGTATCTCTTTGCACGAAGGTTGTGGTTGAACTCAACCCCATACACTAGTTCTTCAATGCATTCTACCTAGAAGCTCTTAAACTTATTGTCCAAGCATGAATTTTTGGGAGTACACAAAAGACTTAAGATGAGCAATTTCATAAGTTTGTAGCCCTAGGGGAGGACCCAGTCAACCACATAGCTGACACCCACCACTGTTAAGCTTGAATTATTGCAAGCAATTTATCATATCCCCCATCACCTTGGGAGAGTGATGGGGAAATTGTGACAAGGCATGGTTTGATAGAGCCTTCAAACTTGAAATATTAGACCATGTGACAAAGGGATTGTAATGGAGGGGTAACACAGGGAAAATGAAGCAATAGCAATAACATAAGCTTTAGATAGTTTTAAAGGTTTTCGAGTGAAGGTATTGTCATTGTTGTTAGGAGATGAGGGGTTGTTATCATGAAATTTAAAGATAAATAATCTCCATGCCCTCATGCCCAAATGGTGTGGACTATCTTTAATTTCTATCTTGATCTTCAACATCAAATCTTTGAATGCTCATAATAAAAATAAAACTTCTTAGAAATATTGAAGGTTCCTAAGTTAGTCACTGAGTTAGGACAAATAAATCTCAACCTTGAAAAATTACATGCAGATTTAAAACTCAATATCTATTTAATATCCAACACCCTACAAAATCTCTCACAATTTGATTATGTCCTCATCGTTGTTAGATCTACCATTGCTAAACACAAGCTATTATAGCATTGTAAGAGAAAATGAGGTTTTCTGTATTTAAAAAAAACATAACATAAATACGACATTCTATATATCTCTTACTAATCCTTGTAATTCTTATTAATGAAATTATTTTTGAATTAAGTAATTCTTATTAACAGCTCAAACAACATAAAATATATATTATATTAATATTATAAATTTTTTCCTAAGATACAACACATAAACATAGCATATTTTTTAGAGGTTATTTGAAAATAATGCATACTGTCAAATTGTTAAATCATAACATTTATTATGTATTATTTTAGACTGGGCCATGTTTGATATTCGTAGGTGAATTTGAAGAAATAAGCTTTACTACTCTCTGCAGTGGGATCATAATTTAAAAGTAGGCAGAGGTGGAAGGAAGCTTCGCAATTAGGTTTTGTAGATGTAGGTATGCACGTAAATTTGTCCTCCTTTAACTATATCTTATTGGTATGGTAGGCTTATGACAACGTGATTGATATTGTTGGGATGGTGACTTGATGAAAATCATCCTCATGTAACCAACAAAGTTACCTCATTTCTTTTCACTACACTTTTAATGATTGAACATTCCCTTATGATATATTAAATACACAAGCCTTCCATTTTACAAGTTTCATTATGTTAATATCAATGTCATCAATTAATACTCTTTCAAGACGATGATGTTATGATATGGAGATATTTTATTATGTTATATGACAGTGATTTCATATTTAATCTGATGGTGTGAGCTTACATCATATTTAATATGATGGTGTAAGCTTACAATATATATAGTCTCTCACTATTGGCATGCTAACGTTAACAAGGTGCATTAATGTCCTATGAAAAAATCATTACTTCCCCTCCTCTTCATTATCCATTCTAGTAGTGGAATCTACATACTCATGATCTAAATGCAATTAATTTTAATTTTACATACAAATTCAAGTACAAACAATTGTCAATCGATGTTTATTCTTTTAGAAACAAGCGTCGCATAGTGACTAGTCCCTATGTTTGTATTGATAATTGTTTGTATTAGAATTTTCATGTAAATTTGTAATGTAATTTTAACACAATAGTGAATGATTTAAGAGTTTGAACTTGAAAATATAAATCTAACATTGTCGGACTTGTCGGTGTAATTTAAACTTGACTAACAATTTTTATTTTAGATAGGTTTTGAGTATGCAGCTAGTACACTTTAATAATTTGAGTGTAGTAAGTTGTAAAAATATATTACATATAATATAAATTTATTATTTTAAATATGTTTTCTAATAAAAATATCAATTATCAATGTAATACTTGAACATTGCTTCATATGAACATCAATTGTACATTGACCATATAATAAAAAATATCTTAAAAATTTCAAACAAATTAGGGCCTACAAAATCAACATAAACAACTATCTTAACATAAATAATAAAAATCATCGACCAGGCCAAAGAATCTATACAATTTATTTTTATTACCATATCAACATATGTGGAAACATAGATTTTATACAGAGAAGTTCAACAAATATTATATACAAAGGTCAATATACCATGAAATGTGATAAATCAATATTTTGTCTTTTTTTAATTTATTTTTACTTCGTTACAAATATATATGACTAATTTTAATAAAAATAACTAAATCTAAATAAAAAAATAAATTCTTATCCATCGTAACATGTAACGGCATTCAACTTCCCTAATGTCACCACCAATCCACCCTGATTTGAATACATCTGTTTCTCTAAGTTTTTCTACAATTGCATTTAAAGGAAAGAAGAAACTAAGGTTAAAGGTTAGGGGTTTGACGTTACCCGGATTAAGTGTGCACCGTATCCAAGCGTTGTGGGAGCTCCTCTTTGGCTGTGGAGGAAACACCTGCAATAAGAATAAAACTCAAACAAAGAGAATGTTAGAGGAGGATATGGTGGACTGCCAAGCTATGTACTCGATCCCGGAAGCGTAAAGCTCCGTAAGGGATGACAGTCCACTATTTAATGAAAAAGGTGTTGTATAAAAAGAAATGATGAAAGACTAAGAAAGAGAAAAATAAATAACGCATACTTGTTCTCTGTAGTCAGTTTGTCACAGTCGCCGACGCTGGTATGTCTACCGAGGTCGGTTGGGTCAATGGTGCCGACGTCGGTTAGGCCGCCGATGTTGGTAGGGGTAGTGGACCTTAGACGGGTTTCAGGGTATTTCTATGGTTGATAGAGGAGTCTGGAAGTTTAAAGGTTTGCGTAGGGTTACGGGAAAGTGAATAAGGTCTAAGGAAGGGCAAAAGGTGGGTATAGGTATGAAGAGAGGGTAAGAATAAGAGGAAGGCTTTTCAGCCTCTCCACAGAAGAAGTCAGGTTTCTCAACAGTTCTTAGAAATATCAAATGGAAACAAATTACCAATGTATTCTAAAATACTAAAATAAGAAGCAGAATACTTAGCTCTATTCGATGAAGAACCAAGGTGTCAAAATGCTTATTCCTATTGTGGCTGATGTTGAGGTCCTCGTACAGTGTTTCAATCCAATATCTGGAGTGACTTGTGCAGAGCTTCGGTAGCCAGGAGAGCAATAGTCAAATTTTGATGATTGGTCTCAGAGTGTGTGCGTCAATCAGCAAGAAGGCAGGCGGTAGCTCATTGAAAGAGCTAGGCTTATGTAACCAACGTCGGTGAACCCATCGGCATCGACGTAGGGATGAAGACGTTGGCTGATGGTTGATTGACGTCGATAGAGAGAGAATAGGTAAAAGGGCTATTTTTAGCTCTTCACCCATTTCTCCACCCGCCAAGTGCCTTTGCCATTGGAGAATGGTCAAAACACAGGTTTATGAGGTATGAGAGTTGGTTAGTGAGTTAATAGGGAGTGAGAATAGGTCATGGGTAGTTAGGATTTGGAGGACCTAGTCTCAGGGTGACTCATAGATTAAGAAAAGGTCTTAGGGTGAGGTGTCCAAGGAGAGGTGCCTAGGGTGAGGTGTCTAGGTGAGGTCATTAATTTAAAATAAGTAGTTTATTTTAAATTAATAAGGTGTGTAAGTGTTTAGAAGGGGACCAAGGGAGGTTGACACAATATTGGTGTCTACATTTTCCCCTTTTTGTCTTGTGGTTTGTTCTGATGAATTGCAAGACAAAAATAGGTGTAGGTTGCCCCAGGTATGGGATGAGGTATTCCCCCTCAAAGCAGGAATCGAGAGAAGGCAATCTGAAATCAGTTGCCGATTTGATAGGTAGTGGATGGGTATGGTGAAGTTAGAGTGTGAACGATACAATAGTTGAGATTGAGTGTATACCACTTCACGTGATAGGTAGGTCAAATTGTCGTAGGCAAGGTCAAGGAGCACTAAAATCGAAGTAACCAGTCCCTAGCTTATTAGTGGTAGCTGATTGGGTTAAACGATCAAAGTTGTAGCTGACAAGATCTTGCTCCACCAATAGAGCACATATGATTACTTCTTGTATTAGCAACTAAACATGGAATTTAACCAGAATCAATAAGTAACTAGAAATATGAAACAACACAAGAATATGAGAGACAATACACAATTGTATTAATAATCACTCAGAAGAATATACAATAAAGAAGAGGCCACTTCTTCTTCCACCTCAAAGGTTCGCCACACCTCAAGACCTTCTTCCCTCTCTCTCTTGGTCCCAACAATCAACTCCAATATAGAATTGATGTTCACCTCTCCAACCAGTCAGTAACACGCTGCCAGTACATCAAGTACACAACCGTACTCCAAGTAGATCTCCTGCTCTTTGCTACTACTTGCAAATCACTAGACCTTACTCACCATTGTAGATCTCCAAAAGAAGCCATGCTCACCTGCTGACCAAGATCATACAAATACGAAGAACCCTTCCAATTCTCCAAACCAGCACCCACCTTGGTACTGTGGCACTAGGAGGAACACACCATTGCTCTCGTATCTCAGAAGGAGCTTATTTGCTCTCTTACTCTCTAGCTACAACTTACAATACATGCCAATGGGTCTATAAATAGAACCTAGACTTGAACAATAACTTAGACTCTTAGTTTACTATAATTATCCATGCAGCTCAAGGCTCGAAATAGCCTTTACATGCAAACACTCCGTTCATTAAACTAACTGTTCATGCAACGAGCAGTTCTGGAACACACAGGCAATCGACGTCGGTCCCTGCTTGCCTGGTGTTGCCAACGTCGGCCGACTTCCTGCCGACACCGGTTGCCTTTTGCATTAATCATGACCGATGTCGGTCATGCTACCGATGCCGGTGCTTCTGGGTCTTCAGCAACCTCCTTTTCTTTGTCTGCAACGAGTTGAAGCTTTTAGCTCCACAACCTAACAATCTCCCACTTGGAGATAAATAGCTGCAACTATACCTGTACCTATACATCATCTAGTTTGTTCCCTTGGCTCTATATCCCTCTTCAAGATCACTCTTGAAGACCAACCACCACAAAACCTGTAGTGCAAAACCTGTCATCCAAATCTCTTGCCACATCCGCATCTACAAACCCCTGTAGAAAAGAACTTGACCCTGCATAGCAGTTGCACCTATTGCTGGTCCCTCTAAGAATCCATTGAACTGCCCTCCAGTACTTCTTTCCCAAATTGGTTCCAGACTTTTTGACAACTCCCACTGCTTGGGAAAACTCAGGTCTACACTAGACCTCATGTGATTTCGAACACTTGTTCTAAGCTCTACTTGAACTGTCCAGCCCTTGGTGTGCTTTCTGATTCTGCATCCTGCATCATGAACCCCGCCAACACCGTCTTCACATCAGCTCCCACTGGAGATAAAATCTCCATGTCTCTTATGCCAAAGAATTTTGCTGCTCCAAATTCTTCCTGACATACCTCTGAACTAACCTTACCCTTAGCTCAGCAAATCCCTGTATGTAAAAACCTGCTAGCAAATTACCCACATACAGTAATTGGATAATGTCACGACTCATTATCCACCTAGTAAGACCAAACACAATAGTTACACTGACATTGACTGAAGCCATGCTTAGTCATCCACCTGTCAAACTTGTACCACTGTCCTGCAGCTACCTCAAGACCATATGCCTTGGCCTTCCGTCTCACATATCCATCCACTCTCTTCTTTAACTTGAGAGTCTGTCCCTCATCCAGTGCTTACTTCCAGCTGACAACTCCACCAATAAATACCTATTTGGTTCTTCTCCATGGACTCACTCCTCATCCATGCCAAGCTCCCACTGTTTCTGGATTCTACCTGCATTGCTTCTTCCATCTTCCTAGTTCTTGACCATCAGTAAGCAATATAAAGAAGGTGAACAACGAATATGAGGTTCACTTACCCTTTCTGGCCTCCATATGAGCGTTTGAGACTTGTTGACAGCTTGCTGTCCACCCACCATCCGTTCTAGTGACCGATCTCGGCCATCTCCCAGTCTGCTCCCAATCGATGTCAGTTCCCTGCACTGACCCTGACTACCGACGTCATTTCCCTAGCCGACGCCGGTATCCGTTCTACTGACATCGGTTCCTTCATGACCGACGTCAGTCTTCATGTTGCCGACATCGGTTACTATATGACCGATGCTTGTACCTGTGTTCGCCTATGAGTGATGACTTCTTCTCGAGAGCTCCTTTTGGGTCAAAACCCTTGTCCATATCAACACAGCCCTGCTCAGAATAATTCAGTCTCCTTAGCTGATCTCTGTCTGCCATATCCTCCATAAACACCAAGGCTTTCAAGTTCTTTAGCTTGTCAAAAACATTTATCTTCCGCTTAAGAACATGCATTCCCCTCCTACATATGTGACCAAGCCTACGAAGCCACATCTCTACAACAAAAGGTGAATCAGTAATATAAGTAGATAGATAAAGGATACCTACTTTCTTACCACCATCTAATTCAAGTGTATCCGCTGTGAGAGTTACAGTGCATCTCTCATCACCCAAATTTCTTGAAGAAATTAGACTCATCTCCAAGACTGGTACCTGCATGACTTCCTTCACCACCCGTGTGTTATTCGTCTACAATTTTAGCTTCACTTCCCCTTTGCCAATAATCTGACAAGGCTCTCCAACCCCTAAATAAATCTCTCCAAAGTCTCCAAAGACGTACCCATGAAAAGATGCTCTATTTCAGGCTGCATGGAAAGAGGCAAAAGAATCTGTAAAGAAAGATTCTATTTTATCCAGAGCAACCTGTGAAACATCACCTGCATCATCTGCTTCTACACGCTGATCTTCTACCAACCAACAATCTCCTTTTCCCTGCTCTTTCTTTCCATCAATCAGACCATTCATGCTATTCAGTTTCTCCATTCGTAGCTTACTATCTTCTGCCATTGCTATACTTTCACTCAATCTGAAACCCCTGTGAGTGACCTGTAATCAAAAACACTACCAGATCTGAACCACCTGTTAGTCAACCCAACCAAATGCTCTGATACCACTTGATGGTATTAGCTCTTAAACCTACAACCAGGCTCTGATACCACTTGACAGGATCTTGCTCCACCAATAGAGCACATATGATTACTTCTTGTATTAGCAACTAAACATGGAATTTAACCAGAATCAATAAGTAACTAGAAATATGAAACAACATAGGAATATGAGAGATAATACACAATTGTATTAATAATCACTCAGAAGAATATACAATAAAGAAGATGCCACTTCTTCTTCCACCTCAAAGGTTCACCACACCTCAAGACCTTCTTCCCTCTCTCTCTCGGTCCCAACAATTAACTCCAATACAAAATTGATGTTCACCTCTCCAACCAGTCAATAACACACTGCCAATACATCAAGTACACAACCGTACTCCAAGTAGATCTCCTGCTCTCTGCTGCTACCTGCAAATCACTAGACCTTACTCACCATTGTAGATCTCTAAAAGAAGCCATGCTCACCTGCTGACCAAGATCATACAAATATGAAGAACCCTTTTGATTCTCCAAACCAGCACCCACCTTGGTACTGTGGCACTAGGAGGAACACACCATTGCTCTCCTCTCTCAGAAGGAGCTTATTTGCTCTCTTACTCTCTAGCTACAACTTACAATACATGCCAATGGGTCTATAAATAGATCCCAGACTTGAACAATAACTTAGACTCTTAGTTTACTATAATTATCCATGCAGCTCAAGGCTCAAAATAGCCTTTACATGCAAACACTCCGTTCACTAAACTAATTGTTCGTGCAATGAGCAGTTTTGAAACACACAGGTGACCGACGCCGATCCCTGCTTGCTTGGTGTTGCTGACATCGACTGACTTCCTGCCAACACCGGTTGCCTTCTGAACTGATCATGATCGACGTCAGTCATGCTGTCGACGCCGGTGCTTTTGGGTCTTTAGCAACCTCCTTTTCTTTGTCTGCAACAAGTTGAAGCTTTTAGCTCCACAACCTAACAGTAGCTCTAATGGTTGAGAAAGACTAAAATCAAAGTAACTGGTCCCCAGCTTATTAGTGGTAGCTGATTGGGTTAAATGATCAAGGCTGTAGCTCCAATGGTCGTCGTGTTCCAAGTATCCTAGGCTAGGAAGTGCTCCTGGAAAACACAAAAATGTCATAAATATTGGGGATCAACTTGGGCACGATCTGACAATAAGTGTGAGGGGTGCATACAATTTGCAAATTATTCGTGAGGTAGCATATGCAATCAAAACAAAAAAAAGCAAAGTTGTCTCGAAAGTGGTCGTGGTCTGAGGAGATAGTCGTGATATCCAAGGTCATTGGTCGAGTCGGACTGAGATATAAGTCATCTCAAGTGTTGTTTATTGTGGATAGGGAGATGTATGTGATCTCCAATGTGCCCCATGAGAAGTCTGAGGTGACCTCTATAGTGTAAGGGCTGGTTGTTTGGTCATGATTTTGGGTTGGTATAGATAGTTAGTCCATTTGGTAGATGAACGAATGAATGGCCGAGCTAACCTCAGAAGACCCCATGTCAACTGAGTGCTGCCTACATAGCCCCTGTTCTAAGGGCCTCAGGCCAATGTAGTTCTCCCTAAAAGGGAAGAAGAGGGTAGGTTATGGATTGGGTTTGACTAGGTTAAGTCATGGTTAAAGGTTATATGGTTGGTCCATCAAGTAGACGAACGAATGAATGGCCGAGCTAACCTCAGAAGACCCCATGTCAACTAATTGCTGTCTACATAGCCCCTATTTTAATGGCCTCAAGCCAATGTAGTTCTTCCTAAAAGGGAGGAAGAGGGTAGGTTGATTTAGTTATGTTAGTGTTTTTAGAATTTTCCATATGTTTGATGGTACATGCTTGAAATGATGAGTGTAAGACGATGTTATAGCCTTTTCCATATTGTGTGATGGTGTATGCTATAACATGATGAGGGTATGATGATGTTATAGCCTTTTCCATATTGTGTGATGGTGTATGCTATAACATGATGAGGGTATGACGATGTTATAGCTTTTTCCATATTGTGTGATGGTGTATGTTATAACATGATGAGGGTATGTGGTTTTTCATCCTTAGCAATTTTCCATATTAGTGATGGTGTGTGCTAAAAATGAAATGAATTTATTTATGCTTTCGTAGGTTTCCATACTGGTGATGGTATATGCTTGACATAAATTGTGTTTGGTTGATAGTTTCCATGTGTATTGTTTTCCATAGAAACTAGTGTGAATAGGCTATGATAATTCATATAACACAAATTGATATTTGCATTAAATAAATCATGAGGTTATGTTATTGGTTAGAAAATATTTTGGTTTGGTTTGGTTTGGTTTGGTTTGGGTTGGTTAGAAAATGTTTTGGTTGCATATGACGAAGGTGTGTAAAAAGTGAAAGGCGCGTTGCTCTTTCATTGACAAGGACCATAATGATAGCATAAATAGGGTTTTTGCAAACAAAAGTCCCATTCATGCATTACGTCATTGACCATTGGTTTGTGTTAGAGAAGTATTCTAGTCACTTGACATTAAGTGAACCCAAAATCCCTTGGGTATGTTGGGGTAATAAGTTTGATTATGTGATATGTAAGGATAGCGTAACCCTTTTTAGCAGGGATAACTTTGCCCCTTTTATAGGTGACCCTCAGAACGACTATAGGCAAGTCCATGACTTAATAGTTTGTCAATCAATTTTTTTTTTGGTAGACTGATCAATGCGAGAAGTCTACTTGGGGATGTTGTTTTATTTTGTGGTCATGTTGAAGCTGATCGATGTGGGAAGCTTCTGAGAGGGTGTTGTTTGTAGCAAAATTTGGGCATAGCCATCCTTTGAGGGAGTGGTCTATATTTTGCTTTGTATGTTTTGATGTCTTTGAATAGCTGTCCTTCAAGGGATCAATCTACTAATTACAGCAATAATGCAGCTGTCCTTCAAGGGAGCAGTCTACATTTATAGTTTATGACCTTTTAATATTTTGTTAGGAATCCCAGTTTTATGTTTTTTTTTGTTTTTGACTGAACTTTTAGTCATGGACTAGACTATAGAGGTTTATGGGTTTCCCTTTTTATCAAGACAAAGCATTAATGCTTTAAAAAGGGTTAACTAATATTTGTAGGGAAAAAGGGTTGAAAGGAATAGGAATGAGGATGACAGGGGCTGCCCAAGGGACGAGCTCAAGTTAAACATCAAGTGAATGATTATTTGGTTAACAATAGAATGGTCATAGATGCAAGGCATTAAGGGGCTCAGGTTCTGGCTGGTCTTCGAGAGAAGACAGATGATAAGTCCCTGATCCATACTTGTGCGTTATTATATAAGGTATGAGCCAATTAGGAGCAAACTTGCCTCATTTACTTCTTTCCATATTGGTCACGTGTTGGTTTTCTTTAAGAATGAGATCTCTGATTTTGAAATCTTACTCTTTCAAATTTTTTTTTTAGGCACGTTTGATGTGATGTTGGACGTGAAGTAGGTTAACATGTTGCTGGCATTTGATATAACGCCGAACATAGTCACTGCAGTCTTTGTGAAGAGTGGGCCAATAATAGCCCAAGCGGAGGATGCGCTTTGCAACTGAGTTACCACTGAAATGTCCTCCACAAATCCCATCATGGACTTGTTTGATGGCATGAGATATCTCAGTGGTGGTTAAGCATCGGAAAAGGAGGCCGTTTAAGCCTCGTTTGTAGAGAAGACCCCTTAGCATGGTGTATCAAGCAGTACTCTTGATAAAAGCTTGCCGTCCATTGTTAGAGAGGTTAAGAGGAATGATAGAATAAGTTAAGTAGTCAACAAGTTGTTTATACCAAACATCATGTGGACTAGAGTGGTCAAGAGGAATTTCCCCCGAAGACGTTGGTTGAGATGTGCCCAAGATAGAAATTTTGGGCTTTGGTGGTGGAGAGGTCTAGGTGAGTGGATATGTCAAAGGGGTAGAAATATGCTCTTTTCTTTTATCACTTATGGTTTGGGACCTAGTGGCCACATTAATAGTGTTTATTTCAAATAAAAGGGGAGAAAGTGGTAGAGGGACCATAATCTCGCATTGGGATCCCGATTCACGTGAGGAGGTTTGGGAGGCATGGGATGGTGTCGATGGTTTGTCAAAAAGGTGGTTAAATAGATCCGCAATGGGAAGAGTGTCTTTTTCCAAATGTTGGTGAATGACAACCTTAAGGGCACAAAAACACTCAGTATCATGCCCAGGTGTATGATGATATAGGCAAATTTGAGTGTCGTCAAACCAAGATGGTTTTGATTCGAGAGGTTAATATGGCTTAATGGGTGGGAGAATGATGCTAGAAGACTGCAACAATTGGCATAACAGCGAAGTATAGGAACCCACTAATGGGTCTACGCTCTTTGTTGTAGTAGGGGTTGACAACTTCTATTTAGGAGTTGTAGGGGGAGTTTTTCATACCACCTTTTTAGGTGGTGGTGTGGCCATACATGTAGATGGCACTTTCTTGGTGAGAGGTGTCAAATTTTTTGGAGGAAGTATGTTTTTGACGGGTAGAGGGAGTAATGGAGGCAATTTGTTTTTATGAGGTGTTGGAATAGGGAGCACTCCTATTAAAGTGGAAGGATGTGGACCCAAGAAAGAGGGCAATGGTGAAGGTGGGGGAGTTTTTCGTACTACCTTTTTGGTTGGAGGTTTATCATCCTTCTTTAGTACGGTGTGAGGACCACTACTATACAGGGTGAGGTTCAAATCTAACTTCACTTGTGGGTGAGTGAGGTTTGATATAGGGTGAACACCGAGAGATGTACTATGTTTCAGCATGGTGGACACCTATGAGGGTTTGGGTTCAGACGTGGAAGGCTGAGCTTTTGATGATTTAGAAGTAGAAGCCCAATCTTTTTTAGAGACTTTGGGTTGATTTGTCGTGAAAGGGTCAGCAGTATAAGATGAAGTGGGATGTGTAAGATAAGGAGCCTTAAGTTGCTCCCATAGCGCCTCATGTTTTAGGTTCCTAAAATGGAGAAATCCTAAGTTTTATGCCAATCGAGAGAAGGGTTTAGGTGACATCACGTGAGGTCTTATGTCAGTCTTTTAGAGGATTGGGGCAGTTGCAAGAGCAAAAATGTGTTGGATGCAGTGATCTCAGGCCAAAGGCAAGAGAGAACCATCACCGGATCGTCCTCAGTCGAAGTGGGTGAGGTGGTGAGTTCTTCTCTCGGCGGAGAAGGGATTGGAGAATTTGGCTCTTCAAGCGGATAGAGCACATGTATGATCATGCCTTCCACGTGTGATCTAGGAGTGTGGAAAGTATGATCCTCCATTGGTAATAAGAAGGATGAGGGCGGGGCCACTGGCATTGGTATCGTCAAAGCATCCTCTAATATGGGAGAGGTCAAAGTAGACTCTCCTATGTGTGAAAGAGGGGTGGATGGAGGACTATCCTCCATCGATGGAGGAAAAATAGGAGAAGAAGGCTCCTCTAAAGGGTGAAGTAGAGGGATGATGGCCCCTTCTACATGAGGGCATGGGGTATGAATGGTAACTTCTTCCAATGGTAGAAGAAGAGGGAAAGTGGGGGCAAGAGGAACAGGTAATACAGGATCCTCATGAGGTAGAAGAATGGATTGAGGAGGTATTTGATGTCGTGGGGGTGATATAGGTGAAACAGGTTCACCCACGCAAGGAAGAGGGCGAGGCAGAGTGAGATCTTCGTTGCGTGGGGGTGGTATGGGTAAAATAGGCTCTTCTACCTGTGGTGGAGAAATGGGAGAAATGGGTTGACTAACTTCTTCAATTTGTGGGAGAGGTTGGATAGGTATGAAAGGAAAGACCATGTTGATCGTGCGTATGTTGCATTCTTGAGGGTCATCGGCCATGGTCTGAACATTGTTCTGACTTGGGGGATGGTTAGGAAATGGTTGCCTAAAGACATCCATGTTTTGGTTGGCTGGCGCATTAGAGTTATCCAAAATAAGATCCCCTTTGTCTAACATGTCTTGAACAATGTTTTTGAAGGTTTTGCAATTGTCTGTGTCATGACCCTTGACATGATGATAGTTACAAAAGTCATTTTCCTTATACCATGCAGGGATGGCTCGTGAGGGGTCAAATTAGACAGGTCAAATTTGAGGAAGGTTGAGGACTCCCTGCTTCACTAATTTATCTAACATGAAAGCATACGATTCTCCTATTGGAGTGTATCGTCGCTATTCATACTGTTGTTGGAATTGTCTAGTGATGCTTTGTGATGTGGAGGGCTCAAATTGGTTGGATTTGGTAGAAGATGATGACCTAAGGACCACAACGTTCGCCGATCCCTTGGACTTAGAGTGGGAAGAAGAAGGTTTGGAAGAAGAATGGTCATTGGATTTTGCATTGGTATTTTTGCTACGCAATTTGACCTTATCTTCTTTGACTGCGCGGAGTTCAAGCTTTCGGGCCATAGTGAAAGCTTCATCGAATGTGCGGAAAGTTTGAACCTGCAAAGTGGATGAGATGTGCTTGGCACATGCTCTTGAAAAGAGCTCAATGAGCTCAGGTTAAGGTAGTGAGAAGGAGAGTTGGTTAATCAAACCTCTCCAACGGGTGATGAAGTTTGTTATTGACTCATGCTCAAATTGTCTAATGGAGTAAAGGTCTGTGATAGAGACCTTCTTGGTGATGTTGATTGAGAAATGGTCAAGGAATAGCTGAGCGAGTTAAATGAAGGTGAAGAGAGAATGACTGGTAATGGAGCTATACCAGCCAAGGGCAGCACCAGAAAGTGACATAGGGAATATGCAAAGTAATAACGCATCATCATGCACTATGAGGTAGCAAGCGTGCCTAAACGCTCATAAATGTTGTTGTGGGTCCTCTTTACTCTGAAAGTGAGTAAACTTTGGGAGTTCTCATTGGGTAGGGTATGGTCAAATAGGAACTGAAGGGTGGATGGGTTCGTTGCAGATTTGTTCGTATGAAAGAACATTCTTTGAACCTAAAATAAATGTCTCGAGGTTGGACATCTTATCCATCAGCATCTTAATTAGATTGATAGATGGATTGGCATGAGGGGCACCCCCTAAGTTATAGGGTACCTGGAAGGCATTGGGAGGGGTGTATGACATACTTGGTTGCATTTGTGTAGATGCAACATATTGATAGTTTGTCATAGGTGCCAATGTCGAGGCCAAGGGGGCTTGTGCTGTGAAGTTGGAGGGCACAACTTGACTAGATGCCACCAAGGGTGGTTGAATGGTGGTGACACTAGTTACAGGATAGGTGGTCACTCTCGTGTTTATAGGCACAAGAGCGGATGGGATGGAGACAATCAAGTTCTGAAAAGGTGTCGAACTTGGTTGAATTGTTTGTGGTTGAGGGGGTACGAAAACCCCTATGGAGGTAGGGCAAGAAAGGATAGAAGGAGAGGCCAAATCTTGAACATTGGCCATGGTTGGGTTACTGGTCGAGGCAATGGCTTGAGTGACCATAGGTTGGGTAGCAGACGCTGTTGATATCATTGCCGCTTCAGCGAAAGATGTTGGCATCCCATAAATAGGGTTACTTGAAGAATCTCTCATGTTTGGCTTCTAGCGAGATAATGTTAAAGAGCCTTGACGTTGTGGTCAAGGAATCTCTCAAATTCTTGATCCCCTTCGAGAACAATAGGAGGTTGATCGGGGGTAGGCCGGATAGGAGTATGCTCAGTATCTGAAGTATACTCCATTAGGTGACTTGGTACAATGGGTGAAGGTGGGAGTGGTTGTTGACTTGCATGGTCAACAAGGGATTTGGCTTGACTATGTGTCAAAACCATCCAAGGTGAAAGGGGTTCAGGTTCTAGAAACTGTGTTTTAGTTTCAGAAAACTAGAAGTTTGTGTTAGACAGTAAGAAATCTGGGTTTTAAGCTTGCTATTTGGAAAGAAAATTTATTGACAGTGATCGATGTTGGTTGTGAGATGTTATCAAGGTCGGTCAAATAACCGATGTTGGTGAAGTTATGTCGACGTCGGTGGAGAAACTGATGTTAGTTTTTGTGTAATTCCAAAAACACAAAAAACTGATAGTTTTTGGAAGAAAGAGAAATTATGAGTTGTTTTTGTACTTCAAAATGATGCGACCTTACCAGCTCAAACAATCAGATAAAAATAGTAGAATAGATGATTAGGCAAGCAATCTCTAAAACGTTAGATTCCTAGGAATAAATTTTAGAGTCGTGGTGGCTTATGCCTTAAAAGAATGTGTTGGGAATTGGGCTTGAAGAATAGGTCCTAGAGAGGAAGTCTATGGCTGGTTTCAGGTTATGTTATGGTGCTCAAAATATCTGTGTTAGGTTCAGTATGTGGCCTGGTGCTAGGGCTTGCTCCCTTCACTTCACGAACCTAGAGCCGAGTTGGGCCACTTAGCCAAAATATACATTGCCTATAGTTTATACTCTTCAAGAGAACAAAGTGGGTCCCCCTCTTGGTGGTGAAATCCAAGTAGGATCGCCAGGTGGGGTAAGGTATCCGCTAGGTGATGAAATCCTAGACGGGCCTTGTCTCAAGTAAGTTTAAGTGTTTGATTTGATGTGATTGTGGTTTGGTTGTGTAACATTTGTGCACTACGATTTATTCATAATGCTTTAATTACTAAGTGGGCTAAGTATGCATTCAAGCAAGAATGAAATGCAGTAGTTTTTAACCCAAATCGAAATATGTTGTTCAAATGCAAACAATTGGAGAAGAGGTTAAGAGTATGAGTTTTCCACTACTCTATCATGCAGGCAAGAAACAACAAGAAGAAAAAGAGATGTTCTTTTTAACTTTTGCTAATGGTTTCCTTTTGAAACAAAAAGAAAGTAAGAGAAGCTAAGTTTTTTATTTCTTAAGAAATAAAAGCAAAGAAGAGGGGATGCAAGAAGCAAATCTAATGCATCTATATGAAAATTTGTTTTTTTTAAAATAAGAAGAATGAACCCAAGGAAAACTCTAGGGGTCCCACCGGGCATGCCAGAATATTTCTCTAAGTTTTTCTACAATTGCATTTAAAGGAAAGAAGAAACTAAGGTTAAAGGTTAGGGGTTTGACGTTACCCGAATTAAGTGCGCATTGTATCCAAGCGTTATGGGAGCTCCTCTTTGGCTGTGGAGGAAACACCTGCAATAAGAATAAAACTCAAATAAAGAGAATGTTAGAGGAGGATATGGTGGACTGCCAAGCTATGCGCTCAGTCTCGAAAATGTAAAGCTTCGTAAGGGATGACAGTCCACTATTTAATGAAAAAGGTGTTGTATAAAAAGAAATGATGAAAGACTAAGAAAGAGAAAAATAGATAACGCATACTTGTTCTCTACAGTTAGTCTGTCACAGTCACCGACATCGGTATGTCTGCCGAGGTTGGTTGGGTCAATGGTGCCGACGTCGGTTAGGCCGCCGATGTCGATAGGGGCAGTGGACCTTGGACGGGTTTCAGGGTATTTTTGTGGTTGACAAAGGAGTTTGGAAGTTTAAAGGTTTGTGTAGGGTTGCGGGAAAGTGAATAAGGTCTAAGGAAGGGCAAAAAGTGGGTATAAGTATGAAGAGAGGGTAAGAATAAGAGGAAGGCTTTTTAGCCTCTCCACGGAAGAAGTCGAGTTTCTCAACAGTTCTTAGAAATATCAAATGGAAACAAATTACCAACGTATTCTAAAATACTGAAATAAGAAGCAAAATACTTAGCTCTATTCGATGAAGAACCAAGGTGTCAGAATGCTTATTCCTGTTGTGGTTGATGTTGAGGTTCTCGTACAGTGTTTCAATCCAATATCTACAGTGACTTGTGCAGAGCTTCGGTAGCCAGGAGAGTGATATTCGAATTCTGATGATTGGTCTCAGAGTGTGTGCGTCAATCAACAAGAAGGCGGGTGACAGCTCAATGAAAGAGCTAGGCTTATGTAATCGACTTCGGTGAATCCGTCGGCATCGGCGTAGGGATGACGATGTTGACTGACGGTTGACCAACGTCGGTGGAGAGAGAATAGGTAAAAGGGCTATTTTTAGCTCTTCACCCGTTTCTCCACCTGCCAAGTGCCTTTGCCATTGGAGAACGGTCAAAACACGGGTTTATAAGGTACGAGAGTTGGTTAGTGAGTTAATAGGGAGTGAGAATAGGTCATGGGTAGTTAGGATTTGGAGGACCTAGTCTCAGGGTGACTCATAGGTTAAGAAAAGGTCTTAGGGTGAGGTGTCTAGGGTGAGGTGTCTAGGTGAGGTCATTAATTTAAAATAAGTAGTTTATTTTAAATTAATAAGGTGTGTAAGTGTTTAGAAGGGGACCAAGGGGGGGTTGACACAATATTGGTGTCTACATTTGCCCCTTTTTGTCTTGTGGTTTGTTCTGACGAACTGCAAGACAAAAATAGGTGTAGGTTGCCCCAGGTATGGGATGAGGTATTCCCCCTCAAATGTGATATAAAATAAATAGTAAAAATAATCTTCCAATAAAATTACATTAAAAAAAAACCTCATATATCAAATTGATACCTCGTCATTTTCTATCATCAAATACTTTATACAAAAACCAAAGTAAATTATAGAATTTTTGGATAAAATTTATTGATTCTTAATGCCCTTTTACTCAAGGATAAGTATTCGAAACAATTTTTTTTTTTCAAATCCTTTTACCAAGGGATAAGAATGTCAAATGAATAAAATTTGAAGATGTAAGTAAATGTTAAATTTGACGATCATCTTTGTCCATCAAAAAAAATTTTTTGATAGTTTTTAAATTTATGCCACTTTGCATATGTCATTCATTTCTCATTTTAACTTTCATATAGATACAAAAATATATATTTTCATATAATAAAATGATAAAACAATAGAGATATTATTGATATAAATGAAATCCTGTTTTATTTTAAGATGTGTAAATATATCTAAGAAATATTATAACTTGTCATAATATTTCAGCATCAAAGAGTTCCATACATTCTAAGAAAGAAAACATTCACAAAAAGGAGGCATAACAAGTTTTACACAACTAATTAGTATTGACTTCGAAACCCTAGGAAACTGATTTAATATTAAATCCGAGTACGTGAACCATGAATTACACACTCGAAACATCTCAAATATTATATTACTGCCAGATGAACTTCTCATGCAACCGTGAAAATAATTGCAAAATATAAACCAAACGACTTAAAATAATTGAGAAAGTTTCAATTGTATCCTCATGTTTCAAATGCAACAATTACGAAGAGAAACCAATTATTTAAATCGAATCGAGCTCTAACAAGGATATAGTTCAACATAATAACTTATAGGTTATTAAAATGCACAATCCACAACTTAAAAAGACTATTTATAGTCAACTGAAATCACAAAAATAAGAAATCACAGCTCAATCATTTTAAAAAGTTGTGTACATCGATCAATAGGCCTCTAGATAATCACATTCACATCCTCAAGCATATAGATGACTGTAATTAACCCAAAATGAAAAACCCAAGTACACTTAACCAACAAATCAATCCACAAGGCCGTTAAATCGAGCCAAGAAAAAAGCCTCAAAAATAAAATCGAAGATCATAGCTCCCAAATCAATATGAACAACATAATCAATATCACCAAGATGTGAAATGCTCAATGCTCAATTCTCAATGGAATTTCAACGAAGGTAAAGTTTGAGAAATCCTATGATTTTGTACCATACCACTTCAAGTTGTAAATGCGTAGTCCTAACATATTAAAAGACTACATACAACCAACAAGGAAACTCCAAAATAAAGAAAAACACAACTCGATATACATTCCAATGTTTACACAACACACAACCAATTTAATTGAATAAGTGTATATGCAAAAATTAAATCGATTATAATAACCTCAAATAATTTGAATATAGTTATTACATAATCTTAAAAATCAATAAAAGTCCAAAACTAAAATCGACATAATTGAATTTGATTTATGCACTCAACCTTCACAAAGACTTTGAATTAGAAACCTCATAATATTCAATAAACCCTGCTTTCATTTCATGCCATATCCATCAAAATAAAATAAAACAAAATTATACAAAATCCATAATACCATTAAAAATTAAGAAATATATCACCACTAAATACCAACTAAAATCAAATCCATGATTTAATGAAAACCCATACTAATCTTATAACTTGCATTAGCCATTTAAAACTAAGTAAAACAAAAGAAACATTCCACTATAACAAAACTCAATCTTTTTAACAAAACATTAAGCACAAATCGTACTCTCATTCCTTGAAATGAAACCAACGATTCATTGTAAGCAAGACCCACAAAAATCGAACCAAAAAACAAAACGAACATAATTTTAACCTTTCCGTGGACAAAAGCTGGGCACCGCCAAAGACGGTAATAAAGCTGGATACTGGCAACTCCCCGCCGTGGCCCCCATTTTTTTCCAAGCAGAAGCTGACGTTGTTGAGAATTTACCGGTTTTTCTAGTTAATCGCCACGTGGGACCCTGTCCCCTGTACGGTGCACCGACAACCACTGCCGCCAGGCCCATATTAGATTCTGTTTTTGGTACCTTTAGACCTATAACGGTCACGTGAATATTTTAATCGAAAGAAAATTCGTTAATGTGGATTGCTTTTTTATTTATTGAAAACTGTGTAAGACTCTGTCAAATGTGTGGATATAAGCTTTATTGAAGTTAATACGATTTTATACATGAAAAATAATAATAAAGATTTTGTCGGATATGGCATGAGAATGCTATAAGATAGAGTTAAATTACCACCCAAGCGGTCCAGGTCCCAGCGGCTTTTCAGAATTAAAAAAAGACATCATATCCAAAAAGAGAAAGAAAAATAAAAATATAGAATTAATACCACCAAATGGTTTCGGGTTGTCTTTCACAATTTAAAAAAGGTATCATTTTCCAAACAAAGTTGTAAATGCTTCACCTTTTAGGATATCAACTACTTCGAATGTCCTCATATGCTGTACATTCCATGATATAATGCCATCCCGTTTCCACTGATCCGGACTTGCAAAATTGACAGAGCCTCTCCAACCATTCCTCTTTGGGTGCTTTCCATCTCCCTATTTCGCATCTAAGATGGTGTGAACTGATTCTTAGCTGGGCAATTAACATTTTAGCTTTCCACTTTATCCTATATAGTGCTTTTGCTCATGATCACATGTGTGATTAAAGTTCTTGACATAATATTCTCTTTTTTTTCCCAATTGTTTTGTCCACATAGCTGTTTTGTCTTTTTCTCACACATATCTTTTGATTTCAGCATTGGTGTTAAGACAGTGCTGCATGTTAATGTCCCATTTGTCCATCCATTTGTTATTTTGCTTCATCCTTGTGCTCTTCCTCCTATTCAGCTTTTCCTCCATTGCTATTTTTGGCCAACGACATCTTTCCATGTTTTCCACTTTCTTCAGGGAACCTAATAGCCGGATCAATGTTGTTGCTTTCATCGGAAAGGTCCCAACTTCAGCTAGCATGATCTCATACGGTAGAGTGGCTTTTATTTTGAAACTACTTGTGATTAAATGCTTTTGTAATCTTTTTATTTGTCTCTATTTCACTGATAAAATGTTGTTGTCCCAAACTTCACAACCATATAACACAGCCAGAATAACAAGCAGCCCAAAAAGATTCATCTTAATTTTCCAATCCCATAATTCAACAAATCTGCATATGTTTTGAAAAAAAGAAACAAGAAAAAAAGAAGAATAAGAAGAGAGGAAAAGAAAAAAATAGAATTAAATACAACAAAATTCCATCCAATTGGTCGAAATGTAGCGAATACAAACAATACGAACGACCTCCCGCCTTGTTACATCGAACACTTAGCAACGGCGCCGCGTGCCGGAAAACAAATCGCTCATTTACCGCTGGCCTTACTGTAGGTGGCTATAGTCTTCATCTATGCGCTACATAAGCAGGCTATCGCTCATTGTTTTCTCAATGTTTGCTCTTACCCTTGCTGATTTTGTTACCCGAGGCGTTGGATCTGTTTTTCGCTACTACACTGCCCAATTTATTCGTGACAATCCACAGATCTGAGAAGAGTATGTTTAAATTTGTTTCTTCATTATTAAGGGTGCTTTTGCCATTATTGGCAGTTCTTTTGGATCTTCAGTGGATCATGATTTTGCTTGAATGCATTGAATATTTAGATATTCTCTTGTCTATTCTTATAGGGGATGCATTGTTTTTAATATTACTTTTAGGTCCTCGTCTTTCTCTTTTTTTCTTTTGAGGTTGTTGGTGGGAAGGGGAGCCAGGTATCCGTAGGCGCAAGCAGCTCCATTTGTTGAATGCTGACAGAAGAGAGTGAGCGCACACAACGTAGCGCATGAAGCTATGCGTTTAGCAATGCGTATTCATCATCTCTTTCCGTCAGCGATTCATGATCAAGGTTTGCTTTGGGTATATAGATTTTAAATTTGGTGAATGACCTGACATCTTCATCTATAATTGTTTTGTATCCAACAATTATGGATTTGGGAAGTTCTTCAAAGTCTCATTAAACTGTTGCCTCCTGTGAATAGATAGAGTGCCCGGTGGTGGAGATGGATGTCTCTGATTGTGATCCAGCGGAATTAGAAATTGGTCGAGTAGGGCTCGTTAAGCGGCCCAAGAATGTTGAGAAAGAGTTTCATGATTCTGCATGGGTGGAAGTGGAGCAAAATGGAGATGATGCAAAGGATTTGAGTACGGAACAATTGTTTGAGAGCAAGAAGGTGCCTCCGTGGTGGAAGCAAATCACATTTAGCGGAATGTTGGTGATGCCTCCGTGGTGGAAGCAAATCACATTTAGAGGAATGTTCGTGAGCATGATGTTGGGTATCATGTTCTGTGTAATTGTCAGTGGTATGTGAGAATTAGTTAAAGTTTTTTAATGTCTGGTTATCTATGTATTCATTTTTCTAATGATTAGTGTGTGATTTTGATTTTATATAACGCTTTAGGGGTTAACTGTGTAGTATTTAATTCTCCATTCATTCCTTCAATGGCACATTTCTCATTGGCAATTATTTCTTCTAATAATTAATGTGTGATTTTGATTTTATACAATGTTTTTTGAGAGTGCTCCACTCGTTCTTTAAATGGCACATTTCTCATCAGTAATCATTTCTTATATGTTGCAGAAGGATTTAATTCTCACGGCAATGTTTTTTTGAATTATTCTGCTCACAAAATTGCTTTCGACGTGGTTATAAATCACCGGGGAGTGGATACAAAAGAATCTGTAGCGAGCCTCATTTATCATAATCTGCAGAAGAAGGGATTCACTGTTTTCTTTGACAAGAACTCCATTGAAGTTGGGGACAGCATAGTTGAATCCATAAAACACGCAATACGCACAGCTTCAGTTCACGTTGTGATTCTCTCTCCAAATTATGCACAGTCGGAGTGGTGTTTGGAGGAGCTCCATTTGATCCTCGAATCAAATGCTCCAATCATTCCGGTGTTCTGGGAAATTAAACCGTCTGTGGTTCGGATGGAGGACGAGGATGGAGTGTATGCAAAAACTTTCCAGATGCATAAGAAGGATGGAAGGTTCAAGAGTCGAGAGCTTATGAAATGGAAGAAGGCTCTGCGCAGGGTTTCAGATATAAAAGGCTACATTTATAAAGGGTACGATACAGTTTTAACTACGTTTGTTTCTTTCTTTCTTTTATATAGAAGTGCTATTTCATCAATGAATTAAATTCTGCAATATGATCATGTCTGGGTAATAACGGCCTGTAACATGTTTTTAGTGATTGCACGGTATATGACCAGCGAAATTTTTAGCAGGCCGTATATAGTTATTGTAAAAGGTTCGTAGACCGTAGTTTATAGGCATAATTGCATTGAAATTCCAGATCTACACGTGATTCTTAAAAAGGTGAAGTACCAAAACTTCAATAGGGATCACCCTTCCCATTATATTTATGTTTTATTCCGTTATAGAAGATTTTAATATAAAAGAGGTATTTCAGCAGTGAATTAAATTCTGTAATATGATCATCATGTCTGGGAATTGACGGTCTGTAACACTGGAATTTTTTTAGCAGGATGTATCTAGTTATTCTGAAAACTTAGTAGACCGTAGTTTATAAGCTTAATTACATTGAAATTCCAGATCTACACCTGATTCTTGAAAAGGTGAAGTACCAAAACTTGAATAGGGATCACCCTTCCCATTACATTTATGTTATTTTTATAAAAGATATTAATTTGTGACTCGTTTCAGGGACCAAGGAGAGATGCTGGAAAAAATCGCAACGTCTGTCCAGCAAAGCATTCTAAAGCACGACTTAAGACGAGGATATTTACATTGACATGGCCAAATCCCAGCGAAAACATTCCAAAGCGCGATCTAAGATGAGGAGACATGGCCAAAACCCAGTTAAAATGGTCAAATTCCAGTCAAAACTATCTTATTGATATGTTGAGGTTATAAACAATTAAATATTTAACACTTTTTTTTATATTAATCTATATATAATTAATTAAAATATATTATTTTATTTTTCAATTTAATTAATATAATTATTTATTTTAATTGTTATAAAATATATATTTAAAATTTAAAAAATATATTTCAAATTGCACCTGTTTCATCTGAAAGATGTCTCCAATTTTTATTAAGAAATGTGTTTTTTTAAACATTTACCCTTTGAAAATTTAAATTTATGTTGTAATAATATATATAAAAGATATAAGATTTTGTTGAAAATAACTATACAAATTTATATTGATTTACATTTACTGTACAAATTTATACATTGCAAAAAAGAGAGTAAAAAATAAATGATTGTGTAGAGAGAAAAGGTTCATAGCCTAAGTAACAATTGAAAACGTATCTTCATTTGTTTTGTTCCCTTCGATTTCCAGCTCAATCAAGTAAAAGAGTAAGGAAATAACATGGTTAAATTTCTGCTATAACAAGTGAACTTGAGAGTTAATATCCTAAAACAAAAAAGTTATAAGAAACAAATAATGATACATTTAATCACAAGTGTATACCAGGGCTTACATTTTCTTTGCCTAAAAAAAAATAATGTAAAAGCTAAATAGAGAAATGCCGCTGCAAACATGAAAACGAATAAGAGCACCTTCAAATTGCAATAATAAAAAATTGCAAACGCACCTTCAACCTTTCATCTCAAACGGCAATGCCCAAAATTACACAATCAATAATATGTTGTGAAAATCAACAAAATGAAGGATGATGAAAGACACACTTTGCTTACAAATAAGAGAATGAATGAAAAATTAGGTCATTCCATTTTAATGAAAAATAGCAACCGGATTGACACCCGTGCCATCATTTTTGTGAGTTTACATAGTCCACTTTTTAATAATGTTCAGTTAATTTGGTGTCAACACATCACTGAAAAATCAGTTTTATTATAATAATAAATGTACATTGGGAACAGGGCATTATTGCAAAGACAAAACAAACGTAATAGAGGATGTGGTGAATAAGATAAATCAAGTCACATAATTAATACTTTGATTTCAGTTATAAATAAAGTATGTAACATATTAGACCTGTAATATTTTATATTTAATATTTCGTAACGATTAATTTTGTATTGTAAATGTTATATTGACAGTTTATATAATTTTTGGCCCATCCTTTAATACAATTAAAAATATAAATTGATTGTATCTTACATCTAAAAGTTAAAAAAAACATCTAAACGGCCGTCAAATTTAACCCAGACCTCAAGTGCCTCCAGTTCCTATGGAGAGGAACCACGTTATCTGTCTGTACATTTCGATTGCTGCTCCTTTAAACTGCAAATTACGACAAATTAATTGATAATACAAACAATAATAAAGCACATTTAAACTGCACCTGCACCGCAAAAAGGTCGGGGGATTAAATCCTTTTTGATGAACTCTTTAAAATTCTTTTGAAAATAATGTAGAGTCGAAGTTTTCTTGGTAAGATTTCGCTCTATTTGTTGTATTATGATAAGTAAACATATGTCTTTCTAAGATTGCTGCTGCTTTTTTTTTAAACTTTCAGAACAAGTAGTTTGTTCTCAGACAGATCTTATAACATCTCCAAATCACGTGATGCAATAGTAAGTTGGGAATAGTTGTAAGAACCCACACTAGTTTAGAAAAAATATTTGATTAATTAAGAAAATATCTCAACCTCAATTTGGAATCTAAATATGGTGAAAGTTTCTTAGAAACCATACATACGTAATAAAAGTGGGAGAAATTTAAGTGCACCAAGTATTATAGTTACATATGTAATTTTAAAAATTATTTATATTTATATATTTATTTTTATATTTCTTTCTCTAAATAATGTTAAATGAAGAGTTGTCATTAAAAAATTAAATTTAGAAAAGTCAACTCTCAAATTTAAAACTTGACGACTCTCGAGTAGGATCCTTAGTCTTATCACTCAATGAAAAAGGAGATAAAAAGACAACTCATTAAATTTTGAGCACAATATGCCATGGTCCATAGGTGACACTTAAGCCGTTTACCCGATTTTTACATCGGAGGCATTTCATTATCACTGATCCCACAGTTTAGGAGTAGCTCACATCATCTTATGTGTGATTCCAGTAGGTGGACAATATCCAAGGAAGAATGGGAAACAAGAACATGTTTATTTTGTGACAAGGGAGTAATGGAGACAGAATGCCACTTCATTATAGAGTGTGCAACCTATAATGACATTTGTATCAAGTATAAACACAGCTTGAGAGTTGACATGACTTATTTTGAAGAGGAAAGGTTAAACAAAACAACAAGTTTTCTAATCAAGATCCATAGTAGAAGAGTTAGCATCGAGAAGGGATTAGAAATTTTGTAATATTAATAAGGCAACCCTTGTGTCACGAAGTTGTGGTATCACAAAATAGTGTTATTGCAGTTCTTGGTCCCATACACTACTTTGTCTCGTAGACATTATTCAAATCTTTCATTCATTCATCAACTCCTCAAGCTCCATGATCCTGCATACTTACACTTGATCAGCGTGCGGCACGTGGCTCCAGGATTGATGACTTGGATGATAAGTTGCATTGACGGTGGATTATGGTCAAATTTGTTTTGTCAGTTTTTGTAATTATTTCATAATTGTATTCGGTTATGATTCCAGTTGCCTGCATATCAACACATCTGCATTGAAAATAAAATAAAATGTTATAGTAAAAAACATGTATAGTTGGTTGGTTTTATTGTTGATAGGGGTGTGGGTTGATGTATATTGTTGTCCCCTCCTCAAATTTCACTGTTGTCGTGAAATATTTTTCTATAGAGGTGTTTAAAATTAAATTTGAAGTATATGATCATCTTGAAATCACCATCATACTAGGGTATTTATATTATAGTGTTCACAACTAGGTTCTTGGTCTCTGATCACACCTGATCGAGAGACTCACAACCCATTCTAGCCTCAAAAACACCCTTCCCTGAATAAGAAAAATACATTTTTTAGCCTGAATTCAGGCATGCATAAAATGGAAACTGTAATTCATTTAGATGAATCAAAAGAACCCACACATGTGTGTCTAAACCATTTAATGTTACACTAGAACACATAAATGGAACCATGGAGATGAATCTATGGCACAAGTTGTAGTGATGCGTCCTAAAATGCAACTTTTTTGTTAGTGAAGAGACAAGTTCTTTTCCTCTAAATGGAATTTCTACCTCCGAGACCTCCAAGTGAAAGTCCATCACTTCAAATACATCTAGATATGAAAATGACACCTAATCTGATGACCACGATGTCTAAATCCACTCAAAATTATGTTTTCACTACTATTCAGGTGTATGGAAACACTAAAAATAAATGTTGTCAAAGTTGAAGCTGCAGTCGAAGAATTCTACCTCCAGTGCTTCGTGGATCGAAATTGAGATTACAAACATGTCCAAAGTGGTGGATAATATTCAAGACCAGATTCTTAGCCTCTGATCATGCTCGACCAAGAGACCCATCATCTATTCTGGCCTCAAGAATGCCCTTCCTAAAACAAGAAAAATGCAATTTTTTAGCCTAAATTTATGTGTGCATAAAATAAAAACTATAAGTCATTGGAATGAACTTGAATAACCCTCATGTGCATATCGAATCCCTATAATTCACCCTTTAGCATGTCAATGGAAACTTGTATACAAATATTTGGCATAATTTGTAGTGACGGGTCCTGAAATGCAACTTTTTTATAATGAAGAGACATGTTCTTATCCCTTAACTGGCATTTATACCTCTAGGACCTTTAGATGTAAGCACATAATTTTGAGTAGATATAGATAGTCAAATGACATGTTATCACATTATCATGATGTCCAAATCCACCTATAATCATGTTTTCACTAGTGTTCAAGAGCATGGAAACACTGACAACAATTGTTGTCAAGGTTAAAGTTCTAGTTGGAGATTTCCACGTCTAGTTCTTATTAGATCAAAACTAGAATTACCAATATGTCTAGGGTAGAGATAACATCTAATATCAGATTCTTATCCTCTGATCACACCTGGTCGAGAGACCCACCACCCATTCCAGCCTCAAGAATGCCCTTTTCAATACAAGAAACATGTAATTTTTTAGCCTATCTTCAGGGATGCGTAAAATAAAAACCATAAGTCATTTACATGAACCAAAAGAACCCTCACATGTGTGTCAAATCTCTCTAATATCATACTAGAGCATGTTGATGTAACCTTCAGGACCAATCTGTGGCATAAGTTGCAGTAATGGGTCTTGAAATGCATCTTTTTTATAGTGAAGAGACAAATTCTTGTCCTCCAAGTAACATTTCCACCTTTGAGACCTCTAACTACAAGTTTGTCACTTTGAACACATCTAAACAAGAAAATTACATGTGCTCACATGACCTTGACCTCCAACCCATTCGGATGCATGTTTTCACTACTACTGAGGAGCATGGAAACACTAAAATAAATGTTGTTGAAGTTAAAGCGGTGGTTAGAGAACTCTACTTCTAGTGATTTATAGCTGGAAACTGGTGTTGCCAACATGTTTGGGGTAGTGGATAACATCCATGACCAGGCTCCTTGCCTCCTATCATGCTTGATCAAGAGACCCACCACCCATCCGTCCAGAAGAATACCCTTTCTATAATAACTAAGTAATTATATTAAGGTTCTCTTAGCTTCAATATTATGAAAATATTTACTAATAGTGCCAACCGCATGAAGGTGGAAGTTTATTTGGAACCATTAACCTACAAAAAAATTATTATTAAGTAATCAAAAATGAAATTTATATTCATGACCTAAAAAATCAATATAATTTGGTAAAATTAAATACATCTATATTTGACAGGTCATTGGAATTTCGAACCAACGAACCACTAAAATATGATATAATCTTGATAGTATGTATCGAGAATAGATTCATATTATTATTCACAAACTTTTCATAAATTTTTATTTAATGGTCTCCCTTGATATTTGACCAATTGAGTATTTTTTATAAGAATCAATTTTGAATAGTGTAGACACCAAAAATTTGCACACCTACACTTTTGAATGTCAAAAATCCCCTTGGACCTACCCTAAACCAACCAATCTGCACTCAGTTTCACTTAACTAAATAACCCTAACCTTCAAGACCCTATTCCTATGGACCCTGACTGTTGACGATGAGGGTGACCATTGACGGTTAGTTTTGGGAACCCCTAACTGTCGATCCACATTTTAGCCAAGAGCATGCAAGCTCCACCGACCCATTTCTAAATATAACCTTGTCTAATTTGTATTCTGAGCCTTTGCATGCACAAATTATATTTAGATGAACCAGTTATACCTTCACTTCCACCTCTTGCTTGTGCCTATAAGAGAGAGAGGCCTAGGTGGTCAAATGATCTACAATAATTATCAAGAGCTCAGGTATTCAAGAGTTTTCTTTTACAAGTCAATCAACATCATCAACATTATTAAGCATCATCCATCTTATTGGGAGCTAACTTGTTATTGCTTCTCAACCAAACTTTCAAATATTGTTACTCTGTTAGAATCAAGCTAGATTCTACCAATAGGCTAACTGCATCAACCACCCATCCAACCAACTTCTGGTAAGATAAGTACTTGTTTGTCAATATTCACATGCTTTAATTCTATTTCACAATCAATCCAGACCTTACCCAACTCTTGAAATTCATCTGTGGAATCCTGTCATTCAGTTGTTGATCAAACCTAGAAATACACAGTCAACCACCGATGGTCAAACCTCGACCACTGATGGTTAGGCATAACTGCCAATGGTCACCTGTGGTAGAAAAACTAGTAACCTATTTTCACCCACCTACACCCAATCAAATCTAGTTCTTTATGTTTCTAACTGCTCACAGACCTCTTTCATATTTTTTGAAGCATACCCCAAGTTGTTAGCACTAGTACTAATTAGTTTATCATTAATTTGATCATTTATAGTCTATTTTCATAGCAAGCATTCTTGTGTTCAGTTTGAGTAATGTTCTTTAATTGATATAAGTACCTTCTTTCTAGTTTTATTGACTTAACTATTTAATATTTGTGGATTGATAGCCTCTAAGGAAACTCTTGCTTTTAGGATCTAGCTAGCGATAGGCAATTCACCTATCTATCTAACAAACAAGTTTACTTTAGTGCTTTCTTATCTATAGGTCTTCCTCTCAAGACAAATAGAATCTATTCATAGTCTTCTGATTTAACATGCACATAACCAAACAGGTTTTTTAACCACACCCATATCAAGTTTCTTTTCTCTTTCTTTAGAACTTAAGTGAAAATTTACATGAAATATTCTGGCACGCCCAGTGGGACCTAGAGTCTTTACTCGCATTTTCTTTGCATTTGTATGTTCTTCTCTCTATTTGTGCACATAATTAAAACTAAATTTTATTTTGGGTTTAAAATCAACTACATCTATTGATTGCTTTTTATATTAGTTCACTTTAAATTAAAGCACACTAAACTTATCTTAGCATCACTTTTGTTGCACACACTAGCCAAACCACTTTCATCAATCAAAATGTTAAAATAATTTGAGACAAGGCCTGACTGTGATTTGATCACCTAACGGTCACCTTACTTATTCTCAACAATCCTACTTGGAGATCATTACTAAGGGGAGAACCAACTCAACTCTCTAGTTGAGTATAAACTCTGGATATCAATATATATTGTGTTAGGGTGTGGAGCTAAAAGCTTCACCAAGGAGCACACTGTGACAGTTTCGGGTCTACACAGACACCGGCATCAGTCAGGAGCGACCGACGTCGGCCAGGTGCAATTGCAGAGGCACCGACGTCAGCAGTGGGTCGGCCGACGGCGGTCACAGGCAAGCAGCAGGAACTGACGTCGGTTACCTGTGCGTCCAGAAAGCTATTTTCGAGGATAGAAGCAAGTGTTTGCATGATGAGTTTAAGTTGTAGTCTTAAGCTCGCGTCTCTATTATTAGTAATATTATTTTTAGAGCCCTTGTCTAAGAGGCTTAACTGTTTGTTGTAAGTGCATGCTCAAGTTTCCTAATTCTATATGTAGAATTAGATCTTCTTAGCTTTGTGTGAATTATTGTAGTAGTTCATTGTATGTGAATGTTGAAGAACAGTACAAAATTTAATCAATCCAGGCTCGTTGGAGTTGATTGTTCTTGAGAGAGAGAGAGCTCTTGAGGAATAGAGATCTAGTGAGAGATCTATACATCTAAGACAGGTGTGGAAGAAAGAAGTTTCTTCAATTGTATTCCTTTTGTAAAGAGTTTGTTAATACAAGTTTTCAGGGTGGTTTCTTGTATCTCTTATTCTTGTTGTTTATCATTCTAGTTACTTGTTTATCTGATTTAATTCCACGTTTATTGCTTTCATAAGTGTAATCTATTGTTGGTTGATCCCCAACAAGTGGTATCAGAGCCTTGGTTGCAGGTTCAAGAGCTGATACCAACAAGTGGTATCAGAGCTCAGGTTCACTAACAGGGGGTTCAGATCTGTGTAGTGTGTATTGATTACAAGTTCTCACAAGGGTCTCTGCAGGGATTTCTATTTGAGTGGGAGAAGCAATGGCAGATGAAAGTAAATTGAGAATGGAAAAGTTCAATGGCAAAAATTACCAACATTGGAGAATGCAGATAGAGGATTATCTGTATCAGAAAGATCTCTACTTACCGTTAGGTGGGGTTGCAAAGAAGCCCAAAGACATGGAGGATGAAGAATGGGAAGTTCTTGACAGAAAGGCTCTGGGGTCTATAAGACTGAGTCTAGCATCCACTGTGATATCTAATTTATCACAGGCAAAGTCTACGGTAGAGTTGATGACTACGTTAGCAAATTTGTATGAAAAACCCTCATCTTCTAATAAGGTATATCTTATGAAGCAGTTATTTAATTTGCATATGAATGAAGGTGGATCTGTTTCTACTCATCTGAATGATTTCAATGGAATTGTGAATCAATTAAGTACAGTCAATATAGTGTTTGATGATGAAATAAAATCTCTTTTAATATTATGTTCTTTGCCTGAAAGCTGGCATGGCTTAGTAATGGCAGTAAGTAATACTGCATCTGCATCAAATATTCTAAAAGTAGAGGATGTTGTTAGTGTTATATTGAATGAGGAAATACACAGGAAAAGCACAGAAGAGACATCTGGGAACGCTTTAAGTTTTGAGAGCAGGGGGAGGCAAAAAGATAAGAGCAAGAGGAGATCAAGATCAAAGTCTAAGGTGAGAGGAAGATCCAAATCTAGGAACGGCAGGAAGCCACAATGCTGGAATTGTGGAAAGATTGGGCACATAAGCAGAGATTTTTGGTCAAAGCCTAAGAAGGACAATCAACACGAAGGAAAGGAAGAAGCCAAGGTTGCAGGTATTGCACAAGATGCTTTAATTTTCTCTCTGCATAATAATATAGAATCTTGGGTGTTAGATTCTGGTGCATCTTTTCATGCTACCCCTAACAGGGAATATTTTAGTGACTATATCCATGGAGATTTTGGAATAGTGTATCTAGGGGATGATGAGCCCTGTAAAATAATTGGCAAAGGTAAAGTGCAGCTGAAGATGCAGAATAGAAACACATGGGTGTTGAGAGATGTGATGCATGTTCCTAGCTTGAAGAGAAATTTGATTTCTGCAGGAAAGTTAGGGGATGAGGGTTGTACAGTAACTCTCACAGCAGAATCTTGGAAGGTGACCAAGGGTGCACTTGTTATGGCCAGAGGTAAGAGAGAAGGTACTCTCTATTTGTGTAATTGTGTTACTAACAAATTTCCTTCTGTATTATCTACTTCAGATGTGGATGCTAAACTGTGGCACTCAAGGCTTGGCCACATGAGTGAGAAGGGGATGTCAATTCTTAAGTCCAAAGGTATGCTTTCAGATTTAAAAGGCATAGATCTAGAGTTTTGTGAGCACTGTGTATTTGGAAAATAGAAAAGGGTTAGTTTTCTCAAGACTGGGTCTACTAAGAAGAGGCATAAGTTGCAGCTTGTTCACACAGACGCGTGGGGACTGGCTCAAGTTGCTTCCATTGGAGGATCACAGTACTATGTATCTTTCATAGATGATGCTACAAGGAAGGTATGGATCTATTGTATTAGAAAAAAATCTGATGTATTTGAGACTTTTAAGATTTGGAAAGCTATGGTTGAGAAGGAAATAGGTAAAAGATTGAAGTGCCTGAGATCTGACAATGGCGGTGAGTTCTGCAGTTATAAGTTCAGAGATTATTGTTATATGCATGGAATATGCAAGCAAAGGATGGTTCCAAGGACACCTCAGCAGAATGGAATTGCTGAAAGGATGAACAGGACAATAATGGAGCGTGCAAGATGTATGAGATTACATGCTGGTCTGCCCTTACAGTTTTGGGCACAAGCTGTTGACACTGTAGTATACCTAATTAACAGAGGACCCTCTACAGCTCTAGATGGTGGTATTCCAGAAAAGGCATGGACAGGTAAAAAGGTAGATCTCTCATATCTCAAAGTTTTTGGTTGTGAAGCCTTTGTGCACATAGATAAAGAAAATAGAAAGAAGCTTGATGCTAAGTCTATGAGGTGCACGTTTATTGGCTATGGCTCAGATGATTTTGGTTACAGATTGTGAAATCTAGAAACTAACAAGGTAATTAGGAGCCGTGATGTTGTTTTCAATGAAAGAGTGATGTATTGTGATAAGCTAAGGAAGATGAATCAATCTGAGCAGAGAAATGGTGAATTGGACGAGGTAAAGGTCAAATATGAGCTCATGGAAAAAAGAAATAATCACTTGCAGGAAAACACAGAGACTGACGTCGGCAGATTAGGAACCGGCGTCGACAGAACAAAAACCGAGGTTGGCCATACAGAGACCGATGTCGACAGGAGAGGCACCGGCGTCGGTTAGACAGAACTGGCATCAGCCAGTAACAGGTCTGGATGTGACCGAGGTTGGTCACTGTCAGAGAATTTGGGTGGACAGTGTGTTGTGAACGAGTCTCAGACACCCATCAGGAGGTCAGAAAGGGTGAGTAAGCCTCCAATTAGATATTCTCCTTCATTATTTTATCTATTGCTAATTGATGGTGGAGAACCAGAGAGTTTTGAAGAAGCAATACAGGTGGAGTCCAAGAGTCAGTGGGAGCGTGGCATGGTTGAGGAGTTGGAGTCCTTAAGAGAGAACCAAACATGGGATTTGGTTGAATTGCCAGCTGGTAAGAGAACACTCAAGAACAGATGGACCTACAGGTTGAAAGAAGGTGAGAATGGACAAATGAGATATAAGGCTAGATTGGTAGTGAAAGGATTTGCACAAAAGCCAGGTATTGACTTTGGTGAGATTTTTTCTCCTGTTGTTAAAATGACTTCTATAAGGGTTGTATTGTCTTTGGTTGCTTTTGAGGATTTGCATCTTGAGCAGCTAGATGTTAAGACAGCTTTTCTTCATGGAGATTTGGATGAGGAAATTTATATGGAACAATCGGAAGGATTTGAGGTCAAGGGTAAGGAGAAGTTTGTGTGCAGATTGAAGAAAAGCTTGTATGGCCTCAAGCAAGCTCCTAGGCAATGGTACTTAAAATTTGACAGGTTTATGACTGAGCATGGCTACAGTAGGTGTCAATCTGACCATTGTGTGTATTTCAAGAGATTTGATAATGGTAGATATATTATTCTATTGTTGTATGTAGATGATATGCTGGTTGCAGGATCACACATGCAGGATATCTCTGAGCTTAAGGTGAAATTAGCTCAAACGTTTGCCATGAAGGATTTGGGAGCAGCAAAAAAAATCCTTGGTATGAGCATTAAGAGAGACAGAAAAAATCACAGGTTGATATTGTCTCAAGAAGATTATGTGGACAAGGTGTTGAAATGATTCAATATGCAGGATGCTAAACCAGTAAGCACACCTTTGGCTGGACATTTTAAGTTGAGTAAAGAACAATGTCCTAATTCATATGATGAGGTAGAGTACATGAGTAAGGTTCCATATTCTTCCGCAGTAGGGAGTTTGATGTATGCAATGGTGTGTACTAGACCAGATATTGCCCAAGCAGTGGGAGTTTTAAGTAAGTATATGGCCAATCCAGGTAAGGAACATTGGAAAGCAGTGCAGTGGATCCTTAGATATCTGAGAGGAACCAGCAATAGGCACTTGTGCTATGGAGGTTCAGATACTTCTCTACATGGTTATGTAGATTCAGATATGGCAGGTGATTTGGATGGCAGGAGGAGCACTACAGGTTATGTTTTCACTGTAGGTGGAACAGCGGTTAGCTGGATATCTAAGTTGCAGAAGGTTGTTGCCTTGTCAACTACAGAAGCAGAGTATATTACAACCATAGAGGCTAGCAAAGAGATGATATGGATGACACGGTTCATGGATGAGCTTGGTAGGGAGCATGAGAGTTACAGATTGTATAGTGATAGTCAAAGTGCAATCCATTTGGCTAAGAATTCAGCCTTTCATTCAAGAACAAAGCACATACAGCTAAGGTACCATTTCATATGACAGGTATTGGAAGATGGTGAGTTGAAGCTGGAGAAGATCCATACGGATAGGAATCCTGTTGATATGTTAACCAAGCCGGTTACAAAGGAGAAGTTGAATCTTCATTCAACTTCTGTTGGTCTTCATGATTGAGCTGAAGATGAAGGAGCTAGAAGATGTTGTACAAGTACTGGTGCAGCTGTTTATCTCCAAGTGGGAGATTGTTAGGGTGTGGAGCTAAAAGCTTCACCAAGGAGCACACTTTGATAGTTTTGGGTCTACACAGACACCGGTATTAGTCAGGAGCGATCGACGTTGGCCAAGTGCAGTTGCAGAGGTGTCGGCGTCGGCAGTGGGTCAGCCGACGGCGGTCACAGGCAAGCAGCAGGAACCGACGTCGGTTACCTGTGCGTCTAGAAAGCTATTTCTGAGGACAGAAGCGAGTGTTTGCATGATGAGTTTAAGTTGTAGTCTTAAGCTCGCGTCTCTATTATTAGTAATATTATTTTTAGAGCCCTTTTCCAAGAGGCTTAACTGTTTGTTGTAAGTGCATGCTCAAGTTTCCTAATTCTATATGTAGAATTAGATCTTCTTAGCTTTGTGTGAATTATTGTAGTAGTTCATTGTATGTGAATGTTGAAGAACAGTACAGAATTTAATCAATCCAGGCTCGTTGGAGTTGATTGTTCTTGAGAGAGAGAGCTCTTGAGGAATAGAGATCTAGTGAGAGATCTATACATCTAGGAGAGGTGTGGAAGAAAGAAGTTTCTTCAATTGTATTCCTTTTGTAAAGAGTTTGTTAATACAAGTTTTCAGGGTGGTTTCTTGTATCTCTTGTTCTTGCTGTTTATCATTCTAGTTACTTGTTTATCTGATTTAATTCCGCGTTTATTGCTTTCATAAGTGTAATCTATTGTTGGTTGATCCCCAACATATTGGCTAAGCACCTGACACTCTTATCACTGTGGAATCAAGAAGTGAGGGTGTAGGCCCCAATACCATGCCACTAATTGATTCTAATACATATTATTTTAAACACCTAAACAACTCAAAACCAACCATAGATTTCTTCTAGAGTACCTGATCCACAAACCAATTTCTATCACACATTCTCATAAACTAAGGCATAAGCCAAAAGTGAGATTAAAACTAACCTCTAGGCTTAACATACCTCATAGTGTGTTTCTTTATTGCCTTGATCAATTTCTTGTCTTCTTATTTTTTGAGTGGTGAGTTTGTTCTTATTTTCCCTCCCCTTTATCTTGTATGGTTCTCACTCGCCAACAGCGAAGAGACCTAGTAGAGCAGAACCCGTCACTTAAATCAACCTCTTCTACCTCCGCATCTATGAAGTACATATATGAGGTTGGATATTCACGTTATCCATTGGGAAGCCCTAATTTTCCTTAGGTATTTCCCCAAGGAGACATTGATTTTAACACTTTTTTAGACAACAATCCAGTTGCCCTTTAGCACTACCCTAACATCTCCACTCACCATATCCCAGTTTCAACTCCACCTCAGGATCCCCCTTATGGCATGTCATCCCACTTTATGAAGGGTATCCATGTTTCCATTATCACCACCCAACCTTCAACCACCCAGGCATCTTTGTCTACTAACCCCTCTGATGCCATAGCTGAAAACCAACCTATCCAACCAATCGTTACCCTTATACCTTTCGACCCTACCAGTGACTCCTCTACTTTGGGGACAACCCAATAATCAACCCATCACAATCCACTTGTTTTTGGAGCATCTACCATCAGCACTACCAATCTCCTCTCTGTCAAACCTAACCCATTGATCAATACCCCTTTACCAAGCTTAGGGGTATCTATCCCTTCTACTTCACCACCCACTAGTATAAAGGTTACTACCTCACCTCTTGTCACCAACCCAATAACCATCCACACCTAATCCATAAGAACCCCTCAACAAGTATCTATCACACCTAATATAGGATACATCCCTAACCCACAAGGGTATGTACCCACTATCCAACCACCATCATCTACCTACCCTACCCAACCTCTAACATCCACATTCCAATATGTGGTAACCTCTCAACCGCCAAAAAATTACCAATATGTTACCCAATCTCAACCATAATATCCATCTCACAATCCTTTTGGTGCACGACCTCAAACTGACCTAATGAAAATTGTCATGGACAAGATGACCAACCTTGAGTCATCAATTTCAAGGGCTCATAACATCCTATCCTATGATTAGATATGTAACGAACCTATTCATCCTTATGTCCCCATCATACCTTACCCTCCTCAATGGGAGCTCCCAAATTTACCAAATTTCAAAGCAAGGAGGAACCCCAACAACACCTCAAGGCTTTCAGGCATGCATGTTACATGATTGCTTATAAGGATGCCCTTATCCTTCAAACCTTCCCCATGTATTTATCTAACCCAGCACTCGACTGGTATAGTGCCCTCACCAAGCATTCCATCTTTTCTTTCACCCAACTAGCACAAGTCTTCTTAGATCACTTTTCTATTAACATTTCCAAGAAGGTCTCTATCATGGACCTCTATTCTATCAGGCAATTTGATAATGAGTCCATTGCCAATTTTTTTACCTATTGGAGAAGCTTGATTAATCATCTTTTATTTCCCTGCCTCAATCTGAACTTATAGATCTTTTCGCTCAAGCTTGTGCCAAACATATATCTTCTACACTGCATGTCCAAAGCTTCAAAACTTTTGATAAGGCTTTTACCATGGCACGCAAGCTAGAAAATTGGGTCATAGATGAGGGTAAATTGAAGCTTAAAAACAATAACTCTACCTTCAAGACCAACAAAACCTCTCCCTCCGAACTAGGCAACTCAGCCAATACCAGAACCAAGACTAGGAGAATCGTGAATGTCGTCATCCTTAAAACTGTCCCTCCACCCAATGTCAATCAAAAAAATTCTCCCATTACTTCCAACTAAAATACAAGGAACCCAAACTGAAGTAACCAAAAAGAATTCACTCCACTTGGAGAATCTTATACCTTGATTCTAGAGAAGCTACTAAAAGCTAAACTTATACAACTTCCACCCATCAAACTTCCCTAGTAGTTTGATTCTTCTCATCCAACACCTACTTGGTACAATGAGAATGACCTCGATGATTTTCATAGGGTAAGTAGACACGACGTCAGCCGATGTAATACTTTCAAGAATTTTGTTCAGAGTCTTAATGATAAGGAGTAACTTATGTTGGATAATCCCAATGCCCCTTAAAATCAATATCTTGATATCTTTAGAAAGCCTTTTCTCAACCATGCCCCTACCAAAACTGAGGACACACAAGCAGAGTGTTCTCACGATGTCCAAATAGTCAATATGGTCTTTGATATGTTTTTCAATGAGGAACCTACCATCCAATCTACCTGCTCTTCCCCCACTTCACCTACTAAGGTGTTAGAATCACTTTCCCTTCCTTTGGAAGCCCAAACCAAGGAGGTTCCCTTTTCTTTAGCTTCGCTCACATAGGATTTGGAATCAGAAAACACCCCTTTGGATAACCTATCTAAACAAATAGCCATTCTTAGCCCACCATCTCCCGCGACCAAAGACCAAACCACAACTATGGACATCATGCCTAGGGGAGTACCTTTTTCACAAGTACCCCCCATAGAGCAACCACCCAATCCAAACTTACCTCCCTTTCTTAAGGAATCGAATGAGGCTATCAACCCTCCTCCTTAACCCATACATGTCTCCTTGACACCCACTACCCAGGAGACCAAACCATTATACAAACTTTTTTCTAAACTTGTTCAAAATTCAAGTATCGCTACAAAACTAGACATGGATCAAACCACTTTCTAGCAATAGTTAGGGCTTCCCTACATCAACAAACCTGAACCTTCTAGCACACCTCTAACCAACTAATCCATCATCTCTCCACCACCTCTTAAACCAATCCAAATTTCTATCAATCCCTCACCTTCTCAATCAACCAAAACAACCACCACATCACCAACAAAATCTTTCAAAACTCTTGGTGCCTTCCCTACTCAGAGCTTGGTTCACCCATCTTTGAAAGTAGACTTTACTTCACCCAAGCTTATACCTAGGGCTAGACCCACACCAACCAAGAGGATGAAAACATTGAGTGGCTCATGCTTTTAGCTGAGTTGGACCTTGAGTTCCTCTAATAAAAATCAATTAAGGGGCAAGTCATTGCCGACCAATTGGCTGATGCACCCCTAAAAAATAACCAACCTCCCCCTCTTGAGTTTCTAGAGAAGTCTATCGCAAGCCTATCTCAAGTGGATTTTGCCAATCAAGTAACCATGTTTTTTTATGGTTCTAAATGTTAGCAAGGTGGGGGATCCAGTATCATCCTTATCCTCCTTGTTGGTGATAAAACTTTACTTCAAATGCATCATCAATGTGGTTGAATATGAAGCCCTAGTAATAGGTCTCCAAACTACCTTAGCCTTGGGAGTCAGAATAATCAATATCTTTGGTGACTCCCATTTTGTGGTCAACCAAGTCAATGACATTTCTAGTATAATAATGAGATGATGTAACTGTATAGACAACTACTTATAGAGCTCCTATAATCATTAAAACACTACCATATTCAAACCACCCCATGATCTACCAATAAGTTTATCGATACCATGGCTTCTCTTGCCTTGCAGATCCCATCCGCACCCTCAAACTCCAAACTTTCAATCATTATACATCACCTCACTAAATCTTCTGACACCAAATCAGACACTCTAACCATTTCTAGTGTGGAAGGGATTATGCCTGGCCTTTAGTATCAACAAACCTTCGATTACCTTCACCTTGGCATAGTCTCCTCTGGCCTCTCTAGGAATGTCAAATCACCTCCCGTTATGTCATTATGGGAGGAATTCTATATAAACATGGTTTTGATGGCCTCCTATTTTGTTGCCTTCATGGTCTAGAAGCCTCTCACACTATCAAGGAGACACATGAGGGTATCTATGGGGGCCACTTTAGTGGAATTAATGTGGCTAAGCTCATCCTCCACCTAGATTATTATTAGACCACCCTTAACCAATATTATTGTGATTATGTGAAAAAGTGTGTCAAGTGTCAATAACATGCTAATCTACATCATGCACCTAACAATAATCTTCACATCTCTACAGACTTTTGGTCCTTTTCACAATGGGATCTGGACCTTATCAATGAAATCAACCCCCATTCTTCACAATGGCATCATTCTATCATTACCACAACTGAATATTTTACCAAATGGGTGGAAGTTATTCCTCTTATCTCAACAAAAGTTGAAAATATTATCAAATTTATCACCCATCATATCATTTTCCATTTTGGTGTTCCCCATAAGATCATCACCGATAATGGCAAATCCTTCAAAAACAAACAAGTCCAAGGCCTTTGTGACGTATTTGATATCAAACTTAGCTTTTCATCACCTTATCGCCCACAAACAAATAGATAAGATGATGCCTCTAACAAAACCCTTAACAACATGCTTACCAAAATGGTTAATGCCTTGGGTTGGGATTGGCACTTACACATCCCTTTCACCTTATGGGCTTATTTTACTAGCATCTGAACCCCTAAAGGTGCTACACCTTTTTATCTCATGTTTGGAGCTGAGTTTGTATTGCCTCTTGAAGTCCAAATACCTTTTCTTCGCATATCTTTGCATATCTTATTTTGGAAAATGACTATCGTCAAGAACATTTAGCTCAACTTGAGCTACTTGACAAGCATCATTTGGCCGCCCTTTCCCATCTTTGTGTTTATCAATAACGAATTCAAACGTGCCTATAAAAAACACCTAATATTCCAAGAATTTAATATTGAAGATCTTGTTCTCAAGGAAAATCAACATGTAACTAATATGGAGAAAATCAAAAGGGGCAAATTTGCTTTCTATTGGCTTGGACCCTACATTATAACCCATAATTATGGATCAAGAGCTTATCATTTCTCCTCTCTCGAAGGCAAACCAAAACCTGAGCCTCTCAATGCTTCACATCTGCATCCCTTTTATTGTTAAATAGGGATCACAATCATCATTTGTCTAACTTAAACTCATCCCTGGCAACCACATTCGCTTCCCTCTTTTTAGGGGCAACTGAGTGAAACTGAATCATGTGATTATTTGTCATAATTATAGCCTAATCTTGAACTGTGGATACCATGGCTCTATCCTTGGTATGATTCTCATAGTAATTCCCATCTCTTTGAGATTGGTTCTTATGGTTTTTGTCACCTATACCCCTTTTTCACCTACTGGACTTTTATGTCATCCTAGTCTTTCCTTCATAAAGGTAATCCCTTGAGCATGTCTAAGCAAGTCTATGTTAATAAAAATCAAACAAAATCAAAAGCAATATCAAAATTCAAAAATAAGTCATGGGTCATCCTTAACATTCATAACTACCCCCTTGAAGGACAGTTGTTAAACCCTTATCTAAAATTTCCAAACGTAAGGTGGACTACTCCCTTGAAGGATAGCTATCAAAAGCACTTGAATTGAGCGCACAAACTTAGACCACTCCCTTGAAGGATGGTTGAGTAAAGCAATTTTCAAATCTAGAAAATTCTTAGAAGCTTCTTGCATCGATCAACTTCCCCAACCCTAAAACAAAAGAAAAATAGCAAAAAACCCCCAAGCAAAAACAAAAGAATGTTAAAAGTCACAATCAGCTCTCATAAATGCAATAATCTTGGAAAGCCACAATTAGATTTCCTCATTAAGCTTCCCACATTGATCAGTCTACACTTTATATATAAACATAGACTTGTTTATACTACCTATTTGGAAACCTACAAAAAAAGGATACTAGTCTCATTAACAGTTCCAGTTTCACCCATTCTCCCTCCACATCTCATGTGCACGGGACTATGAGCTTACTTGACATAATGTTATCAAGATACCTATTTATCAACCTAAGCATACTAATGCGACGCATCTAAAAGGCTTCTCTTCACTAAGCCAATCCAACTTTGGGTTTCAAGTCAGTCCTTACCAATGACAAGGCATCATGTTCCTTTTTCTTATCTTTTATCAATTCATGTGGATACACCTCTCATGATTCTTATTATTTTCCTACACATTTAGTTTGTTACCTACTTACTTCATGCATTTTCATCTTTAACCATTTTCACATTCTACCTATCTAATCGTGAACAAAAAACATCACATCAAAAGCATGAACATTATCAACTGTGTCAACAAGCAACACCATCTATCTCTCTATATGCCAAACATAATGAAACCATATCACAATAGATAATAAACATCAACCTATCCATTTACAATTATCACATCATATGATCCTACCAGCATATCATTACACCAATATAAGCATAAACTAAATCAATGAGCAAGACATCATAGCATATACCATTTACCATTCCATCCATATGACGAGAAACAAAACCATTACATTATCATATAACATACATCCATCAATAACACATCCTATCATATCATGAACAGAATCACAACATCATAACTATCTTTCTAGCATCACATGCCTAAGCTACTAACTAGAAGATTAACATCATACACCACAAGTCAAGAACCATAAACCATAATCATAAAAACGAGCACCACATGAACCATAAGCATCCATCATATATAACATCACAAACCATACATCTTATACATTGAATCATTAAAAAAATACATGTAACAATGTATTAGCTCTCTTAAAAAAATCTACATCTCACTACCTCAACACATAGGTTGGTATCAAAATAGTACATCATAATAACACATATTTAAACCTAGTCATGGACCACCACTACCACTAACCCCACCTACCCCTACGCCACTACTACTAGCCCCATAAATACATGTACCTGGTGATGGTCCCACTGGGACCCCTACCTGACCTATTGTAGAAGCCCACTCACCTAGAGTAGCTATCGATAGCCCACCGACCAAACTAGCTCTATACTCTACAAACCTCATAGCCTGGGATAGTTGGTCTCATACCATTGCCTCATAGTATCTAAGCTCTTCTACAGTGGCTAGGTATAGTGACCATGGCACTATCTCTAGTAGCCCTCCTATTGTTGCCCTTGCTTCAACCCTTTATCTCAGTAGGTCCCTCTCCTATGTAATTATACCTAGGGATGCTTGTGCCTAGTCTCTCTCACCTATAACGGTGGTAAGTTGACCCTAAAATATGGTGATCTAACCCTGTAGTATGGATACCTATCCCTTCAACACCTATATATGAACTTGGGTCATAGCCAATGCTACCCCTACTTATCCATCTTGGCTGGATAGATCTATAGCCATCGGCCCCACCCCTCCATCATCTCCACCCACATTTTTTGCTACATAGATCAATTGGTACCAAGAGATATAACCATCTGTGCACCCTACATCATCCATATGGTCCCTAGTAGGAAGCTCCTCAAAACCACCATCCAAAACTATTGGAGTGGGTTGAGGCACCAGCAATTAAACCTCTGAATCCTACCTCCTATACCATTGATGTGGACTTGATACACCCTATAGCAAGCCAAACTGGCACCACACCCACTCAAATGAAATCAACTCAACCTCACCCTATCGATGGCCCACTATCTACCTATAACTCTGCATAGTGAGGGTCTACCTCCTATAGCCTAGCCAAATTGATAATTATAGGTATAATCTCCAAGTGATGTCCCTATCTACCAACGTATGTAGGGCACCTTTGAACCAATCGACATCATGTGTTCCACCTCCTACCCTTGACATAACATAATTATCTTGTCATATTATAAAACCAATAAGGAAATATAGTTGTGTTACCCTACTCATGGTAATCCCATCGATATCAAAACCTAGATGTGCTCATAATCCCAGCAATGCAAAACCATACCCATGTCAATACCATACCTCCTGTAGTGTCTGAATCCCCACAGCTCCCTATAAATTTGGATTAACAAAATTGGGACCCAGCCAAACACTATACTCCCAAGTAGAAACTCAACCAAAACAACCAACAATACATAAAGAAACCTCTTGCTACTAGAATCTAGGAGCCCAAAGCAAGTAACCATGATCATCAGCATCATCATAAGTCTCCTCTTCTTAGGGGCCCTGTCATATAATGTTATGTATCTAAACCCTCCAGAATGCCATCAAACCTGGCCACTATCATCTCCATATAGATACTCAACATACTCATCCCACTCCTCCTGCTCTATTTGGTAAATTGCCTCACCACATAGTGAGAGTTGAGTGATCCTATGTACATCCTCTAGGAGAATAGTCATCTCTCTGATCAGTAGTAAGAAGGTATTAGTAGCAATATCCCATCTCTTAATGAGTGTTACTATCATTGTTGTGTCCCTAGGCACATGTTGGTAGTGCCTCATCTCTCCTAGCCCTACCTCCTCCATATGTATCCAATCATCCACAGTCATCCCCTCGAGCAATGTATGGAAGATGTGTGGCAAATGATCACGCATTTGGATTTTCTCATGAGCCTGCACCAAATCAAAAAGCTTAGCTTAGACCCTACCTAGTCTCATCTACCCTATCTTTTAAATTCACCCCTAAACCTAACCTATTTGACCTAACCATAACCACAACCCATTCACCCCTTGCACCCAACCTATTTGACCAAACTTCAAGCCTAACCACTTATCTTACCCCTAGCTATTTAAATTTAAACTTGAATACCATACCTAAGCCCTAAACACTTTTAAAAACCCTACCCTTTCCTATATAAGCACCAGTGATCATGCTAACCATCGATGGTTGGGGACCCCTAGTTCGTAGGGTGTCGATGGTCACTTGTGGGTGTTTCATGATCGGAACACCCAAAACCTGCAAGGCCCAAAATAATAAACAAAATTGAAATACACTAACCTAATCACCCTACCTAGCTAACATGATACCCAATTTCCCTACCCACCCTATCAACTTGACACTTTACCCACCATTTTGACCAAAACCTGCAAAAACCCCACCTAGGGCATACAGGCCAAAATAACAATTTTCACACCTACCCAACCCAAGAAATTTCAAAACAGCAAAATCAAACTATACTACCAATTTAAATGCACCCCCTACCTCATTTTGTGGCCTCCTCCATGGTCTAAGCCCATGAGTAGGTGCTCAACCTCATCCTCGTGCTCCCTACATCTTGGACCCTTACAATCACCCACAGACCTCTAGCCAATGAGCAACACCCTCCTCAACAAATACCTTCCTCAAAAAGCACTAATATCACTAAAGACATGGTCCATAATGCATGGTAGTAACAATGACAAAGTTAATTTTATTTTTCACTTTTATTGATCTAGCTTTTTAGGGTTTCCCCTGACTGCCAACGGTCACCTTCTAAGGACCCTGACCGTCAACGATCAGGACACCCTAAACAGCCCCAATTTCAATTATACATACAACCTACTAATTTATATCACAACTATACCAAGCTCTTTCCTACTTTTGGATATGCCTTTCTCCCACCAACTTGACCACCTCGTTGTCAGTCTCTTTTGGCCCATTTGGCATGCAATTTTGTGACACTTTTTGCTTGGTCCTTTGATCGCAATGACAATATTGCCATGTTGACCCCTTTTGCATTTTGAACCACCTCATGCATACCAACCCACTTGTGTCTCACTGGGAGCACTTCCTACCTTGAATACCCATGACACTTGACCCCTTTGTGTTTTCCTCGAAAACACTTCCTATCTTAGATACCCACTGAAAACATAGAAATTGCTTAGGCGACTTGTGTTTACGAGTATTCCCAGCCACCATTCCTATAAGCAGTCATGTAGTTCACTCATCACTTGTCTTTCTTGGTATTGACCCTTATTTTTACCAAGTATAATAACCTAGTCTATGCACAATCTCAGCTATTACACCCTTTTTTGTATTTTATGTGCAATTTTGCATCTCAAATGTCCAACCTTGTGTCACCACCTCATGAATCACCATTTACCACTTATCAAACTTGTATCCACTTTAGCTTCACCTCCCTAACTCTCAGTTTGAGGGGGAACACCTCCTTCCACTCTCGAGGCAGCCAAACCCTTGACCCATACTCTCTTTTTATTTTGTAGCTCATTCATGCAAGCTGCACAATAAAAAGGGGGAAAATGTAGACACCAAAAATCTGCACACCTACACTTTTGAATGTCAAAAATCACCCTAGACCTACCCTAGGACCCCCTTGGGACCAACCTACACCTATCGGGCCTAAACCAACCAATCTACACTCAATTTCACCTAATCGAATAACCCTGACCTTCAAGACCCTATTCCTGTTAACTCTAACCATGGACGGTCAGGGTGATCATCAACGGTCAACTTTGGGAACCCCTAACCATCAATGGTTAGGATCCACCTTTTATCCAAGAGTATGCAAGCTCCACTGACCCATTTCTAAATATAACCTTGTCTAATTTATGTTGTGATCCTTTGCATGCATGAATTATATTTAGATGACCTAGTTACACCTTCACTTCCACCTCTTGCTTGTGCCTATAAGAGAGAGAGAGAGGCCTGGTAGGTCAAATCATCTACAATAATTATCAAGAGCTTAGGCATTCAGAAGTTTTCTTTTGCAACTCAATCAACATAATCAATGTTATCACGCATCAACCATGTTATTGGGAGCTGACTTATTGTCACTTCTCAACCAAGCTCTCAGGTACCATTACTCTACCAAAATCAATCTAGATTCCACCAACTAGCTAACTACATCAACCACCCACCAATCAACTTCTAGCAAGACACGTACTTATTGGTCAATATTCACATGCTTGAATTCTATTTCACAATCAGCCTAGCCTTTCCCAACCCTTAGAATTCATCTATGGAATCTCATCATTTTATTGTTGATCAAACCCAAAAATACACAGTCAACCATCGACGGTCAAACATCAACCACTGACGATTAGGCATAACCATCGATGGTCACCTGTTGTATAAAAATTAGCAACCTATTTTCACCCACCTACACCCAATCAAATCTAGTTATCTGTGTTTCTAACTACTCACAGACCTCTTTCAAATTTTTTGAAGCATACCCCGACCCGTTAACACTAGTACTAATTATTTTATCACTAATTTGATCATTTCTAGTCTATTTTCATAGCAAGCATTTTTGTGTTTAGTTTTAGTAATATTTTTTAATTGATGCAAGTACATTCTTTTCAATTTTATTGACTTAACTATTTAAAACGTGTGGATTGACAGCCCCTAAGAAAGCTCTTGCTTCTAGGATCTAGCTAGTGCTAGGCAATCCACCTAGCTATATGTCTAACAAACAAGTTTGCTTTAGTTCTTTCGTATCTACGAGTCTTCCTCCCAAGCCAAAGATGAGCTCTTCATAGTATTTTTATTCAACATGCACATAACCAAACAAGTTTTCAACCACACCCGTATCAATTTTCTTTTCTCTCTTTCTTTAGAACTTAAATGAAAATTTACATGAAATAAATAGTGTAGTATCTTCCTATGTGTTTCAAAGTCTTCAAACAACCATACATCTAAATTTTCTATAGGATATCATCAGAGCCAAGTTCTAGTGACAACTACAGACCCAGTGGGATAGTTAATGTTTTCTCCATCTGTGACTATGGAAGTCAATTTTTTTTTCCTCTACACACCAATATAAGTAGTGGTTTGTTCTCTCTTCATTGTCCTCATCAATAATAACTATAAAAACATGCTATGTATTAAGATAGATAATGATAATAAATAGCTTAATTTGTTCCCTTTTCATGATGTTGAGATAGATAATAAGAATAAATAGTATATAATGATTAATATTCTACCTAGTTGTACTATATCAAATACATGGTCAAAGTCATGTTAAGATGTCATATTTATAAGTTTTAATGCAGGTGGAACCTGATATGTGTTGATTAGAATTAGAGGTCTATAGATCTATTCATCCACCCACTCTTTTGAATCACACTCATTCCAAATAGAGTCCATGCATGCAAAATAAAAATATGCAAAGTGTCTCATATGAATCCTCCAAGAACTTGCATTTGACCTATGAAATGAGTGGAGCTCAGTTGATCCCATTACAACCATATAATCCTCATACTTTTCCAAGTGTTCTTCCTCCATCAACTAGAAATATCTATGAATAGTAGAATTTTCTTGAGGACCATAGCCTATTTTCTAATTATGGTTGTTGCATCAGTCAGAACAACACCATATTTGAACTTCAACTCCTCTCTTGCAATGACTCTTTTTACACATACTTTGTCACCATCATGTTTTCCTTTTCCATGGCTAGCCTCAATAAAAATCCAAATATGTTCTATACTAGTGTTAATGTGTATCTTCCTCAACCAGTAAAACATCTATGCAGTCTTAAATTATGATGTGCAATTATTTGATCAAATGTAATGTTGATTGAAATTAATGTTCCTCTTAGTCAATCATCCATAGAACTTCTCAATACAACCTTGCACATACTCTATACAATGTGATTGATCATCACTGACATAGAAATGGTACTCCTTTAAAAAAAATTGTTCTTATTTTGTACTATTAGGGGCATGCATAAATACTATATACATGAATATGGCAGCCTATATTGAGTTGTAATAATATAACTAAACTACATGGAATCTACCACAACCATATTACTATAAATTATTTTTTATGGTGTGATAAAATGTAATTTATGAAAGGGAAGTATTGGACAAATAATAAAAGAACCTTTAGTAGATCCTTGTATTGGTTTTTCTCAAAAAATAGAGATTCAAACTAACAATAAACAATTCAAATAATGGCCCTTTATATAGGAATTCATTTAGTAATAAATAATAGTACATCCAAATTTTTTATAAAGGTTGACTCTTATTTATAATCAATAAGATTAAGAAAGAGAGATCAAACAACAAAATACAATTTAATATCAATATTTCTTCCAGATAGCCACCTAAAAATGGCCTATGAGCATTAATTGATCGTTAAATTATATGAAGTAGTATATCAAACATTGTATAGTTATATATACTCATTTTTGTTATGTATTAATTAAATATACATTTATTTATAAAAAATAATTTAACTCCAACATTTTCTAACAAGCAACAGAATTGGAGGCTCCTCCCAAAATCCAATTTTCATAAAATATAAATGTTTATTAAAAAATATATTCATGCTTATTGGTATGATAATGTTTACATATAACACTTACAACAAAATTAGTTCATTCAAAAGCGCCAAGACCAAAAATTAATTAATTAATTAATTGATTGTATTTCAATAAAAAGTGTAGATGAACCACAAAAGGTGAAAGTTAGCTTAATGTGACGACAAAATTAGAAATAAATTCAAAAATTGAAGGGAAAACAAGGATCTAATATTAAAAAAATTCTACCTTCACTAATAAAATCAAATAATACATGTGGAGACTGAACAGTAACACTACTGAAAATCTGCAGAGTCCAAACTACAAAGACGTTGACTGTGTTGGCAAGAGTTTGAAGTTCAAAAAATAAAAAGTGGGCATATTGTAAGAATAGGAATATAATTATGGAATTGTATAAATATGAATAAAATTGTACAATAATAGGAATAAATTGTGTAAACTAAAAAAAACATGGGAATAAGGATAAATAGATGATGACATGATGATTAATATATTGGATATGAGTTGTATACTTCATATGATGTACACTTACTACACATTCTCTAATAAGGTGTGTTCAGTGGGGTCTCTATATATGGTTTTACGTCATGGTTTACAACCCATGCTTTGTACCTATTGTATTATAATTTTGCCTGAATTGTTTCCTATTGATATGCATACAAATATTTGTACATGTATTAAGGTAATGCAAAACTTTTAAGTACATTAATGTATTATAAATGGTTGAGTTGATACAATAAATAATAAGGTGATTGTGTTGGATTTTATTTTGAAAGTGTTTTCTAGGTGAAAATATTGTGTAGTGTGTTTGTGCAACTTTTTTTTGTTATAGCTTAATATTGTGCTAGTATTACTTCTATTGTATAATTTTATCGATCTATTTCACTTTTATTTGTATCAGGGTTAGATTTTAGCTTTGTTTGAAGAACTAAGGCATCTTGACCTGGTGATACATTTTTTTTAAGTGGAAACTTTGTGTGTGATAAACTTTTTATAAATGAAAATGATCAAAAGTACAATGATCAAGATTGGAAATTTTAATGAACAACACATTGAGTTAAGGGAGTTCAAGATGGAATACCTTCTTGTGGATAGAGATTAATGGGTTTTTATTTTAGGAAAATAGCCTACGAATATTAACCCAAAATATTTGGAAAATATATATTAGAAAGTGGATAATTCAATCAAGTTGTCTTTCAAATTAATTGTTGTTGAATTCTCTATAATCCATGGCTATGGCATTTTGGGATAATTAGGGACTTTGTATCACATAAATTCTCTAGTGAACAAATTTTTTCTTTGAAATAAATTGTATTCTCTAAGTATGAGTGATGACGACTCTGTAACAAAGTATTGGAATGTGTTTAACATTGTGGTAAGTCAGTTAGATTGAATTGAGGTTAAAAAATAAAAGTGCATTATTTTTTTATGCTCTTTTACCAATTCATGGAATAATATTTTTATCACAATTATTAGTATTACATCTACATTAAATTTTTGTTATGTAGTCACAACTATGGTATCAAAGGAAATGAAGTGAAAATCCATGGAGAATTATCAGACAGTGTATATTGTTTGTGAGAGGTCATCCCCAAGAAAGAAATTAAAAAAAGGGTACATATAGTCAAACATAGGAGGTAAAACTAAATCCCTAGGGAGACCTATAAGGAAATGTTTAAATTATAATAAAACTTGGTATTTTAAGTAGTGTAGAGTTAAGAAATTTGAAAAATCTTGCTTGGTAGCAAATGCATTTTATCAGGTGGAGGGAATTGATTTTGGTGATATTTTTTCTATTTTCCTTAGTCAGTTTCTATTAGATTTATTTTGGTTGTAGTTACTACTTTCAAACTTGAAGTAGAACAAATGGATGTAATGATCAGAATTTTGCATAGGGAGCTTGAGGAAGATATCTACATGGTGAAACTAGAAATTTCAAGTGTTGAAGGAAATGAATACATGATTTTCAAGTAGAATAAGTGATGTGGAAATATATTTCAATGATATTTATATTGATATTGTCAAGCCTAATCTCATAAATTGAGGTAATTATGGTTCCTACTCAATGGTATATGAGACTTCAAAAACACTTCTCAAGGTTTACAATACCAACAAGATCATCAACCTGTATCTAATAGATGTTTCACACATTCTACTAGTGGTGTAGTTCACTCTATGAAAATAAACCTAGCACCAGATGTGTGTGTGCGTAGCCTTTTATGATACCTATCTTCGGATTTTACATGGTCTGACTCACCTCCATGCCAAGACACAAAGGAAAAATCACATGGTGAAATATCAAGATGATATGAGTGTTGCATTTTTTATCAGAGAAGAGGATATGTTGACATTACACAAGTTGTTTTAACACTTATACACTCAAAGACCATGCTTTTGTAATGAGCCACACAATATTCTGCAAAGTAACTTTGACAAAATAATATAACTCTTTTGTATATTAAATCTCAGAAAGGATTTACATAATACTTCACATTCCTAAAATGGGTGACAGGCTTGATTATATAGAGCATGAAGAGCCTCGTAAATACGTGTGCTTGCATAAATGCATTTGGTTGAAATTTATGGCCTAAAGTCCACTTTTGTGTGCCAATTGGACTTGAGTGTATTTTAACATGTGGGTGTGCAACTTTGACTAAGTTGCATTTCCAATACATTATTTACTAAATAATAAAATAAGAAAATTCTAAGAAATTTTATTGCTAAGTAAACTTAAGTCCTAATGTTTTAATTATAAATTTACACCAACACCCCACCCCTTGAGTATAACTTAAAGAGGCTACAAAAAACTTGAGGCTAAATCTCTAATATGGATCACAATAACAAGGACTGATGAGGTACCCATGTATAATATGATAAAGAAGGAATGATGACTCAATTTACCTCTCAAAGTACAACTTCCTTCACCCCTAGGAGTGCTCAAAGATGAACATTCTTGGAATTAGTGAGGGATTTAGTGAATATGTCGACCACCTGCAACTTTGTTCAAAAGAATTGAAAATAAATGATGTGTTCATGAATAAGTTTTCAAATATAATGCATGTGGACCTCAATGTGTTTGGTGCAATGATGCTCCAGTGGATTTTTGAAGATGTAAATATCACTTTGGTTGTCACACTAAATGATAGTAGGTTGATGTTGTTCGATGCCAAATTTTGAAAAATGTCTTATGGATTTAAATGGTCATTGTGGTAGCATTGACAACTTTGTGATACTTTGCCTCTATGGAATAAATGGATATGGCATGTTGCTTCTTGCTCGACCAAACAACAATACCTAAGTTATGATGAAATACATATCCTGAAGTATATTTGTGCTCTTGAAGATCACCTGCCCAATCAGAGTCAGTGTAGCATACTAACATTGTAGAATAACCTATTGAATAGTGAATACCATGTGTATGAGTGCATCTGAGATAGCGGAGAAATTGCTTAGAATATTTTAATAAGTTCATGATTTTATTACATGAGTGATAAATTAATCCAATGGTAAAATATATAGTAAGACAGTTGTGATTTAGGTAAATAAGGCTCCAAACTAGCTACCTATAAATGGTAGCATCTGTTAGAGTAAAAATTTGGGTTAAGAGTAACTTGAGATTAACCTATATAACCTGGGTATTAACTAAGGATGCTTAACCTAGGTTAGTTAGACTCAGGTATGGTTTAAACTTGCACACCCACATGTCAAATTATGTAGTCAACATGTTAAGTTTGAATGTTAACAATAGTGCACAAGGTAGGTATAGAATTGTGCACATAGTAGGACTATTCATTTGGCAACTAGCTGGTTTCACATTTCCAAATTTATTCCTCCCACCTACCCTCAATTATTATAAAAACAAGGGTAAGGTGTAGCATAAGAAGAGAGAGAAGCTGAAGATTTCAACATTGTAATAGCTCCATGAGCAATAGATAGAGTGTGTGTTTATTCTTGAGCATTAGAAGTTCATTTTAAGTAGTTGTGGTCTCTCAAATAGATCTTAGGTGATCTGTTATATATCCTTACTCAACACTTTCATGGTATCAGAGCTTTAAGAGTTTTTTTGAAAGCTATTTATCCATAGTTTACACTGCCTAGAGGTTCCTAAAAAAATGCTTCTCTCTGCTAAGTGAGAAAAACAACAGCTATATATATCATTATTTCTTTCTTTAAGCTATATTTTTTCTTTTAAAATGAAGCATATTTCACTTACATGCACATCAAGGTCACCAACAAAGTTATTTTTTACTTTGGATTGCTTTAGAACATTCATGGTTTGATTTTAGTTCCAATGAGTGGTTAGAAGCCTACCTTCATTTTCATGTTGGTCATTAAAATTAGTTTTTAGTGTCAATTTTAATGTTTTGACCCATTTATGAGAATTTGTAAAGCCTATAACTTTTGAACCGTAACTTGAATTTAATTTTTTTTTTAAGTGTATGTTTTTAAATTTTATATCCTTTGATGTCATTACTTTATAAAAATGCACTACTTTTATAAAGTGCCAAATTTTGGGGGGGTTCTTAATACAATCTTTTGGGGGGTTGTCTTGGTGCCAATTTGTGCACCCTTTTGCATTCTTTCTACTCTTTTTAGTTATTCACTAGTATGGATTCTATTTATGTTATTTACCATTATGAGCCTTTGAATACACACAATTATCATACATGGAGACCTAGAATGGAAATAATCATAAAATGCAAAGGATTATGGTCTCTAATGAATGAAACTCAACAATAGTTCACAAGAGAGTATGAAAAGTTTCAACACCAATGTAATTTTGATGAGTGTATGGGTTTGATAAGGACTTATGTGAGTGATAGTTTATTTTTTTATTTGGATGGGTATGATACTCCATTCAAAATATGGGCTAAGCTAAAGGGTTTATTTGGGAAAGTAGATCACATGAGAGCCATGCATCTTGAAGTGGAGCTTACTTCACTCAATCCCGATGACTTTTCTTCTATTGTAGACTACCTCACTAAGTTTAAGTATTTGTTAACACATTTGAAGAGGAGTGGATGAAATAAGAAAGATGAGGAGTATGTGTACTTGATTTTGTCCAAGTTACATGGTCCATTCCAAATATTTATTTTTACATTTTTCTCTAACATGGATGCCTTAGGTGTCACATTTAAAATGCCTAATTTAGAGTTGTTTTGTGAGTGACTTACTATGGATGAATCCAAATTATCTTACCTTGAGTCTTCCACCTCTCAAAAAGAATTAGCCGCATCACATCCTAAGAGTAAGGTAAAAACAAAGAGTAAGAAAAAGAACCCTCCTCCTCCATCTCAAAATGTACCTAAGCCCAACACTAACACATCTAACACCAACATATATAAACCCAAAACATCTCCTAAATCCAAGAATAATTCTAGCCTATCTTGCTCGTATCATGGGGGGACTAATCATGAAGAGTTCATGTGTTTTATGAGAATGCAAGCCCTAGAGAATGTCGTCAAGAAACACAAGATTTATAAATACACTCCTTATCCATCTCATGAGGTTGGTAAATCACTTAATATTTTTGAGCGATCACAATCACCTATTTCAAACAATTGGGTTCGAAATTCTAGTGTTTTTCACCATATGACTTCTTCCAAGGAGTCATTTGTATCTCTTGGTTTGAGTTATAATTTTAAAATTGAGGTTGGAGATTCTTCCTTTATTTTTTTTAAAGGATAGGGTGACATATAACTAAATAATTGTTGCATCAATGATGCATTATATTTTCTAGACATCATCACCAATCTACTTTCAGTTTATCAAATTTGTCATTTTGGTCAGGGTAAAATATTAACTTTCACACCATAGAGTATTGAAGTTTGAGCTTCATTAGAGCCTTACACACTTATTTCATAGGTTATTGTTGATCATGGTTATAAAATATATTACTTTGAGGGTTTTGTTGATACTCCTCCTCTAGGAACATGTTTGGTTTCTCATGTAGATTCTGAAAGCAAGTTTTGGCATGAGAGATTTGGACATCTCAATTAGATATATTTGAAGGAGTTGAGAACTCATAATATGGTAGAGGGTCTTCCTATAGTTTCATGTCTTGATGGATTTTGCCCTGGTTGTGCATTAAGGAAACAACACCAAGATCTATTTCCTGAAGGTATGTCCTAGAGAGCTTCTTCACCACTTGAGCTTGTGTATAGTGATTTGATGGTCGTTCCAACTCCTTTCAATAGAGATAAGTATACACTTATCTTTATTGATAATTTATCAAAGAATACTTGGGTTTATTTTCTAAAGTACAAAAATGATGTCTTTGTTCACTTCAAAGTATTTAAGGCTTTGGTCGAGAAACAATCTTCTAGTTGCATCAAGAAGCTTTGTACTGATTATGGTGGGGGGAGTATTTCAGTTGAGAATTCACTAATTTTTTGGCAACTTGAGGTATTATTCACTAGCATTATGTTGCACATACTCCATAACAAAATGGCTTAGATAATGGAAGAACTGAACTTTGAAGGAGATGGCTAACTGCATGATGTATTAATAGGATTTACCTCATATCTATTGGGCAGAGGTAGTTAATTATAAGAACTACATTTAAAACTACACACCACAAAAATCACTGAAGCATTTGACTCTAGAGGAGGCTTGGTCTAGAACCAAGCTTGATGTCTCATTTTTTCAAGTCTCTAGGATCCATGCTTGGGCGTTTGTACCAAATAATAAAAAGAAAGCATTGGATATGAAGATCAAACCTTTATTTTTTATGGGGTATTGTAATGACATGAGAGTTTATCACCTTTCAAATCTTGATACTCGTGATGTTCATTTTTGAACACATGTATAGTTTGATGAGCACTTCACATCTCATGACTCTTCATCTTCTTCCATGCCTTCTTCTTTTGATAAATCATCACCTCCTCTTGAAGATTCATTCATGGATGATCCAATTCAATAGGTCCTAAGGAGGTTATAGAGGTTGAGGATCCTACTCACATTGATGTTTCCACTATTCCTATGTGGGCATGCACTACAGTTTCTGAAGCAGCACCTTTCATATAGGATCTTCCACCTCATGCACATTCTACAAGCACTAGAATTTTATGCCATGCATTCTCTAGGGATCTATAATAGTCTTTCTCACAAGCTCATAGGATACAAGAATGGGATGATGTGATGATAGATGAGTATTCTTATTTGATGAAAAATCATACTTGGGATTTGGTCACTCTTCCTAAGGGAAGAAAGTTGGTTAGGTAAAAGTGGATTTATCATACCAAGTATGCATTCGATGGGTCCATTAACAAGTATAAGGCCCATCTTGTAGAAAAGGGTTTATTACAAGTCTAAGGTGTTGACTACTCTAAGACTTTTACACTTGTTTCCAAGATGGATTATGTATGCCTTGTACTTTATATATTTGCATCATAGGGTTGGCTAGTGTATCCGAAAGATGTTAAGAGTGCCTTATTACATGGAGACTTGCATTAAAAAATCTCTATGGAGTAGCATGTTAGGTTTGTTAAAAATTCTTCTCTTGTTTGTCTATTATAGAGTTCTCTTTATAATCTTAAATAGGCCCCTCAAGCTTGGTATGAGAAGATGGATTCATTTCTTCTCTCCACTGGCTTTATTCACTGCCATTTAGATTTCATAGTATATATTCATTATATTGAGGAGGACATTGTTATATCAGTATTGTATGTTGATGACCTACTTCTCATAGGAAACTCCTCATCCCAAATTCAGGCCACTCAATAGGCACTTTCTACATAAGTTGATATGATAGATCTTGGTCTTTTGCACTTCTTCCTTGGCTTACATATTTCACAGTTAGATACATGGATTTATTTGAGTCAACATAAGTACACCCTTGATATTTTTCAATATTTTGGCATAGATTATTGCAATCCAAGTCCTTCTCTTTTTCAGTTTAGAAGAACTATTTCAGATAATTTGGACTTATGTCCCTAAATTGAACAGGAGATAATCTTTGAAAATGAATAGTTTTTGGGTTCTACACAAGTTGCATATGAAGAGTATGGTAATAATTTAGATCTATTCTCCATTTATTAGATTGGAAAGAATTTAAAATTATAAAATTTTGAATAATGTAGGTGTATTATTGATATTTTTTTTTCAGTTGGACTATAGATAAGTCTAAATTATTTGAAATAATCCCTTTGGAGTGACTCTCACTGCCACTTATACTACCCCTCTTTATAATCCTACATTATATAGGCAGAGGGTTGGAAGTCTTATTTATTTAACCCATACTCACCTCAACATTTCATTTATAGGTGGGATTGTATCTAGGTTTACACATGAACCTCATGATAGTCATTGGCAGGCTAGTAAGAGGATTTTACGATATATGTAAGGCATTACTTAAGTTGGGTTACACTACACCCAAGGTTCTACTTAGTTGGTTGGGTGTAGTGATTCATATTGGGTAGGTTCTCTTGATGATAGGCATTCTACTTCTGACTACATATTTTATCTTGTTTCTTCATCTATTGCTTGGTTGTGCAAGAGTTAGTAGACTATTTCACTTTCATCTACAGAGGTTGAGTACATGGTAGCAATTACAACAAGTCAGTAGGTTCTTTGGCTTCGTCAATTATTGATAGAGTTCAAATTTCCACATGAATCACCTATTGTACTTTGATGTGAAAATAAGAGTGCAATTCACATATACCATAACCCAATTGAGCATCATCAAACCAAGCACATTGAGGTACATATGCACTTCATTTGTCACCAAATCCAGGATGGAGTTCTTAGCTTGGAGTACATTCTGACTCGGCAACAGGTTTTTGTCATATTTATGAAGCCTTTTACATCACTTCATTACCTTAAGTTGTGTGGTATGATTTGGTTTTCATAATTCATCCTTAGGGGTTGTTTGTGAGGACATCTTCCTTATTCATTTTGATTGTACATGGGTATCTCATCAGGCTTGTTGTCGGAACCCATTTTTAGAGTTTTTTCTCTCTCCCCAAGTTAATCTTAAGGGAGGGTGTTAGAGTAAATAATTTAGGTTAAGAGTAACTTGGTATTAACCTATGTAACTTGGGTATTAACTAAGGATATTTAACCTAGGTTAGTCATACATAATGTGTCGTTTAAACTTGCACACCCACGTGTCTCATTATGTAGTCAACATGTTAGGTTTGAATGTTGACAATAGTGCATAAGGTAGGTATAGAATTGTGCACATGGTAGGACTATTCATTTGGCAACTAGTTGGTTTCACATTTTTAAATGTATTCCTCTCACCTACCCTCAAATTTTATAAATATAAGTCTAAAGTGTAGCATAAGAAGATAGAGAAGTTAAAGATTTCATCATTGTAATAGCTCCATCAGCAATAGATAGAGTGTGTTTATTCTTAAGCATTAGAAGCTTGTTTTAAGTGGTTTTTGTCTCTTGGATAAATCTTAGGTGCTTTATTATGTATCCTTTCTCAACACTTTCAGCATCAACCAAAGATGTGGAACACTTGGTTGTAAGATTAACTCCAAACAAAAATGGTGTGGATGTATATTTATGATCAGACATGTGAAATCTTTCTAAAATATATAAGGCATACATGGGTTGTGAAAAAAAGGTCATGGAGTCAAATTGAGTGATCTCTAAACCAAGGAAGTGATGTATAATTTTGAAGTCCTACATCTCAAACTATTGATGAAGGTAAGATTTCACATCTCAAATAAGTGAATATGAGCTATCTTTAGAATAAGATCATCCACATCAAGAACAATCAATAAAATCTCACCATGATGTTGAATATAGACATAGGGGTCGTAATGGCAAGGAGAGAATCATGATTATAAAAGGAAGGAGTCCATATTCACATGTCATGCTTATGGGGCTTACTTAAGGCCATAAAGGTATCTCTTTAACTAACATACAAGGGAAGAGTCTTGGATAAGACCAAGAGAATGTTCCATGTATATCTCCTCATAAAGGTCATTGTGAATAAAATCACTCTTCACATCCATCTGATGTATTATCCATATTTGAGATGCGATAACTGAAATAACAAGATGGATGGAGTTCATTTTAAAAACTAAATCAAAGGTATCAAAATAGTCAATGCCTTATACTTCTTAAAATCCTTTTACGACCAGTCGTGTTTTATATTGTTTGATACTACCATCTGCTACATATTTGGTTTGATAAATACATCGATAATGAACCATACATCTTAATTTCTAAAGAGGGAATAAATCTCAAGTTTATTTATTCATAATAGAGCCATACTCTTCTTCTATGGTTATGTCCCACTCTAATTTTTCACTAGCCTCAATGAAGGATTGAGGATCTGATGTTGTGGTAATGTAAGCATGAGGGCTTTTACTATAAAAAAATTAAGTACATTGAGTATAGACAAGGTCACCACAAAGAAAATTAGTTGATTCTTATGTCTGTCAATCTCATCAAGGAAGATATTGAGTAGTAGGAGCATGTGCAGGTGGTGGAGGAGGAACCTCTCATTATGAGGCATGTCATCCTCAGTAGTACTATCAGAAGTAGAATCCATATTAAAAATGGAATAATAGGTGGGACTAGATGATGTGGCATGTGGAGGATGCTCATCAAAGGGGAGAGTACGAAAAATGATCCACTTAAGCATATATGGATGTAATAGTCGATAGCTTTTTACATCATCAAGGTATCCCACAAAGATTCAAAGCTTACGCTAAGTTTGCAAAGCCTTGCATTTGGATTTAGGAATGTGATTCCTTATGGTGCATTCAAATACTCTCAGGTACTCAACAGAAGGTTTCTTTTTACTCCAAATTTTTTTGGGTGTTATACCCTTGGTTACTTTGTTTAGAGTATGATTTTTAAGATAGTTCACACAATTAATATCTTAAACCTAAAATGAAGGAGAGAGACCCCTTGACTAAATGATACAAATATTAATTTCTTTGAGTGTGTGATTATTATTTCAACAATGTCATTATGTTATAGAATATATGGGACTATATGTTGCAGTTGGATGCCATGAGTGGCACAAAAGTTAATAAAATGAGAATTCACATATTCTTTGTTATTGTCTATCCATAAAAACTTGATGAAGTTTCCATATTAGTTTTCAACAAAGGCCTTGAAATCAACAAAAGTGGAAAAAGTTTGTTTTTTATGCTTCACAAAATAGACCCAAGTACGCCTCGAAAAGCATCAATAAAAATAAGCACATGATAGGGTTGACTAAAATAAGGTGTTGGAAAGGGTCTTAACATATCATTTTGAACAAATTCAAAAACCTTGTATGCTCTCCATGCTTTCCATTTTACATAATTGTCATCTAGATATTTACCAAGGACACTCCCTAGATAGATACCATCATAAAATGTAATGGAAGGTATACTGATGACCATGTTGTGTTGATTAAGTTGAAAAAAATAGCAGTGATTCAAATGGCCAAAACGCCAATGCCATAACTTACTCTATTAATCTATGTGATTAAGTAATACATGGGAAGGAGAATTCAGTAAAAATGAGAAAAAGAATACAATCTTACATGATGATCTATGTTTCCCAGTGTAATTATTTGAGAATGATCATTGATCTCTTAAATGATTATTGAATCAGGGGTGAACTCAATTGTCTTGCATGCCTGAGTGATTTGATAGATAGAAAGAATATCTACTAGGAGAAAAGGCACACAAAATACATTTATGAAAATGTCATTCATCTCAACAATTCTTTGACCCTGAATATTCAAATAAAAAGAGTCGCCCATAAATATTTGTTGTCGAGAACAAGTATCAAGTGAATAAAACAAATATGCAAATCGATCCATGTGACAAGTAGCTCTAGATTCAAATACCCATTCAAGATCGGATGATGCAAGGGTTGTCTTACCATTGTCAAAAGAGGAAGAAGCAGATGGAGCATTAAGTTTGTGTTTCTTCATTTCCTCATTAAGAATAACAAGTTTCTTAAAACATTTACATTTAAGATTTCCATTTACTCCACAAAAGCTACATTTTGTCACACATGCATTATTTTGCTTAGAAGCATTAGATGAAGAAGAATATTTGTATCTATGTGATTGTGATTTTGGACTTTGATTATGTTGTTTTGGAGGTGCTTTAGTATATTTTGTTTGATTTACAAAAAGAGCATGTGATTTTGTAGATTCAGAAATAATGCCCATTTGAATGACCTTGTCTTGCTCATGAATCAAACTTTTGCCAAACTCATCAAATGTGGCCATTTTAATAGTAGCGCCCCAAGAATCTTTGTTGGAGTATAAGTTAGATATAAAAATAGAGTATTTTTCATCTAATTTAGACAAAACATGATAGATAAGTTGCTTATCTTCTTTTTTGATATTACAATCTTGAAGTTGTAATCTTGAATACCGGAAAATGTTATCAAAGTCAGTTAGATTGAGAGTAATAAGCTCTAAGTCAAGTTGATGACCCTTAATTTAATTATTCTTTTCATACAAGTTTTTTAGCTTCGTCCATGCAACATTTATAAAAGTTTTAGACTCAATGTGAAATAATAACTCAAGTTATGCAAACAAACATATAAAATCAAAGTCCTCATCACATTGATTAAACCATTTGGTCTTATTTAAAACCTAAGTAGGCTCTAATTCTATGTCAATTGTGACTCATATGAACCTTTATTTGTTAGTATGTTAATATTTCTTTATCACCAAAGGTAGAAGTTATAAGGAGTGAGCATTGGTGGATTATCAGCAAAAATGTACAAATAACAATTTCAAAACAAAATACACAAGCACCACAAACAAGAGCCACAAATGTGTCTAATGGTGTGCACACAAAGAAGAAAGCATGTAAAAATTTGATTTGACACAAACCTCAAGTGTGACTAAAAGGCAAGCATTCCCTAAAATGCACTTTATATTTAGTGCGCTCACAATAAATTGTTCTCCTAAACTACTTATAATTATGGAGTTGAGCAACAAAATTTGTTTGCTTATAATTATAATTAAAATTAAAAGCTGAAAAAATAGTTTCTGTATAAAATAAAAAGACTCTGACCACAAATTTGGAATCTTGGTGAAAAATATACACTTTCGAAAAAAGAGCTCCTAGTGTAAATATATGCCCAAGGAAATTTTTATCGTAATACAGACTAAGGACATCGACAAAAGAAGGAAATAGACTTGTGTGAGAGTGTGACCATCTGTCCCATTAGGCCCACTCGCTAGTCTTTAACAACATTACTTGAAAAAAGTGGTACTTGGAAACGAAGTACATATATACTAACAACAAAGTGGATTTGTTGTTAAAATTAACTTATAAGTTTTATTAAAAAACACTTCACCCCCAAGGAGGTTTGAACCGTTGACCTCATAAATACGAGAGTTTATCAGTGATACAAATCAAGGTTTCTACAAGGATGTGTCTATCGACATACCACACACAGCAACTCCGTCGGTCGAGTTTCGTCAAGACATGGACGCAGGAAACTCTGAGCTCTTGAATCAAACCACACCTGGATTCCAAAAACATTGGATTGGGACAACGTTGGGATCTAACCTCCAACACACCAATCAAACCCCTTCTCATCACCAAGGCACAATAGAAGCTCAACATATGGCTACCACTGCAGAGAAAGGGGGAAGCGTAAGCGTAGAAGAAAACAAAGGTGTGTTAAACTAACACATAACCCCATACAGGTTGTCATTAACTTGGATCTCTTCAGAGCTAGGGTTATACAATACACCAAGCAAGCCCTAATTGGGAACTTTCACGCATGTTCCTACATAGTAGATGATCTTATCCTTTGGGTAATCAATACTTGGGATACTATTCTGGGGTATTCTCCTAATGTGCAGATCGGATCAAGAAAATTTATCACTATCGTCTTCAACTCAGTTGATGATCGATTGAATATTCAAATGGAAGGCCATTGGTTATGGTTAAATGTCGCTCTCACAACCATCAGATGGCATGCAGGTTTTAACCCTACCAAGGAATGCATCAGATCTTTAGCACTTTGAGTTAAGTTGCCATGCCTGCATATAGAACTCTGGGATCCCTATATTCTTAAACATATTGGGGACTCACTTAGTACCTTTCTCAAGATAGCTTCAGAAATAGCTAGCAGGACAAATACAACGGCAGTAATCATATGTGTGGAGATGGACATCTCAAGAGGATTACCAACTGACATAGAGATTGTAGTAGGGGGAAATATTTTCAAACAAATACTTGATTAAAAAAAAAAAATTGTTCAGCTGCTACATATGGACATCTAGATACCTCATGCACACTCGTCAAGAAGCACCATTCTTGGCTTTGCTCACAGAAACAGATACACGCTCAACGGACTGAGGTATATCTAAAACCGTGTAGAGGAAAGAAAGATAAAGTGAATAGAGAAAATGATTAAGGTTGTCATGCCATGCATGGGGATATATGTGGCTATGATGAATGCAAGTGACAAAACTCCACAAGAGGACAGCCTAGTTTCCATGGACTTTTCCTTTATAATCTTAAGCCCCCATCCTTCTATTCACAGACATACTAGATCTTCAGTGCCAGTGTTTATCGAGATACTAAGGAAAGCACCACTACTTAAGCACAAGCAATCGATTACATAGGTGGTTACTCCTGTAGTACACCAAACGCAGAATTGCTCAATATGTCACACGACCTGCTCACTCCTAGTGAAGAACAAAAATGATCCAAGCCATCTAGCAAAGAAGCACACTCAAGGGACAGAGGCTTAGAGTAGCCCGACATTAGAAGAGGAAGATTTTATGAATAATGCTATTGATTCCATTGACATGTATAGAAATGGATTTATTGAGGAAAAGATGAATGGAGAAGGTAAAATATCCAAAAAGAATGTTCGGCCACCTCCCGATAGAAATAACTATATATGGGTCAGTGTGAGGGCCTATCTGACTATCCAATAGAACATGAAGATACCTATACTCTATCTTATATATAGATATGGTTGTCACTTGAGTTGAGCCCTTTCTGAAAGAAAGATAGTCAACAATATCCACATACACGAGTTGAATTCAGCCATTCCCCCTCCCGCCCCCCCCAATATATAGTTGGCCCATATATAGATAAAGGCACTCACCATACAAATTTGTTCCATAAAGATTTGCTTAGACTCACAGAGCCATACAAATATGGTAGACCAATTGGATCTTCTAACTTTGGATCAATCCACATGCAAACTTTTCATACACTAACTCGTCCATCAGAGACAAAGTAGTGTAAACGATATTTTGTAATTGTGTAGCACCTCAGTCTTATACACTTGGAAAACTCATGACTCTAGTTATTTCTCTTAGCCCTACACATGCCTTGCTTCCGTCAGCTTCGCATATGCTCTATCTTGTACCCCTTGGCCTATCTCTTAGCCTGACCAGCCTTATATTGATGACACAAACATCTCATCTTGCCTAGAATGCTTAACATATACTTATCTTATACCTCTATAAGTTTTGAGCCTATGCTTGCTCTCTTTCTCTCTGGACACTAACGCTTAGGTCAAATAATAGCATCGATGTTACTATCATGGCCCGACGTAAGTCTATTGGGCCCTACAGTCATCTGATTTGAAAATAAAACATATTACAATGGTCGGTCTAAGTGCTTTAATGTGAGTTATCTCCCGATATGATTGGTATAAATATAATTTCAACCCTCATTCATTCCTCGCCTAAAAAGACCAAAGAGACCAAGGCACATATCAAAAATCACTCTATCAAACACTCAATTGATCAAAACTTCCTTATTTCCACACCACTCATAGGTATAACACATCTATAGTTCTAAAGTACTAAAGGAGTAGGCATAAGTTCATATTTTTCAAATTACAAGCTAGGTCACTATTGTACTTACTTTACACATTGCATGATTCACATACAAGCTAACACGTAGGGGAGAATTACATGAATCTGAGACCATTTTCTGGAGTATTGGATATGTAGACAATGCCCTTTAATAGTGGGGTCATTGCGATTCAACTCAACATTATGTGCCCACTAACCCATTTTTCTCTAAGGTCACATTGAAGATGCATAACTAGAGTTTTACCATTTCACCAGGAGCGACAATCTATGACCCAGATCTACATACATTAGAGTGGAGGCGAAGCCAAACCCAAAAGCATCCAAGTCGTCACATTATTTTTGAGCACATGTTCTATAAAGACATTAACATTGAACCCAAACACTAGCATCGACGCAACTATCCCAAGTTAATGCAAGTGTCTAAAGAGCTAGAGGCACTAGATCCAAAATTTGATTGTTGATCTAGAATTGTCTTCATGTTTGCTCCCCCCTCGTACTAGATATAACATTTTATTAGCATCATAAATAGTTAAGTACTCTCTTTTATGTCATTTGTATATCTAGCATAGTTGTACTTTTCATTAATAATCTATCTCAATTTTATAAATTCAGCATATGGTACATCTATGTTTAGTACATTAATTGATTTGTTATAGATCTGATATTCACCCTTATGCCCTATCAAGTTAATACCATTAACCCTTTTACCCAAGTAGAATAGCCTCTTATCTAAATTATAGTTAAATATTTGTTGAACCTGATCTTTGAACATCAAACCCTAGGCCAACTAGGGTTTTCTAATTTTCCTAATTGTTGTATTGTGTTTCAAATTTTAAACTTCTTATTTGTGAAGCAATGGAAAATGTTAGTGCAAAAACCCAATTCCAAATAGAAGATGAGGAATCATTGATTACTCATCTCAACAAAAACAAGGGCTTAATGGATGCATTTTTGTATGTTACAAAAGATGAAATAAGCAAACAAGATAAAACCAAGGTTGCCTTGCCTAGTAATGGTGAATCTATAGAAGGCATTATAACTCAGCCCACACTACAACTTAATACATCTAATGCAAGCATGTATTATGTGTTCCAACCTTTGTTCCTTAAAACTACTATCGATACATCTATTATGAACTTACCCATTGTTTCAACACAAATACTGGTTTCAATGCCTATTACTACTCAAAACATGTTTCTTTCCCCTGTGGTGACTACTCAAATTGCTAATCAAAATCCCACTAGGCCTACAGTTCAATCGCTCCTTCAAGTCATAAAGATCTTGTAAGTTAAGGTTATGAACATTGAACAAAAGGATTCAAAGTATTCACATGCTATAGATTCACAAAATGTGTTGCATAACCCTCTTGCACTTGAGATCTCTTTGCACCCTTCTCTAATTGGATTTGTTGCACCTAAGTTCACATTTTATGATGACAAGGATAATCATGAACAACATATTTGAACCTTCTATGTTGCATGCCTTGATTATGCTTCAAATGATAAATTTTTGACCAAACTATTTCAAAGGAGCCTCAAGGAATATGCTTTGAGGTGGTTTTATGACTTACCACTCCAATCCATAAAAGCATTCAAACGTCTAGCAGATTAGTTTTTGGCACACTTTTCTATTAACATTATCGAAAAGGTTTTCTATGCTCAAATTACAAAGATTAAACAAGGAACCAATGAACCAATCAATGAATATGTCTTGAGATATAAGATAATGCTAGCCAAAATGACAAATCCTATGACAAATAAAGAGTTGCAAGACATATTCTAGCAAAGTTTGCTTACTCCTTTACATGAGTCCATTGTTTTTAAAAAGTTTCAATCTTTTGATGACTTATGACATGTTGTACGGGACCATGAAATGAATCTTATGTCATTAAATAATCTCAAGTATGTATTAAACACACCAGCTACATCTATGTCTAGTAAAAAATTAATAATTAAATCAAGTTATAAGGTAAAACCCCCTAAACCTAAAAAATAAACAACCACCATAATTAACACAGTTCCACAATAGTTTAATCGATTTGTCTTATATAATGCACCAATGAGATAGTTTACACATTTACCTGAGCCTCCTACTTTATTACTCCCTTGGTTGTTAGAGTGTCATCTTATATCTCTCCCTCCTCCTGCAGAGGTTAATGCAAATAGACTTTTACCCAAAGGATATGATGCAAATATTTATTATGACTATCACCAATGCCCTAGGCATTCTACAAATAGATGTTTTACCTTGAAGCATAATATCCAAGACCTCATCAATGCCTAGTAGATTACATTTGATGATCCTCTAAAGGAATCAAGTTCGCAACCTAGTGATCACCATAAACATAAAATATTGAATAATCCTTTGCAAGACCATTCCAAGAAGGAACTAGAAGTTCAAATAGAATATATTGCACATCCTCCTCCATCATATTATAGACACCCATTATATGGGTCATTATTACTTACATGATACATATACCTCTTATGGTTCACAAACCTTTCCATTTCATTCGATGGCAGTGAAATTAAGGATGATGGCTCTGATCTTCATTATTTATTCTTTTGAGCATACCTTGATAAACACCCCATATGCAATGTTATGATTGATAATGATTCAAGATAAAAATTTTACACCATGATATTACTTACGCATTTGGGTTATACTCATCATGATTTAAACCCCTTTACTAGATCAGTTAGAGCATTCAATGGGATCTCCCAAAAGGTTCTTGGCAAGATTGATCTATCTTTACAGGTCAGCCCCACACATATGGTTACTATTTTCTCAGTTATACATTCTACATGTGTCTTTGACATCTTGTTGGGATGACCTTGGATACACACTCTTTGAGCAGTACCTTCTACAGTGCATGGGTGTTTTAAGTACATTCATGCCAATCGGGTAATCACAATTTTTCGTATTCCATATGAGCATCTTATTGAACAAGAAAAATTCATACCAAGGTAGTTAATTAACAATAATGTTAAGGCTAATACACTATAAAATGGTAAGCAACAATCAATCCCCTTTACCAGGTGTCTAGTGCTTGAGAGACCTTTACATCAAATATAGATAGTGGGTTCCACGAAATCCTTGTCTTCTATGCACCATATTCAGATATCCATATCACCTAAACATATTCATGTTATTCCAAAAAAATCATAGAGTACATAGAGATGGGATCCAAGAACCCCTATTCCTTCTATTGGTACTTCACAACCCCAAAGTCCTATTATACATACACTGAGCATCACAGATACTATAGTGATAGATATTACACCTATACATGTTTTTTGGTAGTACCACTGGTTTCTTGCACCAAGTTCAGAGTGGGGAGATAAATATGATCATACTTTGGATGAGATCATAGGATGATCATGTCTCTATCAAAAAATACCATAAAATCAAGAAACATTCAAAAATCCAAAAACACTTTCAACACCTACGTGTTCTATTGGTTCCTTACCATATATGTGTTAGTTCCATGTTGAGTACTAGCATATCATTTTTTCATACATACACATACATAGGCATACATAGATACATGATACACTTATGGGTGTTGGGCCTTCCCTCTACTCACGTCATCAAGACATTGGGGGCATCCATCTTCTACAATCTTGATATACACAGGTTATATGATTTTATTATCACTCTTCACAACCATGTTTGAGCTTACATATGTACTTACACATGATTGTTGTTTGTGATTATACATTACATAGGGTAATTGATATGCTATGTACTTCACATTTTTTCTAACACATTCAATCCATGGGCCACGATGACATATTTATGTTGGTTACTTATGCTTTTCCTTTACACACTTCCTTGATTGTTTTTCCTTACTATTGTCTTACTTTTTCGAGCATTTGAATATGCTCCATTGTATGTGGCCCATGTGCCTATGTTTACTTTCTTGGACATTTGAATATGTCATTTCATTTATGGACATTTGAATATGTCATTCCTTGATTTTTTGGACATTTGACTAAGTCATGTTCATTTGATTTTATGGCATTTGAACATGCCCCTTGTTTATGATCTCGTTGGACCATTACCTTCTGACTTATTTTTTAGTGATCTTGTGTGTGTGATTTTTTGCTTGTTGAGATTGTATTATTACTATCTGGACATTACCATGATATTTATTATGCATCTTAGGCCTACATGTGATCACGTTGATTCTATGTGCTTCAATGTTACATCTACCTAAACATGTTTCCTTTTATATGCTACATGGTTAAATTTATATATCTACAGTTATCTTACCCTTTTGAGGTGAGCTAACTCATAGGTATTATTTTTACCTCACCTCAAATGGGGGAGATATTAGTGGGGGCATGTCATGGTGACATGGCTTTGACATTTTTCATAGTTTCTAGATTACAGTGAGGGCATGCTTTGGAAGTATGTTCTCCACACTCACACAGTATATGGTACTAACACCAGTTTGTATATACAGTGGGGGCATGTCATGATGACATGGCTTCCACACATTCATAGTTTTAGATTCAATGGGGGCATTCTTGGGAAGAACTTTCTTTACATTTATTCATTATGGTGCTATAATTCACAGATTCAATGGGGGTATCTTTTGGAAGTATGTTTTCCACACCCACTCAATTTTTAGCATCTCTAGTTTATAGTTGGGGCTTGTTTTGGAAACATGTCCTCCACATTGGTACATATATTAGTTTCATATTTCTCCATATATAATGGGGGGCATGCTTTAGAAGCATGTTCTCCACACCCACTCAGTTTTTAGCATCTCCAGTTTACAGTGGGGGCTTGTTTTGGAAACATGTCCTCCACATTGGTACTTATATTAGTTTCATATTTCTCCATATATAGTGGGGGCATGCTTTGGAAGCATGTCTTCCACACTTACATAGTTTTTCAAATTGGCCAAATCACACAGTTATATTATTTTGATACACATTTATGGAAGAAATCTAAACATGGTACGATTGTTACATATAGTTTTAGCATGATATAAATTTAAGGTGATTATGTTATGCAACATGTGCCTAATATTACAAAATCTAAATTAGATTTAGATTCTAAAACTATTTCGCATACTGATACCCAACAAACTTTTATGAACTTTAGCGATTCAATATACTATAGTAGTTGGTTCACCTTTTAGCATGGTTCGGGTGATTAAATCACTCAATATTGCCAATATTTTTAGTTTGGACTTGATCATCTAAACTCATTAGGTTACAAGTATCATTGGGTTACATAATTTAGTTAATCTCAGCTGCCAAGTGAAAACTCACTTTTGATCCAAATTTGGGGGCATGTGCCTCTCTCTCTCTCTCTCTCTCTCTCTCTCTCTCTCTCTATATATATATATATATATATATATATATATATATATATATATATATATATATATATATATATATATATATATATATATATATATATATATATATCCTTGGATATATGCACTTTGAATAGTTATCTAGATTTATCATAATCTTAGTTTCAAAGCCTTCAAAAATAATTTGCCAATAGGTAAGGTGGTTATATTGACACATGGGTGTACTCATAAACCTTGCTCTTTCAATTTCAATCTATTTCTAGTACTTTTGACCTAGAGTATATGCATTGATTAAATATTATAACATGCTCTTGGTTTCAGGTCAATCACCAGTAAATCACTCAAACCAAGCTCCATCAAAGTAGTCAAATTCAACTCAAGTAGAGACAAGGTGTGTAAACACACCCAAGTACTTATTCCTTTCTTTTAAACTAATAATTTTATTACTATATTAAAGGGGGGGTAAATGTAGATGATATTTTGTGACTATGTAGCACCTTAGTTTTGTACACTTGACAAACTCATGACCCTAATTGTTCATCTTAGTCCTACATACGCCTTGCTTCAACAAGCCTCACATCTTCTCTATCTTGTGCCCCTTAGCCTATCTCTTAGTTCGACCAGCCTTATATTGATGACACAAACACCCCATCTTGACCAAAATTCTTAAAATATACATATCTTATACCTCTACAAGTTTTAAGCCTATGCTTTCCCTCTTTCTCCCTAAATACTAATATTTGGGTCAGATAGTAGCATTGATGTTACTGTCCTAGCATGACACAAGTGTCTAGTGCCTTAAAGTCATCCAATTTACAAAGGAAACATATTACAATGGTTGACCTAAGTGCTTTAATGTGAGTTATCTCCCAATAGGATTTGGATAAATACAATATCAGCCCTCATTCATTATTCACCTAAAAAAGATCAAAGATACCAAGGCACTTATCAAAAAACACTATATCAAGCACTCAATTGATCAAAGTTTCACTATTTCCACATCAAGCATAAGTACAACACATATACAGGTCTGAAGCATTAAAGGCATTGTTATAAGTTCATATTTTCCAAGTTATAAGTTAGGTCATTATTTTACTTACTTTACACATTGCATGATTCACACATAAGCCAACATGTCAGGGAGAACCACATGAGTCTGAGGCCCTTTAATGGAGTATTGGATATGTAGACAGTACCCTTTGACATCAGGGTCATTTTGGGTCAGTTCAACACTATGTGGCCACTAACCCATTTTTTATTAAGGTCACATTAAAGATGCAAAACTAAGGTATTATCATTTCACTAGGAGTAATAGTCAATGACCCAGATCTGAATGCACTAGAGTGAAGGTAAAACCAAGCCCAAAAGCATTCAAGTGTTACAGCTTGTTTGAGTGGATATTCCATATAGGACACTAGTGTTGAACCTAGACACTAGCATTGATGTAACTATCTTAGGCTGATGCAAGTGTCTAGAGAGCTAGAGCCACTAGATCTAGAATCTAACGATTGATCAAGAATTGTCTTCATGTCTACCTTATGCTTGTACCAAATCTAACATTGTATTAGCATCATAAATATCTAATTACTTTATTTTATGTCATTTATATATCTATTATAGTTTTAATTTCCATTAATAACCTATCTTAGCTTTAAAAATTTAACATATTTTACATTCAATTTTAGTACATTAATTATCCTATTATAGATTTGATATTCACCCTTGTACCCTATCATTTATATATCCTTAACCCTTTTACCTAAGTAGGAAATCCTCTTATCTAAATTAGGGTTAAATAAGCATCATGTTTTACAAGGGATTACATCTCTACAAATGCAAAAGCATTTGGTACATGAGCTGGATACACCATCTCCCTCCACAAGGCCACAATGCTCCATATGTATAATGTTGGGTGAATATTTTGTCAATCAGTATACTGATCAACTAGAGCAGGAAGATTGGTCAGCCAAGTGTGCAGCTTTACTACAATAACTGGAGACAAATCTCTCCTCTCATCAAGGGGAGGTTCCTTATAGATACGTAGGAGCTATATATAATATAAATAAGCAGAAAATAAAACACAGGGGTGGGATAAACCATCCATCTCTCTTTTTTCAGAGATGATGCTAACAAACAGAGGAGAAATCATGGGTGATTGGTGAAGGTACTTCTCTTCTTTTAGAAGTAACATTCAACCAAGAGCCAAATCCCTTCTTGGATAGTAAAAATCTTGGTGAAGCGATAGAAGGCACTTCTCTTCTTTCAGAAGTGCTTGTTCTTGAAAACAACATGACTCTTTTTGGTAACAAGTGACTGGTAACTGAGTCCAAAGTAACCAGCAATCTAAGATGTAGCTCAACGTCTCCACCTTGACTGCCCTAGAATGAGGTATGAAGAATAATGGGGGCACAAAGTCATCCCAAGGTCCTTTACATAGAAAAAAAAAAGAAAAACACACACTGGAGATAACTCTGATACCACAAAGTCTAAAAGTAGTTAGCTTCAGAACACCTTCCTTATCACCTCCACTAATTTTGGTTGTTAAATCAAATAAATAAGAATGCTTTCAGAAGATAGACGTAAGAACAATCTCCTAAAGTAGCACAAGCTATAACAATACGAAGTCTGCAAGTAACTTGTTTTCTCATTCAATCAAAGAAATATGAACTACAATCTGAGCTCAAAGTCTCAGTAATGCCTTTCAATTTGGGCAGAGTTTCACTTCTGGTAAGGAGAATATCTCCCTTCAAATGATATAAGAGATTACATTATATAGAGGCATGAGGGAGGCTTGGCACTTTTTCCCATAGACTGACCCATTTGGCGCATTCAATGCCTTAGATGCATTCTTGGTCTTGTCAGGAAGGGCCATGCTAGAGCAAGGAGGCTGCCTTGACTGTGGCATGTTGATTCATCTCTAGTGCCTCCTCCTGAGCTTGAATCTCTCATTCCATCACCTGCTTAGCCACGCAACTGTCTATTCTGCCTTTTCTCACAAGGGACAAACAGATGGCACTTTCAATGTTTGCAGGCCCCTAATGTCTACCCAGTGAACTGCTTCACCTACTAGAATTAACTCCTTCTGATTTTCCCTCTTTGTCTCTTCCTTCTCTTGGTCCTGGCCTTAGAGTCTTTTGAATGCATTCGGGTCCACACTTTAAGTCTGCTAAAATCAATATAAACTTCATTGTGACAAATTGGACATTTGTAGGCCCATCATTCTTCCCAACAGCTCTCTCATGTCTTTCTCGCTTGCCATGGTCATTTTTCACTGTGACACAAGTGAGGACACGTGGTGGCATCCGTAGCTTTGAAATAGGCTTATCAAAATAAGCTTTGAAACTTGTTAGCGGATGGAGGCATGGATGCAGACACATGACAGCTTCTGCTACACTAAGATGGGACACGTGGTGAGTTCTACACTTTGAAGCTTCATCTGAAATTGTGTCTCAGCATGTGACACTTGGCAGCATCCGCTGCACTTTGAGGCTCAAATCTTTCCCAAAGGGAACCTGCCCTTCAGGGTCTTGAAAAATGTCCACTTTTGAATGTCGAGTGTCCCTCCGCAAAGGTGTCTACCCTTTGGGATCTTCCAAGTGGCCTTCGGGTCTTTGATTTCTTCAGTGGGTTGTTAGTCCTTTATTTCCTTTAGACAATTTGTCTGAAGGAAATCCTTTCCTTGGCTTCATGCGTGCCTCTGCATTGTGAGTGCCCCATTTTATGACACGTGGTGCCTTCCACCACTTTTAACTAGAGACACGTGGCATCTTCCACTGTTGATACTTGGTAGCATCCACCTTCTGGAGCCTTTGCAAAACCATAGAAATGTTTGGGGCTCAGTCAGACTCTCGCAGATGATGACACTTGTCAACCTTCACCGATCTCTGCCAGGGGCATGTGGCACAGTCTGCTACTCTTAGAAAAACATAGTGAAGCCCTCCACGGTTGCCACTTGTCACCCTCCATAGAACTCTGAGAGAAGCTTTTATCAAAAGAAGCCTACAGCTTATACAAAACTCTGAGAAGTGAATGGCAACACGTGTCGCGTTCTGCTGAGTTACAACACTGACATGTGGCGCAGTCTAAATATTTTTAGTAGTCACACAGATGCAGACACGTGGTAGCTTTCTATGAGTTTTTAAAAGGGACACGTGGCACCTTCTGCCACTTCTCTGAAACAAAGCATAAAGGGGCTCGGTCGATGACACTTGGCAGCATCTGCCTGACTCTTTCTTTTGTGCGCACTTCTTTTCTTAACAGAGACGGCCTTTGAACATTTGAACCCATGCATTGAATCACTTAAACATTGAACCTATTGAACTGATGAACCAAAATGGTTCAATGGTTCAAGCTTTTGAGACTCGTTAAGTGTTCGAGGCCACGAAACCTTAGAAATGGTTAAACTTTGAACTTTGTCGAGTGCGCTCAACTCATACCAATGATGTTGAACCTTGAACCTGCTAATCCCTTTGCTGAAAAAGCTTTGAAAAAATGAGGAATTTGAAATCCCCCGAATAAATTTTGAGAAGGGGAAGAGAGGAATTTTGGCCCTGTAGGTCCAAGAATAGCTCATATGTTATTCCAAAAATGAGTGACATTTTTGGGGACCAACAACTGGCTCCAATTAGGGAACTTCCTTCAGATGAAAACTTGGAACAGCTGAGGGGAGTAGAAACCAAAATCTCTGGTGCCTTGAAGTGTGCCATTGGGCTACAAAGTCATGCTACCCAAAAAGAAAGGCTTCAAAAATTGAAAATGAAAATGAAAAGAAAAAGTAGAACCAAAGACTATACAAGTGTACATATGTACAAGTAAACTTATTTGATACTTCAAGAATTGAATTACTTCAGATGCTGTTCCTTGTGAGCCGAAGAAAAGGGGATGCCATCCTGATAAACTAGCAGGAAACCATTCTGTCCCCAAAAATGGTGCCAAGTGAATGGAAATCTCCACCAGGAAACCAATATTTTGCATTTTCCTCTTGGCTCTTTCCTCTTCTTGCCCCATGGTGGGATGTGGTCTTCTCTTTGAAAACCATAACTCCTTGTTCTCTCTGTGAAGAGTTCCTTTTGCTGACTTTGGAATACAATAGTATGGTCCACCACCATAGCTTGTTGTTCTGTTGGTTCAGTCCAGCACATGCTTTGATTGTCAGCATTAAGCCCCTAACAAACCATCAACTCAACATCTCCTTTGGTGTGAAGGAGTTTGATTTTTTCATCCCGAGTAGTTTTCAATCTGAGCAACAGAGATCCACATCTAGCTATGGAAGAATTGCTACCATTAGATTCTAGAATCCAAGCATTATCAAAAGTTGATCTTCTATCAGATTTATCTTCAACAGAGATGAAAGATCCTTCTTGATTTATATTGTGCCCTACCAATTCTTCTGATGCCTGATTTGGATCAAATCCTAGATTGCCAGCCATAGGACTTTGACCGGCTGAGACATGAGCATCCTCTGTGGTCAAGGAGTAATTACCCCTGCCTGAAGGCTCAAATACAATTTGAGCAGTAGGGGCTAACATTTGGGTGACCACAATCTTTGCCTCAGACAGGTCCACACCTAGCTCTTCACCAATGTTTAACTGCTCAAGATTGGCTTGCAGGGATTCAAACTCAATTATTTGAATTTCAGATTTCTTGACATGATCAATCATGTCAAATGATTGAGATGAACTTGGAAGAGAGGATGGGAGTTCATCCTTTTGGTTTTTGGGAGGGGGAGGACTGATCTGCAAATTTGAAGTAGAAGGTGCAGAGATATTCAATGTACTTACTTCTTTGGCAATCACTGGGTCCTTTGACTGGAAAGGAAGAGGGGTTCTCTGCTTAGCAATTGAATTTGCTAGTTGGGGTCACTCCTCTATCTTTTCTTTGTCGGCCTATTGGACTGATTGATTCTCAGACTAGGTGAATACTGCGTATGATCCTTTGATTGCTTCACCTTCACTTCTGGGTTCATCCTAGTAATTCAAGAAACCAATGTGGGAGTCACCAGTTGATTCTTCTAGATCCTCCCTAAAGAGATCAGCACCATTTTCTTGCTTGAACTCAAGTTGGAAATAGGAAACATGTTTTGTTTCTAGATATCCAACTACTGAGTTGGTTGGAGGTGCTTCAAGGGCAAGGTTCCTTTATGGGGAAGGAAGACAATTTGGTTGCCCTTGACTTCTAGCAATGTTGCCTTGATATGGCTGATTGGGGAATGTCCTCCTTGGTATATCTTTATATAGAGGAGCAGAAGACATACCTTGTGCCATTTGCCTTTTCAAGGCTAGCAATTCATTTGCCAGCTTTTGCTCAATTTGATTAGTGGTGGCTAAAGATGGATACTCAGAAGATGAAGAGGATTTACCTCTATTCAGGTCTCTCCTTATCTTTCTTGCCAAGATAAGGTCATCTTCTAGCTCAGTAGCCAAGTCTTGAGCAGCCTCAAGGTATATGTGTCTAGCCCATATCAATAGAAAACACACTTCAGGCAGCTGTGAGTTGATGAAGAAACACATGAGATTCTGAGGTGTCAGCTGGGCGATCATGGGAATCCTGTGCCTCAACTTGTTGAACCTGGCAATGAAGTCCCTCATAGGTTCATGGGGCTCCTTCTTCATCTGTGTGAGCTAGGATAGCAAGGCATGTGCATCCTCTGTAGGCTTTTATCTTGCTTTGAACTTGGCTTTGAGTGTATCCCAGTAAGTCACTGATCCAGCTTGCAGATAGTAAAACCAGTCTACAGCAGCACCTTGTCGTGTCTCCACAAAAAGCTTGACTACCACATCTTCAAATTCCACCTCTATAACACCATAGGCTATGTTGAAGGCTGCAATGTGTTCATCAGGGTAAACTATCCCATCACCAAAGAATGTGGGGAAATTCTTTCTTGAACTATGTGGGAGTTCATGCAGAGGTGGAGTCAAGTTGAGTGGGCCAAAAGAGTTACCCCAGGGGCCTCAAACTGCCATGATTTAATTATGAAAAATAAGGATAACAAATATGGGTGGAGTGGCCAGGTTGCAAAACAAAAATGGAAAAGAACTGGCCTTGCTTCAGCTTGAGGCTTGAGGCTTCAAACTGTGCACTCTTTCCTAGTAGCTCTGGTTTTGCAGACCAGATAAAATAATGAAAGTGGAGGAAGATGGTAAGGCTATAATGATAATGGGTAAGACATGGAACAGAGTCACCAAAGTTTGTAATGAATAAGGGTTATAATGATTATGGGTAAGACACAAGTGATGTTTCAATCTGAAATTTGAGGTTCCAAATTGCACAAAATTACTGTGTCCCCAGCGGAGTCGCCAAAAACTGTTGGGTGAATATTTTGTCAATCAGCGTACTGATCAACAAAATAGGTTTGATCAACCACAACAAGAAAATTTGTTAGCCAGGTGTGCAGCTTTACTACATCAACTGGAGACAAATCTCTCCTCTCATCAAGGGGAGGTTCCTTATAGATACGTAGGAGCTATACATAATATAAATAAGCAAAAAATAAGACACAGGAGTGGGATAAACCATCCATCTCTATTTTTTTAGAGATGATGCTAACAAATAGAGGAGAAATCATGGGTGATTGGTGAAGGTACTTCTCTTCTTTCATAAGTAACATTCAGCCAAGAGCCAGATCCCTTCCTCGATAGTAGAAATCTTGGTGAAGCGACAGAAGACACTTCTCTTCTTTCAAAAGTGCTTGTTCTTGCAAACAGTAGGACTCTTTATGGTAACAAGTGACTGGTAACTGGGTCCAAAGTAACCAACAATCTAAGATGTAGCTCAAAGTCTCCACCTTGACTTCCCTAGAGTGAGGTATGAAGAATAATGGGTGCACAAAGTCGTCCCAAGGTCCTTTACACAAAAATAGAACAGAAAAACACACACTGGAGACAACTATGACAGTGCAAAGTCTGAAAGTAGTTGGCTTTAAGACACCTTCCTTATCACCTCCACTAGTTCTAGTTGTTAAATCAAATAAATAAGAATGCTTTCAGAAGATAGACATAAGAACAATCTCCTAAAGTAGCACAAGTTATAACAGCACAAAATCTGCAAGTAACTTGATTTCTCATTTAATCAAAGAAATATGAACTACAATCTGAGCTCAAAGTCTCAGTAATGCCTTTCAATTTGGGTAGAGTTTCACTTTTGGTAAGGGGAAGATCTCCCTTCAAATGATACAAGAGATTACATTATATAGAGGCCTGAGGGAGGCTTGGCACTTTTTCCCATGGAGTGACCTATTCAGTATATTCAATGCCTTGGATGCATTCTTGGTCTTGTCAGGAAGGACCATGCTGGAGCAGGGCAGCTGCCTTGACTGTGGCATGTCGATTCATCTCCAGTGCCTCCTCTCAAGCCTAAATCTCTCATTCCATCACCTTCTTAGCCGCACAACTGTCTATTCTGCCTTTATCTCATAGGGGACAAATAGACAGCACTTTCAATGTTTGCAGGCCCCTAATATCTACCCAGTGAACTGCTTCACCTACTAGAATTGACTCCTACTGAGTTTCCCTCTTTGTCTCTTCCTTCTCTTGGTCCTGGCCTTAGAGTCTTTTAAATGCATTCGGGTCCACGCTTTAAGTTTGCTAAAATCAATAGACACTTCATTGCGACAAATTTGACATTTACAGGCCCATCATTCTTCCCAGCAACTCTCTCATGTCTTTCTCACTTGCCATAGTCGCTTTTCATTGTGACATGGGTGAGGACACATGGTGGCATCCGTAGCTTCTAAATAGTCTTATCAAAATAAGCTTTGAAACTTGTTAGCGACTGGAGGCACAGATGTAGACACGTGACTGCTTCTGCTACACTGGGATGGGACACGTGGCGAGTTTCATGCTTTGAAGCTTCATTTGAAACTACGTCTCAGCATGTGACACTTGGCAGCATCTGCTGCACTTTGAGGTCTTGAAAAAGGTCCGCTTTCAAATGTCAAGTGTCCCTCCACAAAGGTGTCTGCCCTTCGGGATCTTCCAAGTGGCCTTCAGGTCTTTGATTTCTCTGATGGGCTGTTGGTCCTTTATTTCCTTTAGACAATTTTTTTGAAGGAAATCCTTTCCTTGGCTACATGCGTGCCTCTGCATTGTGAGTGCCCCCTTTTATGACACATGGTGCCTTTCGTCGCTTTTAACTAGAGACACGTGGCATCTTTCGTTGTTGACACTTGGTAGCATCCACCTTCTCGGGCCTTTGCAAAACCATATAAATGCTTAGGGCTTAGTCAGGCTCTCACAGATGATGACACTTGTCAGCCTTCACCAATCTCTGCCAGGGGCACGTGGCATGGTCCGTTGCTCTTAGAAAAACATAGTGAAGCCTTCTATGATTGCCACTTATTGCCCTCTATGGAACTCTGAGAGAAGCTTTTATCGAAAGAAGCCTGCAGCTTATACAAAACTCTGAGAAGTGAATGCTAACATGTGTCGTGTTTCGTTGAGTTACAATGCCAACATGTGGCACGGTCTAAATATTTTTAGTAGTCGCATAAATGTAGACACATTGCAGCTTTCGATGAGTTTTCAAAAGGGACACATGGCACCTTCTGCCACTTCTCTAAAACAAATCATAAAGGGGCTCAGCCGATGACACTTGGCAGCATCCGCCTGACTCTTTCTTTTGCACGTGCTTCTTTTCTTAACAGAGGTGGCCTTTGAACCTTTGAACCCATGCATTGAACTGATTGAACGTTGAACCCCTTGAACTGATGAACCAAAATGGTTCAAGGTTCAACGGTTCAAGCTTTTGAGAGTCATTAAGTGTTTGGGGCCATCGAACCTTAGAAATGGTTGAACTTTGAACTTTGTCAGGTGTGCTCAACTCCTGTCGATGACGTTGAACCTTGAACCTGCTAATCCCTTTGCTGAAAAAGCTTTGAAAAAATGAGGAATTTGAAAGCCCCCAAATAAATTTTGAGAATGGGACGAGAGGAATTTTGGCCCTATAGGTCCAAGAATAGCTCATATGTTGTTCCAAAAATGAGTGACATTTTTGGGGACCAACATATAAAATCCACTTCTAAAAAAAAAAGGTACCTAATTAGATCTCTTGCTATAGAATTTTTATATAAATCTTTAGACCTTTAGAATGTGGATGAACTAGAAATAACCAAGGTTGTGTCTACTCTAATTTCTATGGGTTGACAATCACATATTACCCATGCCAAACTTGATGCTAAACTTGATGTTTTATTAGTTAAACAACTTACAAATATCGGTACCCTTAACAATGTAACCCCCAATGTTGTGCCTAAATGTTAATTATATCCCATAAAATGATGGGTATATGGATGGCCTTGAAGTAATGATCCCTAAATAGGCTTATTTTCAAACACAAGACCAGTGTATTACTCATTCAAGAGATTATGTGCATGAAAGTGAAGGCTAAGAAACACCTTAAAAAATGCTTATCGGACTGGTCTTTCTTGACAACTAACTCCAATGGGAATTTTGGAGGTTTAGCACTTGGATGGAACTCCAATATGAATCTAACTGCATCCCCTTCAAATCCAAATTATATATTGGGGTCTTTTTTCTCTCTTGATCTAAACTCTGTTATTGACAACCTGAATGTGTATGCTCCATCACACAATAGGAAAATATTCTAGTCTGATCTTGAGCTCTTTGTTATACTTCATATGCCCCACCTTATTATTGGAGGAGACCTAAACTTCACTACCCATAATATATAATGTTGGGGAGACCAAGCATGATCTGAACATTTGGCATATTTTTTTCTACATTTCATGGATCTTCATTGTATGTTGGATGTTGCTCCAATCCTTTTGGAATCCACCTAATCCAAACACTTTTCTAGCACATAGGGCATCTCAAAGTGGTTAGATCATTTTTTAATCAAGGAAGGTCTCATATTGTGTATCGATTCATACAAGGCCATTACATTAAAGTTTTTTATTTCTGATCACAACACTATTCATCTAGATTTGAATTTGGTAGTGAAGTAACTTCCCTCTCCCTTCAAATTCAACCCACACTGGCTAGATTATGAGGAGTACAAAGAGATTATCAAGGGGACATAGATCTCATACTCTTATGCACAAGGAGAACCAGTGATGGTCTGATTTCAAAGGAATCTTATCAAAGCTATAAAGTTGTCATAATGATATGGGAAAAACAAACCTTTTATGAGAGTTAACTAGACCTCCAATGGGTTGAATGGAAAATCAAGGATAACATTTACTCTCTCCATGAATATGGTCATAGATCAGAGACAATTTAGGAACTTCATAACTTATAGAAGGAGAAAGTTAGACTCTTATCTTGGCAGGAAGCTAAATGGCACATGAAGAGTAGAGCTACATGGCTATTAGAAGGGGATGAAAATACAAAATTTTGCCATCGGCAGGCAATGGCCCACAAATCAAAGAACACCATATAGAAGATAAGATAGTAATGGATTTGAATGTTTATAATTCAACACCATATCCAAGGTTGTTGTATTCCACTACAAGCATATTTACATGGAACCTCCTTCTAAAAACATTAAAGACATCATGGCAGTTTCCACTTTCTTTGATGGATGGGTTAGTGAACTTCAAAATACTACACTACTTTACCCAAATTTGATGGAGGAGCTACTTAAAACTCTTCATAATTTTTATCTTAGAAAGGCCATGGGACCGAATGGTTAGACTATTAAAGTTTACCTTGGGTTCTAGGATCTCATTACAAAGGATCTATTATTGACATCGTAGGAATCTTGAAGAGCTGGTAAAATACATCCCCCTTTTTCATCTACTTTCCTAGATAATATCCCTAAGGAAGACAATCTTTCTAACTTTGACCACTACCATCCCATTTCCTTGTGTAACTGCATTTATAAGATCATTTCCAAGATCATTTTCACCCATCTCAAACCCATCCTATTAGAGCATATCTCCCAAGAATAATTTGGTTTTCTTGACAACCAATTCATCCACAAAGCCATTAAGACTGCCTAAGAATCCCTACACACAATCAAAAAAAAATCTTGTAATGCTTTCCTCTTAAAAATTGACCTCTCGAAAGATTTTGATAGAGATAATTAGCTATACCTCTAATTTATGCTTACTCAGGTTAGGTTTGCCCATTCTTTTATCAATTAGATATAAGAATGTTTCATATATGTTTCATATGATCTCCTCATCAATGGCTCAATGACCTATTTTTTTCTCCCTCTCGTAGTTTATGTGAAGGCTTCCCCCTATCACCTCTCCTTTTCCTTGTCATTACCAAAGCCCTCAACAAATATATCTCATATGAATGTATAGTTGGTCACATCTTGGGCATGAAGATTGCCATCAAAACCTTTCTTACTCATATCCTCTTCGTGGATGACATTCTCATTTTTAGAAAGGGTACTATTCAGGAAACCAAATGTTTGGATAAGATTCTAAAACTATTTTTCTATGCCATTGGGATGGTTATCAACTTGCATAAATCAATCATTTGTTTTTATAATATTGTTCCTGCTATCAAAAAATTGATCCTTAGAATTTTACCATTTTCCCTTAAACATCCTGAGGTGAGCATAAAATATTTGGGCTTATATATAAAGACAAATGACTACCTCTCAAATTATTGGCTTTGGCTATATGATAAATTGAAGATTTGCATCAATCTATGGTGCAACATATGGATCTCTCTTTCTAGCAGGTTGGTATGAGTCAAGCATTCTAGAGGCCATTTCAGTATATTGGATTCACTCACCTATCTTCCATAGATGATGCTTAATGAAATTTGAAAAAAAAATTTACACTTCCTATGGTCTAGCAATAAGGAACACAAAGGTATTCCACTAATCAAATGGACAACCATCTCCAAACCAAAATCAGATGGTGGATACGATTTGAAGGATCTAAAAAAATTCTCAGAAGTGTTGGTTTCCAAGAGAACACGGGACCTCATCACAAAAGGGTATTTGGAAAAGGATATTGGTTTAGAAATGTATTCAACCATGATCCATTCTTAATTGGATCTGATTGCATCCAAAGAGGCATGTCAAGGGATCTTTTTCTATAAATCCATCATCAATAATTTTGAAGTCATTTTTAAATCCCTTGTTTGGGACCTTGGGGATGGTACACAGGTTCTCATATGTAGAGATGTGATCTTTGGGATCCTAAATGAATTTGAATTATATGTTGAGTTAAAGGAAACCCTCCTATAAAAACACATACTCACCCTTGTAAATGCATATGAAAACTTAGCTTATCGATGGCATTTGGGATGGAAGATGGCTGAATCAATTAGTCTTCATGCTCAAGAACCACTACTGTGGGATAGATACAAGATGAATTTAATTTCAAATGCTATACACATCATGGAGAATATGACTCAACTGTGATAGGCACACAATCCTGTTGGAGGTCACTATTCTATAAATTTGGGTTGTAAAATACTCGTCACATAATGAGGAGTATGAATCCCCTTGGTGGTGGATGGGTTTGTCAAAAATTAAGGATCACCCCAAATCAAAAATCCACATGTGGTTTTCCTTGTATAATATAATCCTTACTTGGGATACCCACCAATGTAGAGGCTGGAATGGGCCAAATATCTACTCATTATACAAGGAACGCATTGAAATTATTGACCATATTTTTGTTTGATGCCATTTCACTAATTCTATTTCAAATGCTAATGCACCACATGGAGTTGGATTGAAGTGGGTTGGGGTTACATTATTGAATGTTTGGGATAATTGGTATACAATCAAGGATACACTTGTTACTCTGCTTGATATCTCTCTAAACATATGTTGGATCATTTGGTTAATAAGAAATGAGGTGATCTTCAAGAGTATACGACCCTCTACACTTTATACTTTTTACAAATTTAAACACTCATTAATTCCTATTGGCCCACTAGTAGAAAAATGGTATAGAATTATTCTTCCCCTAGCCATTGACTCATCTTCTCCCCACTATTTTTGTGATGGAACTTCTCATAGAAACCCAAGACAAAATGGATATGGAGGCATGATATATCATAGGAATTGGTTTATTCTCTTCGAATAGGGCCTTGGAGTTCATTCAAATAATTACATGGAATTACAAGATGTGATCACAAATCTCAACATCATCATTGACAAACCCATCACTACTTTAGTAGTGCATTCAGATTCAAAACTAGTATGTGACTGGATGAATGGCTCTGCTCATTGTCAACATATCACCCTATTACAGATTGTTTATAAATCTCAAAATCTTGTCAATCAGTTCATACAATTGTCTTTCTTACACATCTACAAGGAGCACAACACTATAGTGGATGGACTGGCTAAGGAAACATGTAACATGGCTAAAGTTAAGCTTCACTTAAAGGTTTTGGATGTGGATGGTACCTGCACTGAAAGGGAGTTATCCCTTAGTTGATTTTTGTTTGTCCACTCTTATGCCATATCGGTATCTCTCCAATCATTATATTAGATATTTTTGTTTTATGGTTGAGGTAGATATTCCTCCCTGTAGACCTCTATTGTCCCCTCATGCTATATGTTAGCATGTTTACACTTGCGCCATTTTGGCTCCTTTTTTATGTGCCCAATACCCTTTGTGGTTGTTTCTAGTTATATCTTTTTGCCAAGTTGGAATAAAAGTATCGACCTTTTTATATATATATTTGTTTAATTTTTTAATTAAAATATTATTTCTTTTAATTAAATAAATAAATAAAAGAAACTAAATCTCTCCATCAAAAAAGATTCTTTTTACAATTAAAAAAATAAAAAAATCCCTCTTCACAAATATGTTTGTTTTTTAGAAAAAAAATTAAGAAATGATTTAAAAAAATGCAAAAATGTGTTTTGTAAAAAAAAATCAAACTCATGCATCTTTACAGTCATCCTATGGATCTTAGGACCTTCTAGATGCATGACCTTCTAAACACTCTAAAGTGCTTAAAAACACAAAAAAGGTGAAAACCCCACAAATTTCAAATAAAGTCAGAAGCAAAGAAGAGAGAGAATGGATTCAAATGAAAATAAAAAAGAAGAATACAACCTCAAGGGTGTGAAACACTAATTCTTATTCTCTTTGAATCATGAACGTGATAGCTCTGTCAATAGTGGCACTTTAATACTACATCAGATAAGATGAGATACTAGCAATGCACACATTGTTCAACAGTTATACACTTCAGGTCCACATTTCTATAATGAACCACACAATATTCTAAAAATAAAATCTAACAAAATAACATAACTCTCCTCTATATTAAATATCGGAATGGAATTACATAGTGCTTCTCATTGCTAAAATAGGTGAGGAGAGGTTTATTTATATAAACCCTAAAAAGCTTCATAAATATATGGGGTTACATTAATCCAAATGGTTGAATAAATGCATGTGGTTAGAATTTGTGACCTAAAGTCCACTTTGGTGTTCCAATTAGACTTTAATGTATTTAACATATGGGTGTACAACTTTGACTAAGTCACATTTATAAATACATTATTTATTAAATAAGAAATAGGAAAATCCTACGAATTTTTTTACTAAGTAGAGTAGAGTCCTAATGGTGTAATTAAAAACTTTCACCAACATTTATTATGCTGACCAACATAGTCCCTACACCATCCCAGGTGGCACGCCCAAGGCTCATGTTATGTTAGAGCATTTGGTAGCATACTACACACCTTTCAATCAAGCCATGTAATCATCAAAATATGAAGAGTCACACATAGAAATGGTTTAACTTTCATAATGGTTCTTCATACCTTCTTGGCTTTGTCATATATGTGAACATGTTTGTAGCTTTAGTTAGCAATCATATTAGAAGATACACAACCATACATCTTTGTCAAGAGTATGACCTGTGCAGAAATACTAATTAGTAAAACTTTATGTTTTGATTATATTATCCTTCTCTTGATTATTATCTTCATATTATATCATATAGCTCCTATATGCACATATATCACATCTATATCCCCATTTATAATGGTTTTCCCTTGGTTCAAACTAGGCCCCAAATTAGTGGTATCAGAGTGGTTCATCATGTTTGTGCATGTCCCATCAAATGAGATCATAGTATCTAAAGCTCGATGTTAGACCGCTAAACCCACAGGAGTTCATGTCATGTTTCAAACAACTTCAGATGGCAAGAGACAATAACTCACAAGATACAATCTAAGAGATGATTAATAACAACATTGCAAAAGACATTTATGTTTAACCAATTCATTGTAGTCTTCAAACAAGTGATTTCATCGACTCACAAATTAGAAAAAGTTTTTGGTGGTGGAGTCCTCTTAGGTTTCAAGTAAATCTAAATGTTCCTATGTTTGAAGGTAAAATTTATGCATATGCAATAAATAATTGGTTAGATCATTTATAGTAATATTTATCTACAAATTATTTTTTTGATGAAGAGAAAATCAAGATTGCACTTCCAAAATTTTCTTCACCCATCAAAAAAAGGTGGCAAGTTTATTCTTTGTGGAATAAAAACAAGACAAAAGAATAATTTGATTCAACCTAGGATAAACCCTTGTAAGCCTTTGAGGATGAATATTATCCTAAAGATGTCTATGATGATCGATACATTCAATGGCATCAACTATGACAAGGACATCACATTCAATGTAAGCCTACATCGATGCCTTTTTAACTTGTATGCACTATGAGGCTCATTTGAGTTGGAAGAACATAGAGTCTCAAGTATTGTAGTGGCCTATGATCATCCATTTAGTCCATGTTAAAATTGGTTAAGGTCAAGATTATGGGATAAGCCTATCATTATGTGACAACCATTAGGGAAGAGTTCAAGATGAAGGGAAAGCAAAGCACATTATCTACACCAAAGAAATTACATTCTTCAAATAGAAGGCTACAATAGTAAAAAATATGTGAATGGTGTGACATACACTAAGATAAAACAACCACTCAAACATAAAAACAAATGATTATGAAGTCAAACCCTTTAATGGAATTATTTACATAGATCTAAACATTGAAATAACCACCACTCAAGCAACACCCATAGTGCAATATGGTAAATCAAAATGCCTATTACATTCACAAATGTGGGACTAAGGGTAGCCATTGGACTTTTTGATCGATGGCGGTAGCATGAAGAACCTCATATATGAATCATTTTTCAAGTGACTGAATTCACCAATCATGCCCCATTTGTAATCTTACAAATTGTATGGTTTAATTCTTGCAACATTAAAGGTGTGTGTGTCACCCTCCACTTTTGCTTCTCATATGCGATTTATCATTTAAATAAGAGTTAGTTTTTAATGTAGCACTAATTTATGCTTGTGATGTACTACTTGGTCATTCATGCATGCATATTCCCTAATGTGTGTGAAACATCAATCCTTGCAGTGTAGTTGTATCAATGGGTAGTAAGAGAGATTGAATTCCTAAAGTGATTCCACACTCTAATCATGTTTCACTATTAGGTTGTGGAGCTAAAAGCTTCAACTAGTGCAAACATGGAGGAGGTTGCTGAGTTCCAGGGAGACCGACGTCGACGGAGTGTAGTGCAGAAGGTAATCGACATTGGTAGGTGTGAGCTGAAGACAACCAATGTCGGCAGAAGGTCGGCCAACATCGATCACCTTCAGGCAGACAGGGACTGACGTCGATCGCCTGTGGTGGTTCCAGAACTGTTCGTTGCATGGATAGTTAGTTCGTTGAATCGAGAGTTTGCATGTAAAGGCTAATTATAGTCTTGAGTTGCGTGTCTAATTACTGTAATTAAGATAGTCTAATTATTGTAAGCATGAGATCTATATAATAGACTCATAGGTTGTATTGTAAAAGAGTGCTAGAGAGTAAGAGAGCTAAATAAGCTCCTTCTGAGAGAAGAGAGCAATGGTGTGTTCCTCTTAGTGCCACAGTACCAAGTGTGGGTGCTGGTTTGGAGAATTAGAAGGGTTCTTCGTATATGTATGATCTTGGTCAGCAAGTGAGCATGGCTTCTTTTGGAGATCTACAATGGTGAGTAAGGTCTAGTGATTTGCAAGTAGCAGCAGAGAGCAGGAGATCTACTTGGAGTATGGTTATGTACTTGATGTACTGGTAGCATTGTTTCTGACTGGTGGAGGTGAACATCAATTCTATATTGGAGTTGATTGTTGGGACCGAGAGAGAGAGAGGGAAGAAGGTCTTGAGGTGTGGCGAGCCTTTGAGGTGGAAGAAGAAGTGGCATCTTCTTTATTGTATTTTCTTCTGAGTGATTATTAATACAATTATGTATTGTCTCTCATATTCCTATGTTGTTTCATATTTCTAATTACTTATCATTCTGGTTAAATTCTATGTTTAGTTACTAATACAAGAAGTAATCATATGTGCTCTTATTGGGGAGCAAGATCCTGACAAGTGGTATCAGAGCATGTTTATTGTTCTAGGTTCCTGACAAGTGGTATCAGAGCCAGGTTGTAGGTTCAAGAGCTGATACCAACAAGTGGTATCAAAGCTTTTGGTTGGGTTGACTAACAGGTGGTTTAGATCTGGTAGTGTTTTTGATTACAGGTCACTCACAGGGGTTTCAGATTGAGTGGGGGTATAGCAATGGCAGAAGAAAGTAAGCTACAAATGGAGAAACTGAATAGCACGAATGGTCTGATTGATGGAAAGAAAGAGCAGGTAAAGGGAGATTGTTGGTCAGAAGAAGATCAGCGTGTAGAAGTAGATGTTACAGGTGATGTTGCACAGGTTGCTCTGGATAAAGTAGAATCTTTGTTTACAGATTCTTTTGCCTCTTTCCATGCAGCCTAAAATAGAGCATCTTTTCATGGGTATGTCTTTGGAGACTTTGGAGAGATTTATTTAGGGGTTGGAGAGCCTCGTCAGATGATTGACGAAGGGGAAGTGAAGCTGAAATTGTAGGCAGATAACACACGGGTGGTGAAGGAAGTCATGTAGGTACCAGTCTTGGAGATGAGTCTAATTTCTTCAGGAAAGTTGGGTGATGGGAGATGCATTGTAACTCTCACAGTGGATGCACTTGAATTAGATGGTGGTAAGAAAGTAGGTATCCTTTATCGATCTACTTATATTACTGATTCACCTTCTATTGCAGAGATGTGGCTTTGTAGGCTTGGTCACATATGTAGGAGGGGAATGCATGTTCTTAAGCAGAAGACATATGTTTTTGAAAAACTTAAGAACTGGAAGGCCTTGGTGTTCATGAAAGAGATGACAGATAGAGATCAACTGAGGAGACTGAATTATTTTGAGCAGGGTTGTGTTGATTTGAATAGGGTTTTGATCCATGGAGAGTTTGTGGGTAAAAATTTATCACTCACAGGCGAACACAGGTACCGGCGTCGGTCATACAGTAACCGACATCGACAGTAGGAAGACCAATGTCGATCATGAAAGAATCGACGTCGGCAAGAGGGATACCGACGTCGGCCATGGAAATGACATCGATCTGATGCAGACTGGGAGATCGCCGAGATCGGTCACTGGAATGGATGGTGGGCAGACAACAAGCTGTCAACAAGTCTCAAACGCCCATATGGAGTTCAGAAAGGGTAAGTGAACCTCATATTCATTGTTCACCTTATTTATATTGCTTATTGATGGTCAATAACCAGGAAGATGTGAAGAGGCAATGCAGGTAGAATCCAGAAATAGTGGGAGCTTGGCATGGATGAGGAGTGTGAGTCCTTGGAGAAGAACCAAACAGGGATTTGTTGGTGGAGTTGTCAGCTAGAAGAAAGCACTGGATGAGGGATGGATTCCCAAGTTAAAGAAGAGAGTGGATGGATACGTGAGACGGAAGGCCAAGGCATATGGTCTTGAGGTAGCTGCAGGACAGTGGTACAGGGTTTGACAGGTGGATGACTAAGCATGGCTTCAGTCAATGTCAGTGTAACTATTGTGGTTTTGTCTTACCAGGTGGATAATGAGTCACGACATTATCCAGTTACTATATGTGGGTGATTTTCTAGTAGGTTTGTACATACATGGATTTGTTGAGCTAAGGGTAAGGTTAGTTCAGAGGTATGTCAGGAAGAATTTGGAGCAGCGAAATTCTTTGGCATAAGAGACATAGAGATTTTGTCTCTAGTGGGAGCTGATGTGAAGACGGTGTTGGCGGGGTTCAAGATGCAAGATGCAAAATCAAAAAGCACACCAAGGGCTGGACAGTTCAAGCTTAGCTTAGAACAAGTGTTCAAAATCACATGAGGTCTAGTGTAGACCTGAGTTTTCCCAAGCAGTGGGAGTTGTCAGAAAGTTTGGAGCCAATTCGGGGAAAAAAGTATTGGAGGGAAGTTCATTGGATTCTTAGAGGGACCAGCAGTAGGTGCACATGCTATGCAAGGTCAAGTTATTTTCTATAGGGGTTTGTAGATGTAGATGTGGTAAGAGATTTGGATGACAGGTAGAGCATTACAGGGTGTGTGGTGGTTGGTCTTCAGGATTAAGCTTAAAGAGGGATACAAGCCAGGGAATAAAATTAGATGGTGTACAGGTACAGGTACAATTGTAGCTATTTATCTCCAAGTGGGAGATTGTTAGGTTGTGGAGCTAAAAGCTTCAACTGGTGCAAACATGGAGGAGGTTGCTGAGTTCCAGGGAGATCGGCGTCGGCGAAGTGCAGTGCAGAAGGCAACTGACATCGACAGGTGTGAGCTGAAGACAACTGGTGTCGGTAGAAGGTCAGCCAACATCGGTCACCTCCAGGCAGATAGGGACCGACGTCGATCACCTGTGGTGATTCCAGAACTGTTCGTTGCACGGACAGTTAGTTCGTTGAACTGAAAGTTTGCATGTAAAGGCTAATTATAGTCTTGAGTTGCATGTCTAATTATTGTAATTAAGATAGTCTAATTATTGTAAGCATGAGATCTATATAATAGACTCATAGGTTGTATTGTAAAAGAGTGTTAGAGAGTAAAAGAGCTAAATAAGCTCCTTCTGAGAGAAGAGAGCAATGGTGTGTTCCTTTTAGTGCCACAGTACCAAGTGTGGGTCTTGGTTTGGAGAATCAGAAGGGTTCTTCGTATATGTATGATCTTGGTTAGCAGGTGAGCATGGCTTCTTTTGGAGATCTACAATGGTGAGTAAGGTCTAGTGATTTGCAGGTAGCAGCAGAGAGCAGGAGATCTACTTGGAGTACGGTTGTGTACTTGGTGTACTGGCAGTGTTGTTGCTGACTGGTGGAGGTGAACATCAATTTTGTATTGGAGTTGATTGTTGGGATCGAGAGAGAGAGAGGGAAGAAGGTCTTGAGGTGTGGCAAGCCTTTGAGGTGGAAGAAGAAGTGGCATCTTCTTTATTGTATTTTCTTCTGAGTGATTATTAATACAATTGTGTATTGTCTCTCATATTCCTGTGTTGTTTCATATTTCTAGTTACTTATCATTCTGGTTAAATTCTGTGTTTAGTTGCTAATACAAGAAGTAATCATATGTGCTCTTATTGGGGAGCAAGATCCTGACAAGTGGTATCAGAGCATGTTTATTGTTCTAGGTTCCTTTATCATTTAAATAAGAGTTAGTTTTTAATGTAGCACTAATTTATGCTTGTGATGTACTACTTGGGCATTCATGCATGCATATTCCCTAATGTGTGTGAAACATCAATCCTTGCAGTGTAGTTGTATCAATGGGTAGTAAGAGAGATTGAATTCCTAAAGTGATTCCACACTCTAATCATGTTTCACCAACTCTCAAGAAGATTGTGCAATACATCTATGCATATTCAACATTCAAAACATTACCTCCTATTGATACACAACCTCAACCATTAAAGACATTATTTTAAATAAAAAAATTATGTGCATGTACATAGAGTCCTCAAAGCAAGTCAACTCCCATAACAACCTAGATGATTCATAAGGTATTAGATAGAAGCCAAGGTTCCACATGTGTTCTATACTTAATGAAATCATGACTATTGTCTTATAAGGAGAGGTGACTAATCCAAGTGGATCTCTCAACAATAATTCTAGTGATATTACCAACCATGTTCTCATAGCGTGAGGTAATTACAATTCTCCAGAATAACCTCCTGGGGTTTGTGGTACCTCCAAGATCATCAACTTGTCTCCAAAATGTGTCTCATGCTTTTATAATGGTTTAATGAAATCTATGCATATTAGACCCACGACTACCTATGTGTGTTCCCAATCTTTTGTAATACTTACCATTATCTTCAACAAGGTCTGACACTCCTCCATGACAAATTTTGAAGGCTCACACACACTATGTAGTAACAAGTTGTTTCAAGCATTACATTTTTTTACACTGACCACCATAATTCTGATGCCATGCTAAGTGACACTACCAAAGATTGCATTATGCCAAAACATTTGTCAGCATATCACATAATTGTTCATTGAGCCATGTAACCATTTAAACAAACTGAGTCACACATGGAAAGGGTTCAACATCCATACCAATTCTTTTTGCCTTCTTAGCTTTGTACTATATGTATAAACATTTGTAGCTTTAGTTAGAAATAAAAGTAGAATATAATATAGAGATACATCTTTCTCAGAGTATGTTATGCACTAAAAAACATATTAATAATATATTTTGTTCTAATTATATGTTCTCTCTTGATTCTTTGCATATTATCTCATATAGTTTTATCACACATTTAACACATCTAGATCCTAATTTAAAGTGTTGCCCACTAGGATCTTCTTGAACCTTGGATAAATAAGTCCCTCTATGATTTGAAGCAATCACCAAGGATGTGGAATCTGGTATTAGGAATCACAAGTTTGAAAATTATGTTTGGACTTGGATTTATACGAAGTAATGTCGATCACTGCATTTTTTTTTAACGGGTTGATGATAACTTTGTTATTAGATTTCTGTATAAGGTTGAGTTCATGTTAATTAGTAACAAACAAATGGTTCAGCAAGTTAAATATTAAATCGATTGATATGAAGGATCTAGGTGTTGTAAAATTATCTTTTCACATGGAAACTAAAAGGTAATGACCAAACAAAGAACCATAATTGAGTTACAAGATATATGTTTATATGGTATCATGGAGGTTTTGAATGCAAAATTGTATCCTTGAAAGCACTCCCTTCCCTGTTGGTCTAAAATTATCTATTGAATAATTTACCAAATCGAAGATTACAATGCAATGAGAATTGTGAAAAAATATATGTCCAACATAGGGAAGGAACATTGTGTATACACATAATATTTTAAAACTTTATAAATTATTAATGTTTTCTCTCTTGCAAGAACCCATCGAGTCTCAATCTCTTTGAGTGCATGCCTTAAAAGGTGTACCAAGAAAGGGGTGGGAAGACCATTTGTGCTTCGTAAGATTGTTTTTCCCTATACCACCATTTGAAATCAACACAATCCTTCTTATATACACTTCCCTAAGCTTTGTTTCCTCCCTTACACACTTCTCCAACCAATTCACCACCTTACACAGCCCTATCTAAGCCAAAAAATATTTTTTAAATTTACCGAATAATGTCAGCCTAGGCTGACCCTGTACTTAAATTATATTTTCACATTACAAGACTTTGTTAACCTTGATCGACCCAATTTAAGACCTAACTTGCTTTAATTAATTAATAATACAGGATCACTTAGGGCCAACACTATCCACTAAACTTTTGGAAGGGTTTTAGGATTAGATTCATCTATATATACACATCTTTTTTGTTATTTTAGAGACAAGAACTTCATATTTGTGCATCTATTTATGCACCATTATACTTGAGGATCATTTCTTAGGGTTTCAATATTACACTTGGAGATATGGATCTTATCTTGTGGAGAAGTCTTTTAGATGCATAGAGAAGTTGTGTAGCCTAGAGCTGACTTATCCTTGTTATCCTTACATACCACAAAAACCTCTTATGAAGCACCTTGGCCAAGGGAGAGATTGAGGCTTGACAGGTTCATCTTCAAAGGTACGCACTCCTAACTTTATTCCTCCTTTATTAAAGTAGATAGATTTGAATTTTTTAGCTTATACACTTCTGTCTCCATGCATTATGATTTCTTATACATTGGTTTAAGTATAAATCTTCTATGCATGTTTAATTTTATGTTTATTACCCTCATTTTGTGCCACAAGCTTTGATGAGCACTAAGTTTAGATTTTAATTTACTTTGCATTTACTTTGTGAATATAGAAAACATATGACCTACATATGGTTATTGCATGGTGTTGCTTGACTAGAGGCTTTGGAACCCTCTCTAATGATGTTATTGTGGTAAGGGACCCTTTGGTTAGGTTTGTAAGATCCATCTTGGTCATGACCTCGATTGTCTCTATGTACCAACAAGTAGAATTTTAAGTGTGATTTATCTTATCTAAGATAGGATTGATTTGTAGATCAAATATATTTTCCCTTGTATACATTTTGGTGAACCCAATGTGAAGCTAACCATTGTAGGTTTTCTTTCACGTATTTATTTTATTATCATAATATATATTTTTATTTTTATAGTACTATATCAAACTTATTGATACAGTCTAATATTATGTGTACAGGTTTAACACACAGTCATTTAAAATCAACTATGTTTTATATGTGCAAGTCTTCTCCAAATATAGGTGATTGGATCAATCAGATCGACATGATTCTCTTCTTCAACCACAGGATTGCAGACTTCATCGACCTAGTCAACTTTATTAGTAGTTCTTTTTTCAACATATAGGTTTGTAGACTTAGTCAAAGTAGTTGACTTTGTTCGTGGATTATTTTTAGCATACAAGTTTTGCAGACTTTGTTGAGCTAGTTGACTCTATTCTCAAAATATAGAAATCAGTATTTGATCAATATAGCATAAAAATTTACAAACTAAACATCTTCAAAATTATCAAGATTCATTCTTACCTTCTCTATCATTTCTATTTTTTATTTATAGTTTTATTTTTCATAGTTTGTAGTCTATAAAATTGTAACCCTACATCAAACTAGGTCAACCAGATTGACATAATTTTGTAGCTTGTTTTTTTCTCTAGAAGATTTAGTTGACATGTTCAACTGTGTTCTTTTAAATCTTACTTCTGCAGAATAGTAGTGACCCTATTGACTCTGTTCTATATTATTTACATACAATGTCCCCTGAACTGACTCTTTACTTTTCACCATCAAATAAATTCACCTATTTTGTTAGTAGTTAATTCACTTTTCATTTCAGTTGTTTGCATGTTTAGAGTAACAAATATAGACTAATTAAGTGGTTTTTAATTTACCGATTTAGTCATATTATTTTTATCTTTTGCACACACTTCTAAATCACTTAACATTAAAAAACATTAAATATTTTCTTCCCAATGTCTACGTACTTGGATTTCATCACCAAGGGGGAAGTTGACTTGGTTTTATAGCCAAGTATAAACATGTAGTTGATGGTATATATTGGCAAAGCACCCAACACCCTTATCACTACGAGACTGTGAAGTGAGGAGGTAGGTCCCAATACCAAGCCAGTACCATCACCAATATAGATCCCTTTCAGCCTAAACTGCATAAAACTATTCATAGATTGTTTTCTAATTCCTTCTTACAACCAAATCCCTATCACATTAATTTCAAAACTTATTTTAACTTAATAACATTCAAGAATGACCAATTGGCTTAGCATTTGCATTCAATTTTTTATGCTTGCTTTTTTATCATTGTATTTTGTATTGTGAAAATTTTACTATCTAGCATTAGTACAAGGTTTGTGTTGTGTGCTAAAATTAGATCAAACACATTGAACTAATTGCTTGTGTGCTTCATTATAGTTATTATCTTATAAGAAAATCCTTGTTTTCATAACATAATCATCTTTGTCAACATAGTCTCTTATAAACTATTAGTTTTGCTTACCTTCAATACATAGTCTCCTTACACGATTGTGTATATTTTTAGCATGTTCATTTTCTCCCTTTGAAGTACACAATTGACCTATACAACTATGTCCTTTATTCTCTATTATGTTTCTTGTCTTATATAACATTGTCAATTAGTTCAATTATGTATCTTATTAGTTTATCCTCCTTTCTATCAAGTTTATAATCTCTTTTATTCATCATGAATTTCCTATTTGAGGATAATACAGACTTAAATCAAACAAACATGATGAGTTTTACCAATCCTAATAAGTTTCCCAAGACATAGCTTGTGGAACCCACCATGGATGAAAGTAATGTCCATGTTGCCACTCGCACTACCAATTATGGGAATCCTCCTCTTTCATCCTTAGTTTGCAATCCTTTGTTCTCAATAGAAGATGAATGTGATTTAGAGTACATAACTAAAATGTTATTTTTCATGAATGAATTCCCTCAACATAGAGGAAAAGACCCTTCAAATATTTATAATATCATAATAGGTCCTCATATACAAGAACCTTCTTCACCCTCCCCTACCCTTTCTCACGGATTAAGGGGAACCATTTTATTTGCATATCAAACTTTTCTTTCTATTATGTCTCCTTCACATACCATGACATCTTCTTCTATGACTTCTTCAACCTCCATGCCAAGTATTTCTACTAACATGGTAGGTTCAACTTCTAGTGCACCTCATCAAAAGATCCATCCACTTAACCATGCTATTAGTGCATCTTTTTCTACCAATGCTTCCCATGCCACTAGTGCTTCTTTTACTACCAATTCTACTCATGCCACTAGTGTGGCACATGCTAATACTCATAGTGCAACTCAAGCCACTAATACTAACACCAATGCATTACATGATGCACACACTAGTCAAAATATTGCCCAAACTAACCAACTCCTATTACAAACACTTAATCCAATGCATACCTTCCAAACTAGTAATGCAAATCATATGATGAAAATGCAAAACTATCTCATTCATCTTTAAAACTAACCTCAACATGTTTCATGGGGAGCACAAAATCTTAATTCCCCTCACCCCCCTTAGGGATTATGATGGTAACCTTATTCACAACCACCCCTCATTAATAAAGAAATCAAACATCTACAAAATGAACCTCTTATACCTCAAATTGATAATATTGACATAGGAGGTGTCACATCCACCTTCACCTATAATGGATCCACCAATCTCACATTGCATTTAAAAACATTTGGTAACATTTATAAAGATTGGATCAAACTTAATATCTTTTTTGCTACCAAACTATTAGCTAAAACACTCTCAACATATGTTTTAGATTGGTACAATCAATTAAAAACCCATTTTATCACTAGGCTTAAGACTTGGTTAACTCACTAGTCTAAGAATTTCAAACTAGTGATCTCCCTGAGAATAACTTGGTCCACTTTATAAATTTTAAACAAATTGAAACCAAAATGGCACAAGCCATCAAACAATGGAAGAACTTGTCTAACAAGTGTGAGAATAATATGGTAGATGACAACCTTTTCCACCTATTCACTAATGCTCTATACCCCAAATTAAAATATTGGGTTAGGAGTCTCTCTCCAAGAACCTTAAAATAAGCCCTCACCCAAGCTAAATGACAAGACTTCCTCATACATCAATTCAAACCATGTCAACCTACAACAGACACTTGTATGCTCATTAAAAACAAAAATCATCATGCAACTAATGATGGTGTTACCTAAACCTATGACACTATTCATAACATTCAAGCAAATGTTCCAAACAACACTATGGAGCATGTTCGCCCTATAAACAACACTTCTACTTTTATATTTTCTCAACCCAACCACACTAATGTGCACAAAACATTATGCCTAGCAGAGCTTCAAAAATGTCTTCCAAGACCTCTATCATGAGATCTTGACCCAACTCATCCTATGAAATCATGGTATGATCCAAACAATTTTTGTTGTTTTCATACAATTTGGGGCCACTCTCATGAGACTTGTAGACAATCACGTAATTTTGCTATGGATTTTCTTCTTGGTCCAAAATTTGATCATGAAACCCCTATTTAAAAGCATCAACAAGCATATGACACTTTTTAAATCCCATGAAATGTAAAATAAAAACCAAGCTAATATTCATCTTGTTATCTACAAAGATCCTCTTCCCAACCACCAAGATAACATCGACAAGCCTACTTTGTCTACAAATAATGTTGAAAGCCTTATAGACCTTACTACCAATAAAGAAAATGTGCTTAATATGACTAACATGAGATGATTAATTGATTTTATTGACCTAAATCCAACACCTATGCATCACACCTCTCAACCATTTTGCATCATACATGACACTTCCCCATCCCATCTAATGGAATTGGGGCAAGAGGAACTTATAACCATTCAAGTACCACTCTCACCAACACAACTCGATTATACCTCTCATACCATATCTACTCTTCCCCCAACATCCACACAATAAGATTACATCCCCAAAACTTCTAATAGTGTTTCTTCTACATAACCACAAGAAATACCTCAACCAACCATCACACCATCTCCAATCAATCAACCCAAACCAACTACACCTTATCAACACAAGTTTAATTGCACTTACAACCCTCCTTCCCATGAGCTCTTACAACATTATGCACCTATATCTAGCAATCCACCCATGGGTTATGACGAATGGGATCACATTGTATAAGTTTCTCATGTCCCATCTCAAATACCTTTCCTAGAATTAATCTGAATTTCTCCCCATCATCGAAACTGTCTAATGCAATAGTTGTTTGAAATGAGCATCCCTTGTCCTCCTTCGATAGGATGTGAAGCTACCTTATCTAAATCTAAAGATAGTATACTTCAACAATGTGAAGAGATGTCCATATATGTTGATGAAATAATGGACACTTTTCTTTCATTGAAGTTCCCTATCACTTTCATGATCCCTTATGAGATATGGCTTCGTGAAGATGATCCTCCACTATTAATTAGCATCCAAATTGGTGATATTAAAGTTAAGCGTACCTTAATTGATGAAGGTTTAGGTACTTACATTGCCTCCCTTGACTTTATTAAGACACTTGGATATGTTGAATGTAGCAAATGTCAAGGATATTATATAAGCCACTTGCCTCCTCTAGGTTGAATTTGGCTTCCCATTATCATTCCTCTTGTATGTTGTCCCCAAAAAATGCCACTCATTTTTGAGACAACCTACAGACTATTTTGGCCTTGCACAGACCAAAATTTCTCTCTTCCCTTCTCAAAATCTATTCTGAGCTTTCAAATTCCTCAATTTTAAGCTTTCTCTGTAAAAGGATTCACAAGTTTAACAGGTTAAAACACTTTTACAGATGAGTTTAGTAAAAAAGAACTAGTTTCTAACACTTGGTCATTTCCAAGATTGGTTTAGCACCTCGGTTCAATCAAAAGAGTTCAATCGGCACATGATAAAGGACAAAGGCTTGTACCATTGAACTTTGAACCACTTTGGTTCAAAGGTTCAATGGGTTCAACGACCAAGTTGGTTCAACGTGCTTGGTGCAAAAGATCAAAAGGACTTAGCCAAATAATGAAGGATGAGCCTATTGAACCAAAGTTGGTTCAATCAGTTGGTTCAAGGGGCTGCCCCAAAGTGAAAAAGGCAAGTGCCCTTGCAGAGGGTAGGCAACATTGGTTCGAAGGTCAAAGAAAAGACAGAATTCCTTCAAATTTATTTAAAGGCCCAAAAGGAACAATTCTTTCAGACTTTTGGTCTGATGGAAATGGCTAAGTCCAAGAGGCCAAAAGAATACTTTTGGGAAGATTTTCTTGGAAAAATGTTAAGGCAAAATTCCTTCAGACTTTTTGTCTGAAAGAATTCACCCAGAGAAAAAGTCTGAAGAAACATGAAAGAACGAATGGCCAAGTAACAAGAAACTTTCCTTTGGACATTTTGTCTAAAGGAATTCTTTCATGCTTTTTTCCCGACAAAAAAATCCCATTGAAGAAGTAAGAACCCGTCGAGGAAGTTGAAGCCTGAAGGACAAGTACCCTTGCGGGGGCCACTTGGCGATAGAGAAAGGACCATTTTAAAATCCCGAACAAAGACATAGAAAGGAACTTTCACAGACTAAGACAAAAAGGGGCTTCAATGGATGAACCAAATGAACCATTGAATTGTTGAACCAAAAGGTTCAATGGGTTCAAAGGTTCAACCAGAGCTTAGAAAGATAAAGGAAGCAGTGTTTGAGTGAAATGCAGAATAAACCAATGAACCGATTTAAATTTGAACTGAAAGAGTTCAAATTTAAATGGTTAAACGTGGTTAAAAAGTTCAAAGGTGGCCTCAGTCAAAGAAAAAGCGGCACACAAGTGGTTCAATGGATGGTTTAACCAAGGGGAGAAGAAGCGATTGAACCAAGAAGCATTAGAACAAAAGAGACAGAATGAACTAATGAACCAATAAACTTTTAGTGGTTCAACGGGTTCAAGGTTCAACTTGAATCAAGCGATCAACTGAAAAGAGAGCCCAAAGACTCAAAAAGAGAAGATCGATGTAAAGGACCAAAAATGTCTTTGAAGGAGTTATTTCCAATAGGTGGACTAGTGGATCGAGTAGACTTCTAAGCGCACCAAACCAAGGATACAGCTTATTTTCTTCCATGAAGTAAAGTGAATATGCAAAGGACCAGAGGGTCCATATTAATGAGGAGACATATCAGATGAAGGGACACGCCATAGTTATGGCAGCGCACTGTTCTCAACATGGTCTCTCCAGACAAAACTAGAGACGCATTGAAGACATTGACTGTAGCATGGGCCATCCCATGGAAAAAGGTGTCAATCCTTGCATAGTGGCTATAAGTTTATTAATTATCTCATTTGTAAAGGAGACTTTTCATTTTTACAAGAGCGAAACTCTGCCTATTTTGAAAGAAGAAGACTGAGACTTTGAGCTCAGGTTGTAATTTCATTTTCATTTTTATCTGAATGAGAAAGCAAGTTTTTTTATAGACTTTGTGATGTTCTGGCTTGTATCATTTTAGAAGATCATTCTTACATCTACCTTCTGAAGGTGTTCTTATTCATTTAATTTGGTAAGCAAAATTAGTGAAGGTAATAAGGAAGTGTCCTGAAACTAACTGTGGGAAGACTTTGTGCTTTCACAATCTCTTTCAGTCTGTGTTTTTCTTTTCTTTTTGTGTTGAGGATTCTGGGGTGAATTTGTGCCCCCATTATCCTTTGTGATATACTCTTTGGGCAGTTGAGGTGGAAACTTTGTGTTTTGCTTCATCCTACTATTACTATGCCCTTTGATTACTGGTTACTTTACTATCTGAAAGAAACTCCTGTTGTTTCCTGTACGAACACTTCTAAAAGAAGAGAAGTGCCTTCAGTGTTTACACCAAGATTTTTTCCTTTGTCTGTGTGCATCATCTCTGAAAGAAGAGAGATGGATGGTTTATTCTACCCCCATGTGTTATTTTTTTTGTCCCCCAAAAATATCACTCAATTTTGGGACAACATTTGAGCTATTTTGGTCTTACAGACCAAAATTGTCTCTTCCCTTTTTAAAATTTGTCTTGGGCATTCAAATTCCTCATTTTTTAGGCTTAAATCTATGGACTCTGTAGGTGGGTTCAATCAAAAGAATCAATTTCTAACACTTGGTCATTTTCAAGCTTGGTTCAACAGTTGGTTCAAACACATGGTTCAAAGGCAAGTTCAACGTTTGGTTCAATGCTTAGTTCATCGACTTGGTTCATTCAATTGAACCATCAGCTTGAACCATCAGCGTGAACCATTTTGGTTAAAAGCTTGGTTCAACCGATTGGTTCAACAAAGTGGCTCAACAAGAGGCTCAAAGCCATGGCCTAAAAGGGCAAGTCCAATCCAAAAAAGTGCCAAGCAGAAAGCCGAAAGAAGACCAAGGGGTGATGTGCTCGAAGATGTCAAATTCAACACAATGAATTAGCTATTGAAAACATAGTGACAGGTATGTGAACGTCAAAATTCAAGACAACAAAATAACTATTCATCCTTTAAACCTACAGACTAGAATGCATTCATAGACTTCAAGGCCAAGACCAGCAAAATGTGAGGAAGGAACAGAATAGCAAATTAAATCCAGGACCTGATTCAATTAACTAGGAAAGGAGGAATGATGAAGAAGGATTAGATCGCTAGGTGGACATTGAAAGATGTAAACTTTCAATAGCGTGACTTGTTTCTCTGCATTGAGAAAAGCAAATGGGTAGATGCCCCTAAGTTCTAGCCTGCCTTCTTAATAGATTTCAATGCAACATGATGTGTTACTGTTCTCGAGTCCTTCTTGAAGAGGCTATATAAGGGACTCTCTTCTATTGTAAAGGGATCTCTTTTTTGATAATTAAAATGAAACTCTACCCAAATTATAGGGCAATACTGAGACTTTGAGCTCAGATTGCTGATCATATTTTGTTACTGGAATAAGAAAGCAAGTGACTTTTTAGACTTTGTACTGTAATATCTTTGTTGTTGAAGAAACTGTTCTTATGTCTTTTTCTTCAATATATTTTCTATTTCTTTAATTCAACAAGCAGAATTAGTGACAGCAGTCAGGAAGGTGTCTTGAAGAGTCAAGTGTGGAGAGACTTTGTGCCCCCATAATTGCCTTTAGTGTGTTTTCTTTTCATTTCTGTGTAAAGGACTTTGTGCCCTCATTGTCCTTCATATCTTACTCTTGAGAAATTTAGGTGGAGACTTTGTGTTGCATCTCGATTTGTTGGTTATTACATCCTTTGTTACATTTTGTTGTTACTACCAGGAGTATTCTTATGGTTTGTTAAATAGTACTTCTGAAAGAAGAGGAGTCCTGTCTATCATTTCCCTTGAGTTTTTTCTTTGATCCACACGCATCATCTCTAAAAAAAGAGAGATGGATGGTTTGTCCTACCCCTGAGTATTATTTTCTATTCATATATATATATATATATATATATATATATATATATATATATATATATAGCTTATCTATAGGGAACCTCCCCTTGATGAGAGGAGAGATTAGTCCCCTTTTGATGTGGTAAACCTACACATTTGGATGACTAATCTTCTTACTTTGGCTAATCAGACCTATTTTGTTTATCAGTACAATGATCGACAAAATATTCAACCAACAATTTTTGGCGACTCCGCTGGGGAATATAACCCATCATCATTATAACCCTTATCCATCATAGACTCTGGTGACTCCATTTCATGTCTTACCCATTATTCTTTATAGCCTTACCATTTTCATCCATCTCCATTTTTCATCCATCTCCATTATATTATCTGGTCTGCAAAACCAGAGCTGCTGGGAAAGAAAGCGCAGTTTGAAGCCTCAATCTTTAAGCTGAAGCAAGGCCAGTTTCTTTTCCATTTTTATCCTATAATCTAGCAACTCCACTTAGATGTGTTATCTCTATTGTTCATAATCTGATCATGGCAGTTTGAGGCCCCTGGGGTAACTCATTTGGCCCACTTAATCTAACTCCACCCCTGCATGAGCTACTACTCAGTTCAAGGAAGAATTTCCCCAAATTCTTTGGTGATGGAAGAGTCCACCTTGATGAGCACATTGCATCCTTCACCATAGCCTGTGGTGTGATAGGAGTGAAATTTGAAGATGTCGCAGTCAAGCTTTTTATGGAGACACTACAAGGTGCTATTGTAGACTGGTTTTACCATCTTCAAGCTAGATCAGTGACTGACTGGAATACACTTAAAGCCAAGTTCAAAGCAAGGTTCAAGCCCACAGAAGATGCACATGCCTTTTTGGCCTAGCTCACTCAGTTAAATAAGGATCCCCATGAACCTATGAGGGACTTCATTGCCAAGTTTAACAAGCTGAGGCACAGGATTCCCACGATCACCCAGCTAACACCTCAAAATCTCATGTGTTTCTTCATCAACTCACAGCTGCCTGAAGTGAGTTTTCTATTTAGACGAGCTAGACACATAGACCTTGAGGTTGCTCAAGACTTGGCTACTGAGCTAGAAGATGACCTTATCTTGGCAAAAAAGATAAGAAGAGATCCTAACAGAGCTAAACCCCCTTCATCTTCTGAATACTCACCCACAATCACCACTAACCCAATGATACAAAAGCTTGCAAATGAATTGCTAGCCTTGAAAAGGCAAATGGCACAAAGTATGTCTTCTGCTCCTTTATATAAAGATATACCAAGGAGGACATTCCCTAATCAGCCATATCAAGGCAATGCTGCCAGAAGTCAAGGGAAACAAAATTATCTTCTTCCTACATAGAGGAATCCTACCCTTGAAGCACCTCCAACAAACTCGGTAGTTGGATATCTGGAAACAGAGCATGTTTCCTATTTCCAACCTAAGTTAGAGCAAGAAAATGGCACTGATCTCTTCAGGGAGGATCTAGAAGAATCAGCTGGTGACTCTCACATTGGTTTCTTGAATTACCAGGATGAACCCAAAAGTGAAGGTGAAGCAATCAAAGGATCATACGCAGTATTCACCCAGTCCCAGAATCAGTCAGCCCAGCAGGCCAACAAAAAGAAGATAGAGGAGTGACCCCAACCAGAAATTTCATTTGCTAAGCAGAGAACCCCTCTTCCTTTTCAATCAAAGGACTCGGTGATTACCAAAGAAGTAAGTACATTGAACATCTCTGTACCTTCTACTTCAACTTCGCAAACCAGTCCTTCCCCTCCCAAAAATCAAAAGGACAAACTCCCATCCTCTCTTCCAAATCCATTCCAATCATTTGACATGATTGATCATGTCAAGGAATCCAAAATTCAAATGACTAAGTTTGAATCCCTACAAGTCAATCCTGAGAAATTAGACATTGATGGAGAACCAGATGCAGACCTGTCTGAGACAAAATATGTGGTTACCCAAACATCAGCCCCTGCAGCACAAATTATATCTGAGTCTTCAGGCAGAGATAATTATTTATTTACCACAGAGGATGTTCATGTTTCTACAGATGAAAGTCCTGTAGCTAACAACCCAAGAATTGATCCAAACAAGACTTCAGGAGAATTGGTAGGATGCAGTATAAACAAGGAAGGATCTTTCATCTCTAATGAAGAGAAATCTGATAGGAGATCAGCTTCTAATGATGACAACAATTATTCCACCAATGATGAAGTTGGGACTATGTTGATATCTCTTCAAAGAGATATTCTTCCTTCATGCAATTTTCAAGTCAACATTTCTTCCACAGTTAGATACAGATCTCTGTTGCTCAGATTGAACACTGCTCAGGGTGAAGAAGTCAAACTCCTTCACATCAAAGGAGATGTTAAGCTGATGGTTTGTCAGGAATTTGATATGGATAATCCAATCATGTGCTGGACTGGACTAGTAGAACAATAAGTTATGATGGTGGACCATGATGCTACAAATCAAAATCAGGCAAAGGAACCCTTCGCAGGGAAAGCAAGGAGTTATGGTTTTCAATTTGAAGACCACATCCTGCCTTGGAACAAGAAGAAGAAAAGGCCAAGAGGAAGACACAAAAAATTGGTTTCCTGGTGGAGAGCTCCATTCGCCCATCACCATTTCTGGGGACAAAATGTCTTCTTGCTGGTTTACCAAGATGGTGCACTATTTTCACTATTTTTCAAGAAGTAGCATCTAAAACACTTCAATTCTTGAAGTATCAGAGCATTGCATATGTATATATGTAAATTTGTATAATTTTTAAGTTTTGTTTTGTTTTGTTTATTTTTGTTTTTGATGCTTTTCATTTCTGGGTAGCATGACTCCGTAACCCAATGGCATACTTGAAGACACTGGAGATTCTGGTTTCTACTCCTTTCAATTCTTTTTGTAATTGACAGAAGTTCCCCAACTGGAGCCAGCTGTTGTCCTCCAAAAATATCACTCATTTTTGGGACAAGATTTGAACTATTTGGGTCTTACAGACCAAAATTTTGTCTTCCCTTTTCAAAATTTGTCTTGGGCATTCAAATTCCTCATTTTTTAGGCTTAAATCTATGGACTCTACAAGTGGGTTCAATCAAAATAATCAGTTTCTAACACTTGGTCATTTTTGGGCTTGGTTCAACAGCTGGTTCAAACACATGGTTCAAAGGCAAGTTCAACGTTTGGTTAAATGCTTAGTTCATCAACTTGGTTCATTCAATTGAAACATCAGCTTGAACCATTTTGGTTCAAAGCTTGGTTCAACAAAGTGGTTCAACAAGAGGTTCAAAGCCGTGGCTTGAAAGGGCAAGTCCAATCCAAAAAAGTGCCAAGCAGAAAGCTGAAAGAAGACCAAGGGGTGATGTGCCCGAAGATGTCAAATTTAATACAGCGAATTAGCCATTGAAAACATAGTGATGAGCGCACGAACGTCAAAATTCAAGACAACAAAATAACTATTGATCCTTTGAACCTACAAACCAGAATGCATTCACAAACTTCAAGGCCAAGACCAACAAAAAGCGAGGAAGGAACAGAACAACAAACTAAATCTAGGACCTGATTTAATTAACCAGGAAAGGAGGAACGATGAAGAAGGATCAGATCGCCAAGTGGACATTGAAAGATGTAAACTTTCAATAGTGTGACTTGTTTCTCTGCATTGAGAAAATCAAATGGGTAGATGCCCCTAAGTTCCAGCCTACCTTCTTAACAAATTTCAATGCAACATGATGTGTTATTGTTCCCGAGTCCTTCTTAAAGAGGCTATATAAGAGACTCTCTTCTATTGTAAAGGGATCTCTTTTTTGATAATTAGAACAAAACTCTACCCAAATTATAAGGCATTACTGAGACTTTGAGCTCAGATTGTTGATCATATTTTGTTACTGGAATAAGAAAGCAAGTGACTTTTTAGACTTTGTGTTTTAATATCTTTATTGTTGAGGAAACTGTTCTTATGTCTTTTTCTTCAATATATTTTCTATTCCTTTAATTCAACAAGCAGAATTAGTGACAGCAGTCAGGAAGGTGTCTTGAAGAGTCAAGTGTGGAGAGATTTTGTGCCCCCATAATTTCCTTTAGTGTGTTTTCTTTTCATTTCTATGTAAAGGACTTTGGGATGACTTTGTGCCCTCATTGTCCTTCATATCTTACTCTTGAGCAATTCAGGTGGAGACTTTGTGTTGCATCTCGATTTGCTAGTTATTACATCGTTCGTTAGATTTTGTTGTTACTACCAGGAGTATTCTTATGGTTTGATAAATAGTACTTCTGAAAGAAGAGGAGTCTTGTCTATCATTTCCCTTGAGTTTTTCCTTTGATCTACATGCATCATCTCTAAAAAAAGAGAGATGGATGGTTTGTCCTACCCCTGAGTATTATTTTCCATTTATATATATATAGCTTATCTATAGGGAACCTCCCCTTGATGAGAGGAGAGATCAGTCCCCTTCTGATGTGGTAAACCTACACATTTGGATGACTAATCTTCCTACTTTAGCTGATCAGACATATTTTGTTTATCAGTACGCTGATCGACAAAATATTCAACCAACAATTTTTTGCTTATTTATTTTGTATATAGCTCCTACATATCTATAGGGAACCTCCCCTTGATGAGAGGAGAGATTTGTCCCCATTGTATGTGGTAAACCTGCAACTTTGGATGACCCATCTCCCTATGTTGTGGTGATAGGAACTATTTTGGTCACCAGTTAGCTGGTCAACAAAATATTCACCCAACACTGTCACCATCCATGTGAAAGTTATGATCTTTAACTTTTTGCTTTCTTACAACATCTTACTTGGTTTACCTTGGACTCATTGTATAAGATTAGTTGCCTCATCCACATGCCAATGCATCAAATTTCCACATAATGGAGATATTTACAAGATTCAGACATAAACCCTTAGAATTTGGAATAGTTTCAAGAATATGGTGTCTTTAAAATTCTTACCCTTAAACCTTTGCCTAGTATCTCATTTAAGGAATCCCAACTCTTCAATATCTAGCCAATTCCACTCAAGGTTATAATGGTCACCTTGAATTAATCAGGAATATTCCACATAACCTCTTAGATTTTGATGATGATGAGTTGAATGAGATTCTATCTTCCTCCTTCTTTGCAACCTTGATTTTGTTAATCCCTTATTGATGATATACTTCTTGTCTTAACCAAGACTAGGCATTATATCCATCACATGTCTTCTAATGATAAATTCACTCCTATATGTACCATTGACTTGTGTACACCTAACTATGATGATGGCTATGCTTTAGATGAACCATTTTTAGTTGGATTCATCCAAGCTAAAAATTTCAAAATTTATCTATATCACTCTTCTTTATTTATATCTTTTTATTCATCTTTTAGTAATCCTTACTTTATAGTATATAATATTATTCTTCTTATTATTTATCATAGGGTAGAGATGGAACACTCACATGGTACACCTCTAGTCATATCAGATCCCCTTAGGAGTATGGTCATAGATCATGACATGATAGGCCCCTATCACTTTTATAGATACCATGACCCTTGTAGTTTTCTTCATCTAGATATGCTAGCTATTGTTCTTAAATCTGTTACATGGCTAGTCTCACCCTCAGATGAGCCTAGTCTATTTTTTGCTCCAGCTTTACCTTGAGATGAGCCTAGTTTGGTTTATGTTCTATCTCCACCTTTATTTGGTGATGGCCTTCTTCCTTTATCATAGCTTGATCCCATTCCCACCCAATGGGCAGATCAGCCTTATTATGATGTCTACAAAGTTATCAGTTATTAGACCAAAGATTGTCAATTATATCAGTCGCCCTCAGCTTCTCTTTCCACTTCTTCAGCTAGTAGGCCCCAAAGCCTACTAATAAATGTACCTATTAGTTTTATGGGATAGATAACCACTCTTCCACTCATTTCCATAAACTTAGGAAATATATCGACACATTGCACCCAACTACTGTTCAACCCAAAGACAAGGCCACACCTCCTCCAAAGCTATTACCAAAGTATATCCTTAAGTATGGGGAAGTATATTTTATTTGGTACTAATGTGGTACACATAATACTGATCATTATTGCATTCCCCATCAGCACCTTTATGATTTCCCATAGTCGACACCTGTATCACTCATTCCTCCTTCCACAAGTTACACACACGAGAAGGTTCCTCCTTCTTGATAGGATGCACCTTCTTCTCACCCCGCAGATATTATTCCCATTCAAGCATCCATTCTTCTCCTTGAGTATCCTATGCACAAGATCCCTAGTGAGCATTACTCTTCATCAGCTACACCTACATTTTCAGTTGAGGAGATTCAGAAGGAAGTCTTTGCACAACTTTCCATGAAGATTGATGAATTTCTAATTGTCAAAATTCAGCTTCATAGAGATGTTTTAGGTGTCATAGATAATATTTATGGTCAAATTTATAAGCATTTATGAACATGACATGGTGTTCTTTCACATTATTTTATATTATGATTTGGATTGGATTTGTGATCTATTTTTATATATTTTATATACTTGACTATGTGTCAAAATTTAGTTTCACTATTTATTTTACATGGATCATTATATTATGCATTATATGTTTTATATGGTTTCATTTATTTTCACCTTTCTTTTGGCTTCTTACCATTCTTTTCATCAATACACACTTATGTTTATGATTTTACTTCTTTCATGAATTCTTTTTATTTTACAATGATTGTTTGTTAGCTTATCTCACCCAAAAATCATATAATTATTATTGTGACTTGGTTATACAAACCTTGATTCCCTTAGTAATCTCTACCATATGATCGGTTACCAAACAAGACTTATCATTGCACTATTACCATATACTGATCTATCTTGAGATCTCCTTTCTTCCTTTATTTTGCTTTCACATACTAAGCTTAAATATAGTTGAAACTTGAAATTATATATTCGTTCATAAGTAATCATAAGTGTTTGGTCAGTCATATCTTTAGATACTTAATCTCCTTTAAACCAAAGTCTAAAGCTCATTCATGTGTATCACTTTTATCACTCATGTTGGTTATTCTAAATATGTATGGAGGAGGAATCATAAAATCCATAAAAAAGTTAAAACATCAAATTCTTTAAACAAAAAACAATAATTCAAAAATGCAACATACAAATTCAAAAGTCTAATCACACCAAAAGATGTCATTCATAGCACATTTCTTATTTATGATCGAAGCTCAAACTCCACAGTTGGCCTCATAATAGAGTCAAGGTCCATTGGGGTGTGGTAGGCTAGTATATTAGGATAGAATAATAAAAAATATATAAGATTTACCTACTTTCCAACATAAGAACGTAATCTTCGTAGTAGATCAATGGATCTGTAAGAGGTCCTGAGGAATGGGTAACATGTTGTGGGAAGGTAGGTCTATTTTAATTTTCTTATTCATATAACCTTCATGAGTCGATCGGAGTATCTCACCTATTTGTCTATATAGATTTGTGCTTATTATGAGTACGTATTCTTTATATTTTTATGGTCACTAGACTCTTAATGTCTCACCTTTGTAAATAGTGTTGTCCCCAAAAAATGTCACTCATTTTTGGGACAACCTACGGACTATTTTGGTCTTGCATAGACCAAAATTTCAATCTTCCCTTCTCAAAATTTGTTTTGAGCTTTCAAATTCCTCATTTTAAAGCTTTTTTCGTAAAGGGATTCACAGGTTCAACATGGTTCAAGCAGTTGGCGACCATTAACAGCCCCTCAGACGTCAAATTTAAAGTGAGGGAAAATCTGTGGAAATTCAAATAAAGCACAAAACTTGAAGGAAGAACCAAGTGACTGGCTGAAAAGATAGCCCGATAGCTCAAATCACAATAGGAAGAGACAAAGCTGGAAAAGAAAAAAGTGGAAAGAGGGAAAAGCTTGAAATATCTGCGCAAAAGTTATTCCAGTAGATGGAACAGTTTGCAAAGTAGATTTTTGAGCTTGCAAACATCGAAGGCGTGACTTGTTAGTCTCCTTTAGAGTAAAGATGAAATGGACAGTTGCGAAGATGTCAGAGGGGACAGACCAGATGATCCAAACCTAGGAAAAGACATATTAGATGAATAGACACGCCATAGTTAAGGTGATGCACTGTTCTAGTCATGGTCCCTCCAGACAAAACTGAAGGTACATTGAAGGCATTGCCTGTAGCATGGGCCGTCCCATGGGAGAGAGCACCAAGCCTTGCTTGGTGGCTATATATTGTAATCTATTTTATTGTTTTAAGGAGATCTTCCAGTTAATAGAAGTGAAACTCTCCCCAAATTGAAAGGCATTATTGAGACTTTGAGCTCAGATTGTAGTTCATATTTCTTTGATTGAATGAGAAAGCAATTTACTTGCAGACTTTGTGCTATGATAGCTTGTGCCACTTTAGGAGATTATTCTTATGTCTGTCTTTTGAAAGCATTCTTGTTTATTTGATTTAACAAGCAGAACTAGTGGAGGTGATAAGGAAGGTGTCTTAAAGCCAACTACTTTCAGACTTTGCACTGTCATAGTTGTCTTCAGTGTGTGTTTTTCTTTTCTATTTTTGTGTAAAGGACCTTGGGATGACTTTGTGCCCCCATTGTTATTCATACCTCAATCTTGGGCAGTCAAGGTGGAGACTTTGTGTTACACCTTAGATTGTTGGTTACTACGCCCTTGGCACCCTGTTAATTATCCTGCCTAAAAGAAACTCCTGTTGTTTCCTACAAGAACACTTCTGAAAGAAGAGAAGTGCCTTCAGTGTTTCCACCAAGATTTTATCCTCTATTTTTTAACATCATCTGTAAAAAAAGAGAGATGGATGGCTGTAGTCCTGACCCCTGAGTGTTATTTTCTACTTATATATATATAGTATATAGCCTCCTCATATTTAATAGGGAACCTCCCCTTGATGAGAGGAGGGATTTGTCCCCTGTTGATGTAGTAAACCTGCACACCAGGATGACCCATCTCCCTATGTTGTGGTGATAGGAACTATTTTGGTCATCAGTTAGCTGGCCGACAAAATATTCACCCAATAGTTTTTGGCGACTCCACTGGGGACACAGTAATTTTGTGCAATTTGGAACCTCAAGTTTTAGATTGAAACATCACCTGTGTCCTACCCATTATCATTATACATTTATCCATTACATATTCTAGTGACTCCATTCCATGTCTTACCCATTATCATTATATCCTTTCCATCTTCCTCCATCTCCATTATTTTATCTGTTCTACAAAACTAGAGCTGCTGGGAAAGACTGCACAGTTTGAAACCTCAAGCCTCAAGCTAAAGCAAGGCCAGTTCTTTTCCATTTTTTGTTCTATAATTTGGCCACTCCACCTAGATTTGTTATCCCTATTTGTCATAATTAAATCATGGCAGTTTGAGGCCCCTGGGGTAACTCTTTTGGCCCACTCAACTTGACTCCACCTCTACAGGAACTTCCATGCAATTCAACAAAGAATTTCCCCAAATTCTTTGGTGATGGGAAGGTTCATCTTGATGAACACATTGTAGTTTTGAGCATAGCCTATGATGTAATAGGGGTGGAATTTGAAGACATAGCAGTCAGGCTATTCATGGAGACACCACAAGGTACTGCTGCAGACTAGTTCTACCATTTGCAAGCTGGATCAGTGACTGACTGGGATACACTCAAAGCCAAGTTTGAAGCTAGGTTTAAGCCTACAGAGGATGCACATGCTTTGCTGGCCTAGCTCACTCAGATGAAGAAGGAACCTCATTAGCCTATGAGGGATTTTATTTCCAGGTTCAACAAGCTGAGGCACAGGGTTCCCATGGTCGCCCAGTCGACACCTTAGAATCTCAAATGCTTCTTCATCAACTCACAGCTACCTGAAGTGAGTTTTATGTTGAGATGGGCTAGACACATAGACCTTGAGGCTGCTCAAGACTTGGCTACTAAGCTAGAAGATGACCTTATCATGGTAGGAAAGATAAGGAGAGATCTTAATAGAGGTAAACCCTCTTCATCTTCTGAATACTCACCCATTGCCACCATTGACCCAATGGTACAAAAGCTGGCAAATGAACTGCTAGCCTTGAAAAGACAAGTGGCACAAGGTATGTCTTCTACTCCTTTATACAGAGATGTACCAAGAAGGACATTCCCCAATCAGCCATATCAAGGCAACGTTGCCAGAATTCAAGGGCAACCAAATCATTTTCCTCCCCCATAGAGGAACCTTGCCCTTGAAGCACCTCCAACCAACTCAGCAGTGGGATATCTAAAAATAGAACATGTTTCTTATTTCCAACCTAAGTTTGAGCAAGAAAATGATGTTGGTCTCTTCATGGAGGATCAAGAAGAATCAGCTGGTGACTCCCACATTGGTTTCTTAAATTACCAGGATGAACCTAGAAGTGAAGGTGAAGCAGATGAGGAATCATACACAGTATTCACCTGGTCCAAGAATCAGTCAGCCCAGCAAGCTGATAAAGAAAGAATAGAGGAATGAACTCAGCCTACAATTCTAATTGCTAAGCGGGGAACCACTCTGCCTTTCCAATCAAAGGACCCAGTGATTGCCAAGAAGGTTAGTACATCAAACATCTCTGCACCTTCTACTTCAACTTCACAGATCAGTCCTCCCCCTCCCAAAAACCAAAAGGATGAACTCCCATCCTCTCTTCCAAGTCCATCTCAGTCATTTGACATGATTGATCATGTCAAGAAATCCAAAATTCAAATGACTGAGTTTGAATCTCTGCAAGCCAATTTTGAGCAGTTAAACATTGGTGAAGAGCTAAGTGTGGACCTGTCTAAGGAAAAGATTGTGGTCACCCAAATGTCAGCCCCTGCTGCTCAAATTCTATTTGAGCCTTTAGGCAGGGGTAATTACTCGACCACAAATGATGCTCATGTCTCAGTTGATCAAAGTCTCATGGCTGGCAATCCAGGATTTGATCCAAATCAGGCATCAAAAGAATTGGTAGGGTGCAGTACAAATCAAGAAAGATCTTCCATCTCTGATGAAGAGAAATCTAATAGAAGATCAGCTTCTAATGATGCTTGGATCCTAGAATCTGATGGCAGCAATTATTCCACTCATGTTGGATGTAGATCTCTGTTACTCAGATTGAAGACTGATCAAGATGAAGAGATCAAACTCCTTCACACCAAAGGGGATGTTGAGTTGATGGTTTTTCAAGGGTCTAATGCTGACAATCAAAATATGTGCTGGACTGAACCAGCTGAATAGCAAGCTATGGTGGTGGACCATACTATTGTACTCCAAAATCAGCAAAAAGAGTCTTTCGCCAAGAGAGCAAGAAGTTATGGTTTTCAGTTTGAAGACCACGTCCTGCCATGGGGCAAGAAGAAAACCAAAGAGGAAGACGCAGAGAATTAGTTTCCTGGTGGAGAGCTCCATTCGCCTGTCTCCATTTTTAGGGACTGAATGGTTTCCTACTGGATTATTAGGATGACATCCCCTTTTCTTTGCCTCATAAGGAGCAGTGTTTGAAGTACTTCAATTCTTGAAGTATCAGATAAGTTCACCTGTACATATGTATATCTATATAGTCTTTAGTTTTGTTTTGTGCTTTTTGTTTTCATTTTTGGCACCTTTCTTTTTGGTTAGCATGACTCTGTAGCCCAATGGCACACTTCAAGGCACTAGAGATTCTGGTTTCTACTCCCCTCAACTGTGTTTCGAGTTTTCAACTGAAGGAAGTTCCCTAACTGGAGCCAACTATTGTCCCTGAAAAATATCACTCATTTTTGGGACAACCTATGCACTATTTTGGCCTTGCACAGACCAAAATTTCTCTCTTCCCTTCTCAAAATTTGTTCTGAGCTTTCAAATTCCTCATTTTTAAGCTTTTTCCATAAAGGGATTCACAAGTTCAACATGGTTCAAGAAGCTGGCGACCATTGACGGCCCCTCAGACGTCAAATTTAAAGTGAGGGAAAATCTGTGAAAATTCAAATAAAGCATGGAACTTGAAGGAAGAACCAAGTGACTGGCTGAAAAGACAGCCTGATAGCTCAAATCATAGCAGGAAAAGACAAAACTGGAAAAGACAAAATTGAAAAGAGGGAAAAGCTCGAAATATCTATTTTCGAGCTTGCAAACATCGAAAGTGCGACTTGTTAGTCTCCTTTGGAGTAAAGATGAAATGGATAGTTGCACAGACATCAGAGGGGACAAACCAGATGATCCAAACCCAAGAAAAGACATATTAGATGAATAGACATGCCATAGTTAAGGCGACACATTATTCTAGGCATGATCCCTCCAGACAGAACTGAAGGTGCATTAAAGGCGTTGACTGCAACATGGGTCGTCCCATGGGAGAGAGTGCCAAGCCTTGCTTAATGGCTATATATTGTAATCTCTTTTATTGTTTTAAAGAGATCTTCCTATTAACAAAAGTGAAACTCTGCCCAAATTGAAAGGCATTACTAAGACTTTGAGCTTAGATTATAGTTCATATTTGTTTGATTGAATGAGAAAGCAAGTTACTTGCAGACTTTGTGCTGTGATAGTTTGTGCTACTTTAAAAGATTGTTCTTATGTTTGTCTTCTGAAAGCATTCTTTTTTATTTGATTTAACAAGCAAAACTAGTGGAGGCGATAAGGAAGGTGTCCTGAAGCCAACTAATTTTAGACTTTGCACTGTCATAGTTGTCTTCAGTTTGTGTTTTTCTTTGCTATTTCTATGTAAAGGACCTTGGGATGACTTTGTGCCCCCATTGTTCTTCATACCTCACTCTTGGGCAGTCAAGGTGGAGACTTTGTGTTACACCTTAGATTGCTGGTTACTATGCCCTTGGCACCCTATTACTTATCCTGCCTGAAAGAAACTCCTGTTGTTTCCTACAAGAACACTTCTGAAAGAAGAGAACTGCCTTCAGTGTTTCCACCAAGATTTTCTCCTCTATTTGTTAACATCATCTTTGAAAAAAGAAAGATGGATGGCTTCTCTAAGCCCTATGTCTTACTTTTTGCTTATATATATAGTATATAGCCTCCGCATATTTAATAGGGAACCTCCCCTTGATGAGAGGAGAGATTTGTCCCCTGTTGATGTAGTAAACCTGCAAACTAGGACGACCCATCTCCCTTTGTTGTGGTGATAGGAACTATTTTGGTCACCAGTTAGCTGGCCGATAAAATATTCACCCAACACATAGTATGCCTCATGTTTTCTAAGGTCTTCTCATAGATGCCTATGTCATGTTTTTTCCATTCCTTCTTTCATTATAACATTCCTAATATTTTACTTTGAAAAATATTATTTTTTTAACTAATCATTCCCCCTAGGGTTCCCTTTGTGAATTGCAGTGTAAGACCATGGATGGGACCAGACCCTCCTCAAAAAATATTTCAATACACAATTCATACTATAGCCAAGTCACAATGAAATTACACATGTCAAATTTGAGATAATTTGTGTTAGATTATGATTTACACATCATTGACATACTTCACATCTTGATTTAGTATGGTTTATTCTTATTTCATAAGCACTTCACTTTTATCTTTTTATTTTTTGATTGTTTGTTTACAACTATTTTATTAAATTTATCATACTTCCCATCTTGAATTAATATGATTAATTTGATTTTCACTTTCATTTTGTTTTTCTTTTCATACTTTCCAACTTGATTTAGTATGATTGATTAACTTTACTGTTTGTTCATTTTTGTACCATTAATTTTTACGTCTTCTATTTTATTATAAATTTTCATACTTTCCAATGTGATATAGTATGGTTTTTATTTGTTTTAATTTGGTGAAAATCTTTACATGGTTTGAAAACATTTATTACCATTTACTTTACTACTTCGGTTTATTATATTTATTCATCTTTTATGTTTACACATTTTCCATCATGATATAGTATGTATTACATTTGTTTTGATTAATTATACTTTTCCAAATCATTTTTACCTTTTGTTTTTAACCATGCACATGTATCACATGATGTTATAAAAGAAAACATACATCATATATTTCCCATAGCATATATAACAAAATCAAAAATACATGTGCTAGAAAGGAAATATATCCATTCATCGACATACAAATCCAAGTACAACTCATCTAATCAATGAAGTGTCAATATCAATATATATCATGTGTTTTATATAATATAAATACAAAATACAATAGCTACAACTTTAAGGTTGTGCTTCATCATGTCTATTCTATGGCCTAGCCACGCTACCCATCGACTCTTATGACTGACCCATCTGAATTGTGAGTTGTAAAGAGGCAGTCTAGGATCTCAAGCCAATAACCTATCCCTGTAGGTTGGCCACCTGGGCTTGTACCTATCCAAGTTGAATAGTAGTCACCATGCACATGAATTACTCATGTGTTAAGGTCTACCAAGTCTGAACTTTCCCAGTTCCTAATCCTGCAAGTCATTGTAAACCATCACCTCGTGCATGTCACTGTCATGCGGCCTCTCTCACCAATCTGATGGAACCACAAGATCATCTAAAGTGGTAAGGTCATATGCTTATAGCACCCCATCCAAAATATCATGATGTATATCCATACTTAGGGCTTCCATATGATCTCCTCTACAATAATATCTACAAAACTAAATATACATTAGATCACATGTATATATATCTCAAATCATCTATCATAAAAAAAGATGCAACTAGTATTTGATATCAAAATCTTAAACTAAATCAAAACATTTCTCACTAATTTTGGTATCGTTGACCATGGTCTCACTATCTACTCGCCCATTGAACACCTCTTTCATTGCCTACCTTCACACTAATGCAAAACTAGGATTCACCACCCAACTTCATAGTGGTCCCCTCCTCAGTGGCCTCTTTATAGACCAACTGTGTCTTGTCATCACTATAAGATCACCCTATGCGATAGTCAGTGCCTGTGTATCCTCATTTCAATGGTGTCTTTATCTTCGATGAGCTCATGGTAGTCAGTGTTGTTGTCCCCCAAAAATATCACTCATTTTTAGGACAACATTTGAACTATGTTGGTCCTACAGACCAAAATCCTCTCTTCCCATTTCAAAAACTATTTTGAGCATTCAGGTTCTTCATTTTTCAAAGCTTTTCAAAAATCTATAGACTTTGTAAGCTTAAAACTATGGACTCTACATGCTTGAATCTATGGACTATGCAGGCTTGAATCTATAGACTCTGTAGGAAGAAAATCTATGGACTCTGCAGGCCAAGTTCTATGGGCTTCGCAGGTTGATTTCTCAGACTTTGCAGGAAAGAAGCAAGCTCTCAACACTTAGATGATTTAAAGGTTGGTTCAATGTCATCAAAAAGAGTTAAGCACATTTGTCAAGGTTTAAAGTTCAACCGCTCCAAGGTTTAATGGCTTTAAAACACTTATCAAAGAGAAGAAGGATTGAACCATTAAACCGTTGAACCATTAAACCACTTTGGTTCAAAGGTTCAACGGGTTTAATGGTTCAACAGGTTCAATGACAAAATGGTTCAACGTGTTTGGTTCAAAAAGATCAAAAAGACTTAGCCAAATAAAAAGAATGAACCGATTGAACCGTTGTGTTGGGTGAATATTTTGTCGGCCAGCTAACTGGTGACCAAAATAGTTCCTATCACCACAGCATAGGAAGATTGGTCACCCAGGGGTGCAGCTTTACTACATCAACCAAAGATAAATCTATCCTCTCATCAAGGGGAGGTTCCCTATTAAATATGTAGAGGCTATGTACTATATAAATAAGCACAAAGTAAGACACAGGGGCAGAATACATCATCCATCTCTCTTCTTTCAGAGATGATGCTCACAAACAGAGGAGAAATCTTGGGTGATTGGTGAAGGTACTTCTCTTCTTTCAAAATTAACATTCAACCTAGAGCCAGATCCCTTCCTGGATAGTAAAAATCTTGGTGAAGTGATAAAAGGCACTTCTCTTCTTTCAGAAGTGCTTGTTCTTGCAGACAATAGGAATCTTTTTGGTAACAGGTGACAAAAGGGTGCAGTAACTAGTAGTATGAAATAGAACACAAAGTTTCCACCTCAACTGCCCAAGAGTGAGATGCGAAGAACAAAGGGGGCACAAAGTCATCCCAAGGTCCTTTACATAGAAATAGAAAACAAACACACACTGAAGACAACTATGACAGTGCAAAGTCTGAAAGTAGTTGGCTTCAAGACACCTTCCTTATCACCTCCACTAGTTCTACTTGTTAAATCAAATAAACAAGAATGCTTTCAGAAGATAGACATAAGAACAATCTCATAAAGAAGCACAAGCTATCACAGCACAAAGTCGGCAAGTAACTTGCTTTCTCATTCAATAAAAGAAATATGAATTATAATCTGAGCTAAAAGTCTCAGTAATGCCTTTCAATTCGGGCAGAGTTTCACTTCTAGTAAGGGGAAGATCTCCTCCGCATAATGAGAGAAATTACAATATATAGCCACCAAGCAAGGCTTGGCACTCTCTCCCATGGGATGGCCCATGTTGCAGTCAAAGTCTTCAATGTACCTCCAATTTTGTCTAAAAGGACCATGCTGGGAATAGTACATTGTCTCAACTATGGCGTGTCCATTCATCTAATGTATCTTCCTTGGTATAGACTATATGGTTCTTTCTCTGATGTATGTGTAGCTGTCCAATTTGCCATTACTTCATGGAAGAAAAATAGGCTTGCATCCTTAATTGGTGCACTCAGAAGTCTACTTGATCCACTGTTTCACTTACTAGGAATAACTCTTTTGAAGATATTTCTGGTCCTTTGCATTGATCTTCTCTCTTTGAGTCTTCGGGCTCTCTTTGTAGTCGATTTCTTGATTCAGGTTGAACCTTAAACTTGTCGATTGAACTGGCCGATTGAACCAACTTTGGTTCAACAGTCCAATGGTTTAATCTTGTGTTTGAAGCCATCTTTTTGTCTACGTCTTTTGATCTCTTTGAACTGATTGAACTCGTTGAACCAAAACAGTTCAAGATTCAATGGTTCATTCCTTGCTTAGAAGCTTGCCGATGAACATTTTTAGTTGAACCAAGGCATTGAACCAATCCTAAAAATCACTAAGCATTGGAAACTTATTCTTTTGATTGAACTTTCCTGTAGAAGCCTTTGAACCTGCTAACTTAAAGCATGTTGAGTCCGTAGAAACATATATGCAGAGTCTGTAGATTTTAGTCCCTTGAAAGAGTTCGTAGAAATGCGCATGTGGAGTCCATAGATTCAAGTCTGCAGAGTCTGTAGATTCAAGCTTACAGAGTCCGTAGATTCAAGCCTATAGATTTTGTATATTCAAGCCTGCAGAGTCTGTAGATTTTTGAGAAAGCTTTGAAAAATGCAGAACCCGAATGCTCAAAACAATTTTGAGAAGGGAAGAGAGAAATTTTGGTCATGTAGGACCAAGATAGCTCATATGTTGTTCCAAAAATGAGTGACATTTTTGGGGACCAACAGCTGGCTCCAGTTGGGGAACTTCCTTCAGGTGAAAACTTGAAACATAGCTGAGGGGAGTAGAAACCAGAATCTCTAGTGCCTTGAAGTGTGCCATTGGGCTACGGAATCAAGCTACCCAAAAAGAAAGGCTCCAAAAAATGAAAACAAAAAGCACAAAATAAAACTAAAGACTATATAGATATACATATGTACAGATGATCTTATCTGATACTTCAAGAATTGAAGTACTTCAGACGCTGCCCCCTGAGAGGTAGTGAAAATGGCACTCTATCCTGATAAACCAACAAGAAGCCATTTTCTCCCCAGAATCGGTGATGGGTGAATGGAACTCTCCACCAGGAAACCAATTTTTTGTGTCCTCCCTTTGGTTTTCTTCACTTGCCCCACAACAAGACTTGACTTTTAATCCAAAAACCATGAATCTTTGCTCTTGTGGCAAAAATTTCCTTTTCCTGATTTTGATGCATAGCAGCATGGTCCATTACCATAATTGGTTACTCTTTTGGTTTAGTCCAGCACATGATTTGATTGTTCCCATTCAACACCTGCCAATCATTGGCACTATCAGACATACTTGGTGTTGTTCCGTCTGAACCAATTCCTAGATCATCACCTATAGGATTATCATCTGTTGAAACATGAATGTCTTCAGTAGACAGTACATAATTACCTCTGCTTGAAGACTCAAATAGAATTTGAGATTCAGGCCTTGATGTTTGAGTGACAACGTATTTTTCCTCCTTCTCAGGAAGTAACCTCTACATTACACCTTTCACAGGGATTCTTGCATGAGACAAGTCCATGCTTAATTCCCCTCCAACATCCTTGTAGAAATTCCACCCAAGAAGGATGCCATATGATGCTGGGACGTCGGCCACTAGGACAGTCATCTTGATTTGCATGTCTAGAAAGGCAGCAAATGCAAATTAGGCATCTTTAATTTGCCCCAGTAGTGGCACTTGTTTGTTCTCCATAGAGAAACATCTCCCAAATGTCTTGGTCAATGTGAGACCCAGAGATTCTGCCACTTTAGTTGGCATGACATTTTTTGAAGCCCCAGAATCAATGATGCAATTGTTGAGCTGGTGACCATTTATCAACACAAAAACATAGAAAGGCTCTATTTTCCCAAGGGCAGTAGGAGGGGTAATGACAAGATTGTTTGGGATAGGCATGTTCCTTGGGGGATCATGAGTTACTTTCTTAACCTCTTGTCTTGTAGGTATGGTTTGGTTCTTGACACATTGAACCAACTTGTCCAATTGCTCAGGATGAGACTGCAAAAATTCAAATTTAGACATTTTAATTTTGGTTTTCTTTATATGGTCAATTATGTCAAATCCCTGAAATGAGCCAGGAGCAGAGGATGGGAATTCATCCTTTTGATTTTTGGAAGGGGAGGACTAGACTGTGAATTTGAATTGGAAGGCACAAGGGCATTTGAGGTACTTACCTTTATTGTAATCATCGGGTCCTTTGGCTGGAAAGGAAGAGTGGATCCCCACTTAGCAATTGAAACTGTTGGTTGAGGTCTCTCCTCTGCTTTCTCCTTATCAATTGGTTGAGCTAATTGGTTCCTAGACCAGGTGAATATAGCATATTATCCCTTAGCTGCATTGCCTTCACTTCTGGGTTCATCTTGGTAGTTTAGGAAACCAATGTGGGAGTCACCAACTGATTCTTATTGATCCTCCATGAAGAGACTAGCATCATTTTTTTGATCAAACTCAGGTCGAAAAGAGAAATCATGTTCTATTTCCAAATATCCAACTACTGAGTTGGTTGGAGGCGCTTCAAGGGCAAGGTTCCTCTGCGGGGGAGGAAGGCGATTTGGCTGCCCTTGATTCATGGCAGCATTGCCTTGGTATGCCTAATTTTGAAATGTCCTCTTTGGCATATCCCAATTAGAAGCAGACATAACTTGGGCCATTTGTCTTTTGAGGACCAAAAATTCATTTGTTAACTTCTGCACCATTGGATTAGTGGTGGTTGAAGGGGAGTATTTAGAAGAAGGAGAAGATTTACCTATGTTTTGATCTCTTCTTATCTTTCCATCCAAGATAAGATCATCTTCTACCTCAGTAGCCAAGTCTTGAGCAGCAACGAGGTCTATGTGCCTGGCCCATCTCCGCAAGAAACTCACTTCAGGCAGCTGCAAATTGATGAAGAAACACTTGAGATTCTGAGGTGTTGGTTGGGCGACCATGGGAATCTTATGCCTCAACTTGTCAAACCTGGCTATAAAATCCCTCATAGGCTCATGAGGCTCTTTCTTCATCTGAGTGAGCTAGGCTAGAAAGGCATGTGCATCTTCTACAGGCTTAAACCTGGCTTCAAATTTGTCTTTTAGAGTGTTCCAATCAGTCACTGATCCAGTCTACAGGTGGTAAAACCAATCTATAGTAGCGCCTTGTAGTGTCTCCACGAATAGCCTGACCATTATGTCTTCAAATTCCACCCCTATTACACTGTAGGCTATGTTGAAAGCTACAATGTGTCCATTAGGATGAACCTTCCCATCACCAAATAATTTGGGAAAATTCTTCCTTGAACTACGTGGAAGCTCATGCAGAGGTGGAGTCAAGTTCAAGGGATCAAAAGAATTACCCCAGCGGCCTTGAGCCATGATTTGATTATGCAAAAGTGGGATCACTAATCCAGGTGGAGCGTAGATAGGTAAAGCTCGGCCAGCAGTAAAAAAATAAGCTCTGCCTTGTGTTGGTGGCCTTGTAGGGATAGGAGGAAGACTCCTAGTTCATCTAAGGTGAGGTTGTGGAGGAAACAACTCAAAATTACTCTGTCGCACCAACTCAAAATCAGGGTCAACAACACCTTGAGATTTCTAGCTTCTTGTATAATGTGGAGTTGCCATATTGTAGAACAAAAATAGAAAAGAGCAAGATCTGCTTCAGCTTGAAGCTTGAGACTTCAAACTGTGCGCTCTTCTTAGTGGCTCTAGTTTTGCAGACCAGATAATATAACGAAGATGGAGGAAGATGGTAAGGCTATAATGATAATGGGTAAGACATGGAATGGAGTCACAAAAATATGTAATGGATAAGGGTAGGGACTACTTCAATCTAAAACTTGAGGTTTTAGACTGCACGTTCATCCCCAGTAGAGTCACCAAAAATTATTGGGTGAATATGTTGTCAGCCAGCTAATTGGTGACCAAAATAGTTCCTATCACCACAGCATAGGAAGATTGGTCGCCCAGGTGTGCAGCTTTACTACATGAACCAGAGACAAATCTCTCCTCTCAACAAGGGGAGGTTCCCTATTAAATATGTGGAGGCTATGTACTATATAAATATGCAAAAAGTAAGACATAGGGGTAGAATACATCATCCATCTCTCTTCTTTCAGATATGATGCTCACAGACAGAAGAGAAATCTTGGGTGATTGGTGAAAGTACTTCTCTTCTTTCAAAAGTAACATTCAACCAAGAGCCAGTTCCCTTCTTGGATAGTAGAAATCCTGGTGAAGCGATAGAAGGCACTTCTATTCTTTCAGAGGTGCTTGTTCTTGTAGGCAACAGGAATCTTTCTAGTAACAGGTGACAAAAGGGTGAAGTAACCAGCAGTATGAAATAGAACACAAAGTTTCCACCTCAACTTCCCAAGATTGAGATACGAATAACAAAGGGGGCATAAAGTTGTCTCAAGGTCCTTTACATAGAAATAGAAAATAAACACACACTGAAGACAACTATGACAGCGCAAAGTCTAAAAGTAGCTGGCTTCATGACACCTTCCTTATCACCTCCACTAGTTCTACTTGTTAAATCAAATAAACAAGAATGCTTTCAGAAGACAGACATAAAAAAAATCTCGTAAAGTAGCACAAGCTATCACAGCACAAATTCTGCAAGTAACTTAATTTCTCATTCAATCAAAGATATATGAATTACAATCAGAGCTCAAAGTCTCAATAATGCCTTTCAATTCAGGCAGAGTTTCACTTTTGGTAAGGGGAAGATATCCTCTGAATGATCAGAGAAATTACAATATATAGCCACCAAGCAAGGCTTGGCGCTCTCTCCCATGGGATGGCCCATGCTACAGTCAAAGTCTTTAATGTGCCTCCAGTTTTGTCTAGAGGGACCACGCTAGGAACATTGCATTGCCTCAACTATGGTGTGTCCATTCATCTAATGTCTCTTCCTTGGTATGGACTATCTGGCCCTTTCTCTGATGTCTACATAGTTGTCTAATTCACCATTATTTCATGGAAGAAAAATAGGCTTGCATCCTTGATTTGGTGCGCTCAAAAGTCTACTTGATCCACTGTTTCACCTACTAGGAATAACTCTTTTGAAGATATTTTTGGTCCTTTGCATTGATCTTCTCTCTTTGAGTCTTCGGGCTCTCTTTTCATTTGATTGCTTGATTCAGGTTGAACCTTGAACCTGCCGATTGAACTGACCAATTGAACCAACTTTGGTTCAATGGTTCAATGGTTCAATCTTGCGTTTGAAGCCATCTTTTTGTCTAAGTCTTTTGATCTCTTTGAACTACTTGAACCTGTTGAACCAAAACGGTTCAATGGTTGATTCCTTGCTTAGAAGCTTGCCGATGAACATTTGTAGTTGAACCAAGGCGTTGAACCAATCCTGAAAATGACTAATTGTTAGAAACTTGTTCTTTTAATTGAACTCGCCTGTAGAAGCCTTTGAACCTATTGAACCTGCTAACTTTAAGCATGTTGAGTCTGTAGAAACATATCTGCAGAGTTCGTAGATTTGAGTCCCTTGAAAGAGTTTGTAGAAATGTGCCTGTAGAGTTCATAGATTCAAGCCTACAGAGTCTGTAGATTCAAGCCTGCATAGTCCATAGATTCAAGCCTACAGAGTCCGTAGATTTCTGAGAAAGCTTTGAAAAATGAAGAACCTGAATGCTCAGAACAATTTTGAGAAGGGAAGAGAGAAATTTTGGTCCTGTAGGACCAAGATAGCTCATATGTTGTTCCAAAAATGAGTGACATTTTTGGGGACCAACACATTGAACCTTGAACCAAAAGGTTCAATGAGTTCACAGGTTCAAAGGTTTAACCAGTGCGATGAAGATCAAAGAGCTTAGAAAGAACAAGGAAGTGACGGACAAAGGATGAACTAATGAATTGATTGAACCTTGAACTGAAAGATTTCAAAGTTCAATGGTTCATGGGTTCAAAGGTTCAAAGGTAGCCTCAGTCAAGGAAATAAGCAGCAAACAGGTGGTTCAACAGATGGTTCAACCAAGGAGCGGGAAAGCGATTGAACCAGGAAGCGATGGAACAAAAGAGACAAAATGAACTGATGAACCAATGAACCAATGTACTTTCAACAGGTTCAAAGGTTTAAGCTTCAACATGGTTCAAGCGGCTAGCAACCATTGACAGCCTCGTAGACGTCAAATTTAAAGTAAGGGAATATCCATTCAAATTCAAATAAAGCAAAGAACTTAAAGGAAGAACCAAGTGACTGATCGAAAAGATAGAATTCCTTCAAATTTGTTCAAAGGCCGATAGGAAACATTTCCTTCAAAAGTTTTGTCTAAAGGAAATTAAAGGAATTCCTTCATACTTTTGTCTGAAGGAAATAAGCCCGACCAAAGGAATGCCTAAAAGGAAAAAGCCCGAGAGCAGAGCGATCCAAGTGTCATCATTCATGTGATTGCTAGATTGCGTGGAACATGCCACATGTCCCTTGAAAAGCTCAACGGAAGCTACCAAGTGTCAACATCCACGGTCTCTCCCTTTCATTTTGTAAAGACTGTGGTGGGTCCCAAGTGAGTTGATAAAGTAAGTGGATGTTGCCATGTGTCATCTTTCGTAGGACTCTCAAAAGTAGAAAATGCCACATGTCACTTGCTGAGATTAGTGAAAAGTGGCCAAAGCAAGCGAGAAAGACATGAAAGAATTGCTAAGGAGGATGACAGGCTCAAATGCATTAAAAGGCCAAAACGCCAAAGGGAAGAACCGCTATTGGAAGAGCATAAAGAGCCAGCAAAGTTGAGGATATAGCCCTGAGAGCTCAAATGCCAGGAAAAGACAAAACCAAAAAGGGAAAAGATAGCCCGAGGGCTCAAATCATAGCAGAAAGAGGGAAAGGCCAAAATATCTTCAAGGGAGTTATTTTTAGTAGGTGAAACAATGGATCAAGCAAACTCTCGAGCATGCCAAATCAAGGATGTGGCCTATTTTTCCTTCCATGAAGTAATGGCAAATTAGATAGTTGTGCAGACATCAGGAAAAGGACCAGACAATGCATACTAAGGAAAAGACATATTAGATGAATGGACATGCCATAGTTAAAGCAAGACATTGTTCCTAGCATGGCCCTCCAGATAAAACTAAAGGCACATTGAAGGCATTGACTGCAGCATGGGTCATCCCATGGGAAATAGCACCAAGCCTTGCTTGGTTGCTATACATTGTAATTTCTCTCATTATGCAAAGGAGATCTTCCCAATACAAAAACAAACTCTGCCCAAATTGAAAGGCGAATACTGAGACTTTAAGCTCAGATTGTTGTTCATATCATTTTATCTGAATAAGAAAGCAAGTTGTTTGCAGACTTTGTGTTGTTATAGCTTGTATCATTTTAGGAGATTGTTCTAATGTCTGTCTTCTGAATGTATTCTTGTTTATTTAATTTGGCAAGCAGAACTAGTGAAGTAATTAAGAAGGTGTCCTGAAGCCAACTGTGGAGAGACTTTGTGCCCCCATAATCGCCTTCAGTGTGTTTTCTTTATGTTCTTGTGTAAAGGATCTTGGGATGACTTTGTGCCCTCATTATCCTTTGTATTATGTTTCTGTGTAAAGGACCTTGGGACGACTTTGTGCCCTCATTGTTCTTCGTATCTCACTCTTTGGGCAGTTGAAGTGGAGACTTTATGCTACACTTCATTCTGTCAATTATTGCACCCTGTTACTAGTCACTTATCATCCCTAAAAGAACTATTGTCCCCTATAGGAACACTTCTGAAAGAAGAGAAGTGCCTTCAGTGTTTTCACCAAGATTTTCTCCTATGTTTGTGAACATCATCTCTAAAAAAAGAGAGATGGATGGTGTTATTCTACCCCTGAGTGTTATTTTCTGCATATATATAGTATATAGCTCCTACTTGTTCATAGGTGTCAGGATCTAGGAAGCACAATTGATTACCATGTACAAGCAACTAAATGCAGAATTTAACTAGAAGTAACAAGTAACTAGAATTCAGAAATAGCACAAAATATGAGAGACAATACCCAATTGTATTAATATTCTTCCAGAAGGAAATACAATAAAGAAGATGCTACAGTCTTCTTCCTTACACTCCTCTAGGGCTCCCACACCTCTAGGGCATAAACAGTAAATCTCTTCAAGAGCTCACTCTCTCAACTACGGTCACAACAAATAACTCAAACACAGAGCTATTGTTCACCTCCAACCAGTCAGTATCACTACTGCCAGTATCAATCGAGTATACACACATACTCCAAGTATGCAACGTACTCCAAGTAGATCTCACCTGATCTTGCTCCTTGATGTGTTGTTGTCACCTTTGATCTTGCTACCCCGCAAATCTCCTTCGACCTCGCACACACACACACCTGCAGATCAATCGACCTTACTTACCACATGTAGATCTTCTACCTAATCTTGCACACCTGCAGACCAACCTGATCTTACATACCATGAAGAACCCTTGTCCTCCAAACTAGCACCCTTGTGGATCTTATACTAGACCTTGCTCTGCTCACTGGATATGACCGACGTCGATTGATCAGACTGACATCGGTTGCTCTGCAACTCAGCAACCTCCTCCATGTTTACATCAGTGAAACTTTTAGCTCCACAACCTAACAATAAGGAACCTCCCCTTGATGAGAGGAGAGATTTTTCCCCTATTGATGTAGTAAACCTGCACTTCTAGCTGACCAATCTCCCTATGTTGTGGTTGAAGAGACCTATTTTGCTCACTAGTTAGTTGGTTGACAAAATATTCACCCAACAATTTTTGGTGACTCCGTTGGGGATGAATGTGCAATCTGAAGCCTCAAGTTTCAGATTGAAGCAGTCCCTACCATTATCCATTATAGACTCTGGTGACTCCATTCTGTGTCTAACCCATTATCATTATATCCTTACCATCTTCCTCCACCTCTATGCCAACTAGAGATGCACGTGCAGTTTGAAGCCTCAAGTTTCAATTTGAAGCAGTCCCTATCCTTCTCCATTACTAGGCAAAGCATCCATTTCTACTGTTAGCAGAGCTTTGTCAATACATACTCCACCCAGATTTGTTATCCCTCTTTTTCATAATCAAATCATGGCAGTTCAAGGCCCCTGGGGTAACTCTTTTGGTCCACTAAATTTGACTCCACCCTTGCATGAACTTCTACATAGCTCAAGAAATAACTTTCCCAAATTCTTTGGTGATGGGAGAGATCACCCCGATGAACACATTTCATCCTTCATCATAGCCTGCGGTGTGATAGGGGTGGAATTTGAAGACGTGGCAGTCAGGCTTTTCATAGAAACGCTACAAAGTGCCACTACAAACTGATTCTACCATCTACAAGCTAGATCAGTGACTGACTGGGACACACTTAAAGCCAAGTTTGAATCTAGGTTCAAGCCTGCAGAAGATGCACATGCTTTGTTGGCCTAGCTTACACAGATGAAGAAGGAACCTCATGAACCCATGAGGGATTTCATAGCAAAGTTTGACAAGCTGAGGAATTGAATTCCTATCATTGCTCAGCCCACACCTGAAAACCTCAAATTCTTTTTCATCAACTCATAGCTGCCTAAAGTGAGTTTTCTATTGAGACGTGCTGGCCACATAGACCTTGAGGCTACTCAAGACTTGGCTACTAAGGTAGAAGATGACCTTATCTTGGCAAGAAAGATAAAAAGCGATCCAAATAGAGGTAAACCCTCTTCATATTTTGAATACTCACCCACAGCCACCACTGATCAAATGGTGCAAAAGCTGTCAAATGAATTGCTATCCTTGAAAAGGCAAATGGCACAAGGTATGTCTTCTGCTCATTCATACAGAGATGTACCAAGGAGGACATTCCCTAATCAGTCATATCAAAGCAATGCTACCAAAAATCAAAGGAACCTTACCTCCCCCACAAAGGAACCTTACCCTTGAAGCATCTCCAACCAACTCAACAGTTGGATATCTAGAAATAGAACATGATTTCTCTTTCCAACCTGAGTTTGAGTAAGAAAATGACGCTAATCTCTTCACTGAGGAAGAATAAGAATTAGCTGGCAACTCTAACATTAGTTTCCTATATTATCAAGATGAACCCAGAAGTGAAGGTAAAGCAGATGAGGGATCATATGCTGTGTTCACCTGATCCAAAAATTAGTCAGCCCAACAAGCTGATAAAGAGAAGACAGAGGAGCGACCTCAACTAGCAATTTCAATTGCTAAGCGTGAAACCACTCTGCCTTTCCAGCCAAAGGACCTGATAGTTGCTAAAAAAGTAAGTACCCCAATCATTTCTGCACCTTCAACTTCAAATTCATAGGCCAGTCCTCCCCCTCCCAAAAACCAAAAGGATGAACTCCCATCCTCTCTTCCTAGTCCATTTCAGTCATTTGACATAATTGATCATGTCAAGAAATCCAAAATTCAAATGACTGAATTTGAATTCCTGCAAGCCAATCTTGAGCAGTTGGACATTGGTGGAGAACTAAGTATGGACCTGTCTGAGGCAAGGATCTCTGTCAAGGGCGTAATGAAGAGATTACTCCCTGAAAAAGAGAAAAAATATGTGGTCACCCAAACGTCATCCCCTGCAGCTCAAATTCTATTTGAGTCTTTGAGCAGGGGTAATTATTTCTTGACCACAGAGGATGTTCATGTTTCTACAGACGAAAGTCATGTAGCTGGCAATCCAAGTATTGATCCAAACAAGACATCAAAAGAATTGGTAGGGTGTAGTACAAATGAAGAAGGGTCTTCCATCTCTAATGAAGATAAATTTGATAGAAGATCAACTTCTGATGATGCTTGGATCCTGGAATCTGATGGCAGCAATTATTCTACCAATGCTAGCGCTGGGACTGTGTTGATATCTCCTCAAGGAGATATTTTTTCTTCATGCAAGTTGTAGTTTAGCAACACCAACAACATAGCTAAATATGAATCTCTGTTGCTCAGATTGAAGGCTGCTCAAGACCAGGATGTCAAACTTCTTCACACTAAAGGAGATGATAAATCAGTGGTTTGTCAGGTGTCTGAGGGGGACAATCAAAGCATGTGCTGGACTGAACCAGTAGAATAACAAGCTATGGTGGTGGACCATATTGTTGTACTCCAAATTCAACAAAAGGAAGTCTTCACCAAGAGAGCAAGGAGTTACAGTTTTCAGATTGAAGACCACGTCTCGCCATGGGGCAAGAAGAGAGAACTAAAAGGAGTGCACAGAAAATGTGATTCCTGGTGGAGAGTTCCATTCGCCCATCACCGATTATGGGGAGAAAATGGTTTCTTACTAGTTTATCAAGATGGAACGCCATTTTCACTGTCTCACAGTGGGAAGCATCTGAAGCGCTTCAAATCTTGAGGCATCAGATAAGATCATCTGTACATATGTATATTTTTATAGTCTTTAGTTCTATTTTGTGCTTTTTGTTTTCATTTTTGGTGCCTTTCTTTTTTGGATAGCATGACTCCATAGCCCAATGGCACACTTCAAGGCACTAGAGATTCTGGTTTCTACTCCCCTCAGCTATTCCAAGTTTTCAACTAAAAGAATTTCCCCAACTGGAGCTAGTTGTTGTCCCCCAAAAATATCACTCATTTTTGGGACAACATTTGAACTATTTTGGTCCTACAGACCAAAATCCTCTCTTCCCATTTCAAAAATTATTCTGAGCATTCAGGTTCTTCATTTTTCAAAGCTTTTCAAAAATCTATGGACTCTGTAAGCTTAAAACTACGGACTCCACATGCTTGAATCTATGGACTATGCAGGCTTGAATCTATAGACTCTGTAGGAACAAAATCTATGGACTCTGCAGGCCAAGTTCTACGGGCTTCGCAGGTTGATTTCTACAGACTTTATAGGAAAGAATCAAGCTCTCAACACTTAGATGATTTAAAGGTTGGTTCAACGTCATCAGCAAGAGTTAAGCACATTTGTCAAGGTTCAAAGTTTAACCGCTTCAAGGTTCAATGGCTTCAAAACACTTATCAAAGGTTCAATGGTTCAATGGTTCAACAGGTTCAATGACCAAATGGTTCAACGCGTTTGGTTCAAAAAGATCAAAAGGACTTAGCCAAATAAAAAGAATGAACCGATTGAACCATTGAACCTTGAACCAAAGGGTTTAATGAGTTCACACGTTCAAATGTTCAACCAGTGCGATGAAGATCAAAGAGCTTAGAAAGAACAAGGAAGTGACGAACAAAGGATGAACAAATGAACTGATTGAACCTTAAACTGAAAGAGTTCAAAGTTCAATGGTTCATGGGTTCAACAGTTCAATGGATGGTTCAACCAAGGAGAGGGAAAGTGATTGAACCAGGAAGCGATGGAACAAAAGAGACAGAATGAAATGATGAACCAATGTACTTTCAGTGGGTTCAAAGGTCTAAGGTTCAACATGGTTCAAGCGGCTAGTGACCATTGACAACCCCGCAAATGTCAAATTTAAAGTAAGGAAATATCCGTTGAAATTCAAATAAAGTGTAGAACTTAAAGGAAGAACCAAGTGACTGACCGAAAAGATAGAATTCCTTCAGATTTGTTCAAATGCCGACAGGGAACATTTCCTTCAGACTTTTTATCCAAAGGAAATTATTAAGTTAAAGAGCCATTAGAATTCTTTTGGAAGTATTTTTGTGGGAAAATGACTAAGTCAAAGCCCGAAGGAATTCTTTTAGACTTTTTTTTGAAGGAAATAAGCCCAACCAAAGGAATGCCCAAAAGGAAAAAGCCCAAGAGTGGAGCGCTCCAAGTGTCATCATCCGTGTGATTGCTAGATTACGCAAAACATGCCACATGTCCCTTGAAAAGCTTGATGGAAGCTGCCAAGTGTCAACATCCGTGGTCTCTCCCTTTTATTTTGTAAAGACTGTGGTGGGTCCTAGGTGAGTTAATAAAGTAAGTGGATGATACCACGTGTCATCTTTTGTATGACTCTCAAAAGCAACAAATGCCACATGTCACTTGTTGAGATCAGCATAAAGTGGCCAAAGCAAGCGGGAAAAACATGAAGAAATTGCTAAGGAGGATGACGGGCTCGAATGCATTCAAAGGCCAAAATGCCAAAGGGAAGAATCACTGCTGGAAGAGCGTAAAGAGCCAGCAAAGTTGAGGATATAGCCCTGAGCTCTGATGCCAGGAAAATAAAAAATCAAAAAGGGAAAAGGTAGCTCGAGGGCTCAAATCATAGAAAAAAGAGGGAAAGGCCAAAAAAATCTTCAAGGGAGTTATTTTCAGTAGGTGATATAGTGGATCAAACAGACTCTCGAGCACACCAAATCAAGGACGCGGCCTATTTTTCCTTCCATGAAGTAATGGCAAATTAGACAATTGCACAGACATCAAGAAAAAGACTAGACAGTCCATACTAAGGAAAAGACATATTACATGAATGGACACGCCATAGTTAAAGTAAGACACTGTTCTTAGTATGGCCCTCCAGACAGAACTGAAGGCGCATTGAAGGTGTTGACTGCAGCATGGGCCATCCCATGGGAAAGAGTGCCAAGCCTTGCTTGGTTTCTATACATTGTAATTTCTCTCATTATGCAAAGGAGATCTTCCCAATACAGAAACAAACTCTGCCCAAATTGAAAGGCGAATACTGAGACTTTGAGCTCAGATTATTGTTCATATCATTTTATCTGAATAAGAAAGCAAGTTGTTTATAGACTTTTTGTTGTTATAGCTTGTATCATTTTAGGAGATTGTTCTTATGTTTGTCTTCTGAATGTGTTCTTATTTATTTAATTTGGCAAGCAGAACTAGTGAAAGTAATCAGGAAGGTGTCCTGAAGCCAACTGTGGAGAGACTTGTGCCCCCACAATTGCCTTCAGTGTGTTTTCTTTATGTTCTTGTGTAAAGGATCTTGGGATGACTTTGTGCCCTCATTATCCTTCATATTCTATTTCTGTGTAAAGGACCTTGGGATGACTTTATGCCCTTATTGTTCTTCGTATCTCCCTCTTTGGGTAGCTGAAGTGGGGACTTTGTGCTACACTTCATTCTGCCAGTTATTGCACCCTGTTACCAGTCACTTATCATACCTAAAAGAACTCCTGTTGTCCCCTGCAAGAACACTTCTGAAAGAAGAGAAGTGCCTTTAGTTTTTTTACCAAGATTTTCTCCTATGTTTGTGAACATCATCTCTGAAAAAAGAGAGATGGATGGTGTTATTCTACCCCTGAGTGTTATTTTTTGCATATATATATATATATAGCTCCTGCATATTCATAGGGAACCTCCCCTTGATGAGAGGAGAGATTTTTCCCCTATTGATGTAGTAAACCTACACATTTGGCCAACCAATCTCCCTATGTTGTGTTTGAAGAGACCTATTTTGCTCACCAGTTAGCTGGTTGACAAAATATTCACCCAACAAGTGTCACCTTTGTTGTGCTCCCACAACTCCTACATCCACATCCATGTTATCATCTCCTCTAGGCCTCACTACATCCTATTATCGTGCTTGACCACCCCAAGGCTTAACTCATCAAGAACTAATCACAGGTATCTCTACATGCATCCTCTTCCTCTTGGCTCTCTAGCATGTTGTACCCAATAAGCAAGCACTATTAAAGAGGTCATTAAATGTGGAAGTCACAATTATTAGGGTACATATGCCACTAGATGAGGCTCCACCCGTGAAGTGTAGTGGCCCGTGATCTACACACATGCCAAACCTGTAGCAGCAGTGGCCCAACTCAGCCATATATCAGTTATGTGAGTGTATGGTTGCCATACAATCTACCCTCATGTGACAAACTACAAAATTGGAACATGGGGCACGGCCCATGCTACATGGTCCTACCTCTATCAAACAACCCGAGGTAACTTATCATCGATCGTATAGGGAACACAGCTTACTGATACATAAAAAATCTCTCAGAGATCTATACGCTCAGCAGAATAATAGGGCCCATCATCTTTTGTCCATAGGTCATCATCCCATACTTTTTGAGCATGAATTGAACCTAAATGATAGAATTTAGATCATATAAAGCTCCCTACTCCAAGATAGACTAGCACAAGGCCATCGCATATAGTAGTACCTTTCCATCCAACTTATGACACAACACTTGTGATGTCACAAGTCCTATCATAGCCTTTTGGATATCTAAAATTCCTACAAGATACACATATAATAAGCTAACATGTAACCCAAGATAGATCATATATGAGCATGTCACCCACTGGATTAAGACTCATCTCTCATCCTCTAACTCTAGTGTATCATAAATCACTAGTGTCCCATCAACAAGAAGCCCAAACAATGCATGGACATCCTCTAAGGTGATCACCACCTCTATAGTATCCCCTTCCACCTCCCATCAGAAAGTGTTGGTCAATCGTTCACATGCTCCTAAGAACATGACAATGAGATCAACACTCAGTGAGATCTATTTCATCTCCATGATACCTTTAAAACCTCAGGCAACCAGTCGAGCTCTATCCACATTTGATAATTATTCCAATAAATCTAGTAGCCAAGACACATCCACCAAGGGCCAAAATATTTGTCGTCTCTGTAAAATATCAAATAATAGAGAATGTATTAGATCTCCATGTCATAAAAATAAAATTCATTTTTAAATATTTTCAACATATTATAAATTAACTATTTGATCCATTCGTTTGGTCTAGTTTTCTTATTTTTACCCTTTTTCTACAGAATTAGCCTATTTAATTTTAATACTAAATCGGCCCTGTCATGTTTTTTCCATACTAGATCGACCTTATGATACGCAGTTGGCCCATTCTTGATTAGTAAACTCTGCATTAATTTTCATGCATAAAAAATTTACAATGGATACTTTTGTCAAACACTCATTTTCATGATATACTCAAAAGAATTATAACATGTTTGACCTTTTAAATGTGTTTTTCAAGGTTGATAAATGAATGAAGTGTATTGTAACTCATTCATCAAAACCATTCAACCTATTTATAAATCTGAAGTGTTTAATTCTCTGTTAAGTTATCATATTTAGCTATTTATGCATTTAATAGTGATTAATAAATAAGATTAATCAAAATACAGAAAAAGAATGCACAAATAGAAATTACCCATGACAAGCACGTGATAACGGAGTTCCCTTGCTACTCAGGGTACGTCTTTGGGTTCGCTTAGAATACGAACTAATCCATTTCCATGAATTGCAAGTACATGGCCAAAATCTTAAAATTTTAAAATAGACACTCTAATATTGTATACAACTCAGCAATTGACCTTCAAAAAGTCCTGGTACCCACAAACGAACTTTCCACCTTCCTGTCGCAAAAGCAATCTCGCATTCCTGAAGTTCTCCACCAAAAGTCTCCTTAAATACTTTAAAAATTAGCTCAAACAAACTCAAATTAATAAAATATATATATCAATAGAATCGTCTACGAGTCTAGAACATCTCATCAGTTTACTCTAAAGTCTGAAAAGCTCTCTAAGTCCTTCAAAACTTAGGATATATGCAAATTGCTCTCTATATTAGCCATTATACAATCTGTAAAGCTTCACTTTGAGGCATTAAAATAAGAATAAAATGACCTCAAATCTAGACACTCAGCACATGGTTGGAACTGTCTCAAAGTCTAGAACATTTCACTAGTTCACTCTGAAGCCTAGAAATCAATCTAGATGCCTCAAACTGGAGAAAGAGTGCAATCGGGTCCTTTATGCCTTAGCACAATCAGCTGAAACTTGGTGTTCAAATAGCAATGTGTGGTTTTATGTAGCTATCAAGGCCCGTGGGTGTAGCAGTAAGGCCTTATAATTTTTTCTTGGAGGTCGAGAGTTCAATTCCCAAGTTTGCAAATACACGCTCCAAGGCATATCATTATCCCACATTGCTTGGGATGACATTGGCATTGAAAATCTCAAACCTTCGAAAACCCCATACGTTGTCAAAGATGAAAACTAAACCCAATTTATTTTTACATAAACTAAATACCATGTGTCATGTCCTCATTCGTCCATGTTTCTGCCATGTCATCACTTTGACCAAGTTTGAAAAGATCTTGATGAGATCTTCATAATGGTGTAGGCTTCGGTCTGATTAGTGACCTTTTTAGAATTGACCTCTAGATCAATCCTCCCCACTAAGATCTTTTGGTCTACCGAAATCTGGTACCTAACAAGGAGGTGGAATCTCAATACCTCTAAATACAACACTTAGAACAACTGACTGATCACATCTTTCACAATCCTTCTGCTACTGCACGACCATCAATAGCCTCTACACAGAACTAGGGTGTGATGACTTCCTCTACTGCATGGCTTCTCAAGAGCCTATACATAGATAAGCCGAGTGATTTTTTCTATCACACGGCTAAAAAAAGCCCCTACACAGATCTAAGATCTTGAATGTGCATTCACATCTTTTGTTGCACAACCATCCAAGGGCTTCTACATAGAACTATGTGTGGATAATAGCACGCCCATCAACGTCCTCTTATGCAAATGATGATCTATAACATATCAAAGTACAAAAACTAGATCACAGCATATGGCAAAATATGATTCATTACTCAAACTGTAAAGTCCTAAAATAAGGCATGATTTATACTGAATCCTACAACTGCTAATAAAGATCACGACATCTTTCAACTGTCTGCCCACTGTCACATCCTGTAAGCGGTGAACTGTCACATCCTGTAAGTGATTAACTACCAAACACTGCAATAATCACTAATACAATTGTAGAACAAGTTTTTTTATGCAAACAAAATACATTAAATATTGTGACCATGTTGTAATACACTGCCTAGACATGGGTCTTAATACGCTAAACAACTATATAAATAACAAGTAGTGTATAGTGTCTAGCATTACAAACATTACCCATAGGGTCTTACAAATGCATCCAATCACAAACATAACAAAAATAGATGCGTCCAAAATAGCAATTAAGTATGAAACTAAACATTGTCAAATTCCATCAACTTGTGCAACTGATGTCAAATATTCCAAGCTGATCAACGAGTTAAATTCCTTAACAATTCAACAGGAAACTCATAAATCTAACACTGGAGATTTCAAAAATAGAGCTTTCCAAAATGTAAGTGTGAGAATTAAAAACTTCGCATGATGAACCTATCTCAAAGTGTTCCCACCATAGTAGTTCCAAAATGCATATATCAAAGCGTGGGTATATATCCTTTCTCAACATACAACAAGGATCCCAAACTTGCTTTGCAACATAAATGCATTCTCATTCCACTAATCATGACATCATGAAATTAAGAAAGTGTTTACTAACCCTCTTTATCAGATTCTCTTGTTTATGGTGTTTAATTTCGTTAGTGGATTTATTGACATCTGCATGGATTGATTTAGGATTAACTTTATTAATTACCTTATCAACAGGTTTATATACCATCTTCTTCTTACCATTATCAAGATGGTTGAAGTTTCCAACATTTCTCAACCCGATGTCCACTCACATGACAATGAGTGCAACCATCTCTATTCTTAGGTGAGGTCACTTGTTTGCCATTTCTCGCTTTGCCAATACGAGAATGGTCTTTAGCACCTGTAAGCTACTTCAATAAAGCTTATCTTTTCCAACAATATATAGCACAATGGTTATTCAATCCATAAAACGTACAAAGAGAAAAATGCAACATCTTCTGAATATCAAAACCAAATTTTTTAAATGGCAGAAGTGAATCAGAATTCTTAGAATTCACATTCTTATTGGTGTTTTTTCTAGTGTAAGAACAAGGAGGTGGAATCTCAATACCTCTTTTACATGATTTCTTACAGTGTTCAACATTCCTTCGTAGGAAGGAATTTTGCACTACTAGTGGCCTTGAATCTTGGTTGTTAGAAGTTTGTCCTCTTTCAGCAATGGATGAGCTCTCTCCAACATCAACTTTCTCACTAGCATAACTCAATCCTGCATAATGAGATCTATGCTCTCCCTATATTGGGTTAGCAATGCCTTGACCATTTTTACCAAGGCCCCTTCCATCAAATCTCATTTTCAATAATAGTTTAGATCCAATGCCTTTAGTGTGTTTTTCAAAACTACCAAAAGCAACATCTAAAACTGAAGGGACAATAGTACTACATGATGAACAACTTACAATGCAATTATATGTCATAGTACCTTCATTTGTAGTGGAAGGACTATGTCTTTCTGCACTCTACATCTGTGCCAAGAGCTCATCCTTGGTTTGTAACTCAAATTGCAAGCAAGCAATCTCCTCATCCAAGGAGTACAACTGAGCTCTCAGAAAAGCATTCTCTTCCTGGATGTGTTGGTTAATCGTTTGAAGCTCATCAAGCCTTTCTCTTTTCAAGGCTTTGCCCATGGCTTCCTATTTCCTGCAAACAACCTAATCCCACAAACTGTACACTACAAATGGAATATAAACAAGGCCAATAATTCTATAATATTACAAAAAATTAAACTAAATACAACTGATATCAAATCCACACAATCAGATGCTAACCCAGCACACTAACTGTTCTGATACCAAACTTGATCCATAAACTTGACACTGATTTCCATGCACAAATTTTTTTACAATGGATACTCTTGTCAAACAATCATTTCCCTGATATACTCAAAGGAATTATAACAAGTTTGACCTTTTAAATGTGTTTTTCAAGGTTGATAAATGAATGAAGTGTATTGCAACTCATTCATCAAAACCATTCGACATATTTATAAACCCGAAGTGCTCAATTCTATGTTAAGTTATCATATTTAGCTATTTATGCATTTAGTAGTGATTAATAAAAAAGATTAATCAAAATTTGAAAAAATAATGCACAAATATAAATTACCCATGACAAGCACGTGATAATGGAGATCACCCACTGGTCGGGCTACGTCTTTGGGTTCACTTAGAATACGAACTGATTCATTTCCATGAATTGCAAGTACATGGATAAAATATTACAATTTTCAAATGGACACTCTAAGATTACATACAACTTAGCAACAAAACTTCAAAAAAAATCAGTAGCCACGGATGAACTTTCCACCTTCCTATCACAAAAGCAATCTCGCATTTCTGATGTTCTCCACCAAAAGTTTCCTTTAAGACTTTAAAAATTATCTCAAATGAACTCAAATTAGGAAAATATATATATCAACAGAACTATCTCGAAGTCTAAAATATTTCATCAGTTCACTCTGAAGTCTGAAAAGCTCTCTAAGTCTTTCAAAACTTTGGATATATGCAGATTGATCTCTATATTGGCCATTACACAATCTGTAAAGATTCACTTCAAGGCATTAAAAATAACATCAAACGACCTTAAATCTAGACACTCAATATATGGATGGCACTGTCTCGGAGTCAAACATTTTACTAGTTCACTCTGAACCCTAAAAATCACTCTAGGTGCCTCAAAACAGAGAAAGAGTGCAATCGGGTCCTTTATGCCTTAGCACAATCAGCTGAAACTTGGTGTTCAAATAGCAATTTGTGGCTTTATATAACCATTCACGGTCGTGAGCATAGCGATAATGCTTTATTCTTTTTTCTTGGAGGTCAGGTGCTCAATTCCCAACTTGGCAAATACACGCTCCAAGGATTATCATTATCCCACATTGCTTGGGAATTATCCCACATTACTTGGGATGGCATTGGCGTTGAAATCCTCGAACCTTCGAAAACCTCATACACTATCAAAGATGAAAACAAAACCCAATTTGTTTTTACATGAACTGATTGCCACGTGTCACGTCCTCATTGGTCCACATTTCTACCATGTTATCACTTTGACTAAGTTTAACTACAACTTTGACCAGTCATAACTTTGCATATGGACTCGGATTTGGTTTGTTAAAAACGCATTGGAAAGCTTGCGTCAAGCTCTACGTCATGGAATTGGATTTGAAGCATTCCTTGATGGTCAATTTTTTCAATTGACCAATTTTGACTATTTGTTGACTTATTTTGACCAAAACTTTGATCGATTGCACAAGGAGCATACGAGCTCCATTTTTGAAGTTCCACATACTGTTAGAAAGCTCTTGATGGGTTCTTCATAATGGTGTAGGGCTCGCTCTGATCAGGGACCTTTTCAGAATTGACCTTTGGATCAATTCTAGACGCTATCAACCTGTTTGATTCTAAATTGGCCTTTTTCCAGTGCTAGCAAACTATATCGACCACATAGTACGAACTACATTGGCCAAAAGATACTATGTCAGTGATTTCCCTATTTTCAATTAGATCGGCTCACTACTATGTAGTCGACCACCTCAAGTGATACTATATTGACCTACTACCACGCATTCAGCTTCCTAATTTTTTCTCGCTTGCAAACTGAGTCGACAAGTCTGACTATGTTCTTAATTTGCAATGACTTTTTAACCATTTACCATAAATCTCTTAAGCATTAATTGGTCTAATCTTTTCCTACCCATTACCCCATTCTACCCCTAGTTTACTTTTAAAATTCCAAGGGTCAATTTTGGTGTCTAGATTTTGCATACCATCCAATTTTCTATTTTTAACTTAATTTCAATTAAAAAAATTTAAAATTTTGAAATTAATGTTTTTTTACCTACACTACACCCGTTGCGACCGTTATGCATCCCCTACATCATAGTTGTCATCTCCTCACCATGGTCAGTTTCTAAACTCAAACCAGGGCTTTCAAAGCACTATTTTCTCATAATAGTAAAATAACAAATGAATTGATTTTCACCCTATTTATATTTACTATTCAAAATTATTTACATGTCAAATATTTACAATCAAATTCTATTTTTCGACCATAACTTTGTTTCTACTTGCTCTTTTTATGAACTGCAAGATGTTATGGAACCCTAATGTTATAGAGAATCTTTTCACATATTATATGTATATTTTGTAAAAAAATGATTTTTCGCTAATTTTTACAAGTTTGCCTAATGTTCCCTACATTGGACACCTTCACATTTCTTTCACTTCCTTTCTCTTCTACAACAATAAGGTAAGTAAAGGTATGTATTTTTCAATTTTGTCATTTCATTTATCTTATTCGCTTCTTACTGTAATTTATTTAGCTTCAACATTGTGTTGTTATATTCTTTTTTTCGAAGCACTGTCTCATATTACACCTACGTAACACGTGATGAGCTTCGAGTGGGGCATATGTATACACAATATTTTTGAACTTTATTGATGTTTTATCTCTTGTAGGGACTCATCGAGTCTCAATGTTTGAGTGCATGCCTTAAAGGGTGCACCGAGAAAAAGGTGAGCAAAGCATTGGTGCTTCGTAAGTTTGTTGTCCCCTATACCACCACTTGCAATCAACACAAACCTTATCCTATACACTTCTTTAAACTTTGCCTCCTCCCTTACACACTCCAACCAATTCACCACCTTTCACAGCACCTATCTAAGCCAAAAACTCATTTTGACATTTATCGAACAATGTCGCCCTGGGCCAACCCTGTACTTAAATTAGATTTGCACGTTACAGGGCTTTGTTAGCCTTGCCCGACCAAGTCCGAGACCTAACTTGATTTTATTAATTAACAATATAGAGTCACTTAGGGCCGACACTATCCACTAAATTTTTTGAAAGGTTTAGGATTAGATTCAGCGATATATACACATCATTTTCGTCATTTCAGAGACAAGAAGTTTATATTTGCGCATTTGCTTATCCGCCATTCTAATTGAGGAACATTGCTTAGGTTTCAATACTACACTTGGAGATACAGAGCTTGTCTTATAGAGGTCTTTTGGATGCATAGAGAAGTTGTGTAGCCTAGAACTAACTTATCCTTGTTATCCTTACATACCACAATCACCTCTTGTGAAGCACCTTGGCCAAGGGAGAGATTGAAGCTCAACAGGGTCATCTTCAAATATAAGTATTCCCAACTTTGCTTATCCTTTGTTAAAGTAGATAGATTTGTATTTGTTAGCTTATATGTTTCTCTCTCCATGCATTGGGATTTCCTATACATTGGCCTAAGTATAGATCTTTTAAGCATGTTTAATTTTATGTTTATTACCCCCATTTTGTGCTACAAGCTTTGGTGAGCACTAGGTTTAGATTTTACTTTACTTTGCATTTACTTTGTGAATATAGAAAATATAAGACCTAGCTAGGGTTATTGCATGGTGTTACTTGACTAGAGGCTTTGGAACCCTCTCTAGTGATGTCATTGTGGGAAGAGACCCCTTGGTTAGGTCTAGCAGATCCATCTTGGTCATGATCATGATTGTCTAAATATACCAACAGAAGTGTAAGTGCGATTTATCTTCTCCGAGCTATGATTGATTTGTAAATCAATTGCATTTTCTCTTGCACACACATTGCACTGTGGCGTTGTGGCACTTTAGATTATGCAATATGTGACAAAATAAGCCTTCGGTGGAACAAAATAATAAATGTTGTTTTTATTGACATTGAGTTATTTAAAGCCCTGACTAAGGAAGTTCTACCCATGGTTGCATTTACCCTCTTTGGTGGAACAATCTATTGGATGAGCAAGGCACATGTAATTGTACATAAGTAGAGGATATGCAACCATTTATGCAAGTAAATAAATTGTATGGTGATAGAGGTTGTGTCCAAGTGTTGTTTTCTAACAAAAAATTTTGAGAATCAGTGCAATCTATTTGACAAAGAACCCTCCATATCATATTTGACAAAGAACCTCTCATATTGATGTATAGTATCACTTTGTTAGCTATATGATTGAAAACAAGGTGGTGTTGGAGGGTCAAAAAAATTGAAGAATATTGTTTATTCGTCAACAAACATTACCAATACTAGAAAAAGTTTTCTTAGTGTAGAAGATTAATTAACATGACCCCCCTTCACTATTAAAAGCATATATCTACAACCCTCCATGCAAAGTGTTTAACAAGTGAGATATTGTTAGATATATGATGTGTACTATGCATGATTTACACCCTTTATTTACAATATACTCCGGGATGTTGACTAGGGTCTTGCATTTGGTTTTGGGTCCATATGGTGGTTTCAATGCATGGTTTACAACCCACTATTTCTAAGTCCTTGATGTGTTTCTATTACTTTTTATAACCATTTGGATAGTTTCCCGTTAATGTGCCTAGAAATGTTCGCATATGTAAACATTCAAGGAATGTAACATGTTCCCCATTAATGGGTTAAGAGTAATCCCGGGTTAATACCCACTCACCTCATAGCTCCCTAGTCCCCTCTCCCTGTAAGTTTCTTCAAATTGAACTTTGATAGTGCAAAGCGTGAGAACCCGAGAGCTTCGGGGGTTGAGTGTAGTATTAGGGACTGCATCGAATCCCTTATCCGAGCCTCCTCTGCTAGTCTTCAAAATGGAACGAACAAAGTCATTGTGGATGTTATCCGAAACCGTCAGGGCAAGGCAAGGCGACTGAATAATATCCCCAAAGCGGCATGGCCCCTTTTGGATGAGATGGTGTCATGGTCCATTTCTCATTGCTTTAGGGATGCTACTAAGCAAATAGACTTTCTTGCCAATTGGGACGCTGACCAAGTAGAAAAGGTAGTGACAAAGAATAAGTATAGGTGGTCAGGGCTAGACTTGCTTGATCTTTTTTAATCCACAACCTTCTCATCATTTCACGTATGTTGGTGATTTTGTGCAAATTGTTTGGATCTATTTTATTTATTGGCTTTCATATACTTTGGTGTGTGATAGCGTGATGAGACCACTGACATGGTTGATATGGGTTTTATAATCAATATGGCATGTGGCATTCAACTATTCTCCCCTTTTTTTTGTGTATTGTGATGTAACGGTGGCAATGAACTCAATAGCAAATATCATTACTCTCATCAAACCCATTCTCTTGTTCACCGATTAAGACTAATCTTCTGGGTGTCGAATGTGGAGGTCTCAAAGGCCACTAGGGCCATAATTGGTGATGAATATTTGTATGTTGTTCAGAGGAACATAGCTAATGTAGATTTGGCATCCATCTTTACCAATAATTTGTTGCATCATGTTAAAAATATTGAGGTGAGAAGCTTTGTGGTGGAGACATTGGTTTCGAAGGAAATTTGAGGTGGTTTGGTCGATTGGTTAAATCAATTCCCAGAGGCGATTGGCATGCCCTTTTCTCTAATTTGCAGTGCTCGAGTCGGTTCCCCTATCTATTTTTCACGAGTTGAAATCTCACTTTGTGAATTTGCTTGAAGTTGTGAAGGCGTTGATGGATGGTCCTTTGGGCATCACACCCCTCGCCCCCCCCCTCTGCGTTCTCCATGGACGGAAGGTTGGAACCGCTGTGCTCTCTAGGTTGGTACATTGATCGTTTGATTGAAAGCTCTTGGCTTCAACAACACAACTCTTATTGGTTTTATGCGCCAATAAAGGTGTGGTGACAACTATGGAGATGACGACGCCCAAAATCTCTCACAAAGGTAGCTCAATGGTTTTCAAGGTTTGGTTTCTTGGGTTATGCAAAGACACCTGCAATCTATGATGGAAGCAATTGGTCTGGGAAGTGTGTTTATTGCAGCAAAATGCAATAGGATGGGAAAGGCCCTTTTGTTGGTTTAGGTCCACCTTACAAACTGGTTTCTTTCTTTTCTATTGGTTGCTACTTTTATCAATTTTTGCTCTACATGTAATTCAAAGTTTGTCCTTCATTTTGAATGCACCCCCTTCGGGATTTACTTAAAGCTGGTTGTTTCCATCTCTTCCCAAAACACCATCCATGTTTTGTTTTTTGCACCTTTCTTTGTACAGATAAGGACCCTTCCCCTCAATATCTATCCAAAAAAAAAACGTAATGTAAACAATTGAGTTGATAGAACACAAAGAGATGGTTATGTTGGATTTTCTGTCAAATGGTTTTCCTTGATTAAAATATTGCATATGTTCTGTTACATTTTTCTTTTATGTTATAGCTTAAAATTTGGTTAACATTGCTTCCCCTTTACCCTTAAAAAGTTTATCGATCCATTTATCTAGATACCCAATAAGCAAGAAAGAAATCATGTTGAATTATTCAAAGCACAATCATGACAAAAACAAATACATATGACATTAAATGCGATGAACTCGAAGTAAAAATAATAGGGCTTTCATAATGGATCTCTAGGTTCAAATCACAGTTGACATCCGACTTTCTAGGTGCAGCATATGCCAGAAGGGGCCCAGGTACAAGTCCTGGGTGATTTTGCAGTGAACATATTTATCCTTTAAGCAGAAATACAAAAGATTTATCACTTTGCTAAAGAGACATTGGAACAAGAAATGCGTTTTTATTTCCTCTTTTTGGGCTGTAATTTCCAACAATCTACCTTCCTTAGAATCTACTTCAAAATTTCACGACCGTTGACCATCCAACTCTAGAGACTGAAAAACAGTTTCAATCGTTGTTTGATCAAACATTACCCATTAATGCATGAACATGTACCATGTTAAATAGAAGTCGTGCAAAGCAGACAATGGTTGATCAAACACATTCAAAACAATAAAATGAGATATCCAACCGCATATGCAAGTGTAAGCACCCCGTGTTTGTCCTCATATCACATGTTAAAAACACCCTTAGGCCACACATAAATTTGAATACAAAGATTTGATTCTTTAATGCTAAACTTCTAAACCAAGCAATTTGGAACAAAATAAAAAAATTAATGCATCTCTGGATCCAGCTGAATATTGACGTACCTGTTCATTAAAATACCTCACATAAATTTGAACATAAACCTTCGTTTCTTTAATGTAAAGAGATATATCTTCTAAAGAAAGCAATTTGGAACAAAAACAACAAGAATGTAACTTGGATTCAACTGAATATTGGCACAAAAGCTTGGCCAGAACTTTTCAAAATAGTTTCATTACATTGCTGGTACGTGAAGTTATCTGATTTCCAACTTGCCAAAACATTTCCAACAATATCATGGCATCTAAATCTAAAAATACGTAGCGTGATCCAATACCCCATATATCTCCTACAATCTTTTCCAGCGGACATGATATATCTAAGATATAATTTGATTTTCAGGTATGGCATCTGGACATGATCCAATTGCCTGAAGCCAGTAATGTTGATCTATCTCAGCCTATAGGGAGTATTATATGGTTTTCCTGTCAGCGATGTACATTCATGTAAATACTTTGTAGAGCCTGTTTAATGATAAATGCTTGCAGCTTTAAACAATCTTGTGGACTCAGCTATGCACCTGTAACAAAATTAACGAGCTTAGATGACACTTCTCACACACTAGCACATTTAAGGCATAGTTGAAATTTTGCATATGGTTATTCACCTGCAGGCCTTGATTTCCACATCCAATCCTGTTGTGCAGACAAGCTCTGCTGCCAATGGAAACAGGGTGAAACTTCAGCATATGTTCATTACCAAGTAGGCTCAATGTATACCATAGGTGCAGAATAGTTATGATATGCTGTACAGATTATAAAAACACGCAAACCTGTTGCATAAATTGATGTGGTGCACTGCTAGAATCATTTGAGCCCGGTAAATGTCCATAATTGAGATTCTACATAAATGAAGGCATCCAGTTGTACAGATGTCAGCACAAGCGAAAAAAGGATAAGAACAAGATAAACCAGAGAAATTATCCTAGATTTTTAAATTCTATCAAATGAGGACAAGATTGGCTCAAAACAGGGGAGGCAATTTTCATTTACCCAAACATTTAAAGTTATTCTTCCAGGACCAATCTTGAATAATTTCAGTTGTTTGTGTCCAGCGTAAGTGACATGCAGATAATAAGGTTCATAATTACCACCAAGCAAAAGTGATTGTACATATAATTCGTATCTTACTTGATATACATTATTCTCATACTCTTCGTAATCATGTGCATTTTTTTGCAAGTGTGACCAGTTTGAATTACTTCAATCAGTATCAAAGCATTCAGTTCTGAGTCAAATGGGATGCGCTAAAATGATAAATCGTCAGGGCTTTCATAGCAGAGACCCGTGTTCAAATCTCAAGGAGAGATGTTAAATGCTAAAATGTCCAATGTTGAGTGTTGAAATTGGGTAAAACTACCCAAATCCAATTCTGGGTGTGGCCTATCCCAACGGACGAGGCAAGGTGCAAGCCCTGGTTGAACTTTACGGAAGAGATACCCCACTTGTGGCACCTAAGCCAAAGGACAACCCTTAAGTGTAATTTACCAAAATTTAAAAAAAGGGCATTCAGTTTTGAATTTAAAAAGAGAAAACAAAAAACTCCACTTTCCATATTTCTGTAACCCTTTGTATTTTACTGCCCCAAAGTTTGTGACAAATCTGGGCTGCTTCAACGAGTATGCTGAGTAGACCAATCAGCAATTCAATATTGGATTGAAAAGAACACAAAAAAACTCCAAATTTTCACATATGTACGGTGAGTAGACCGATCAGCATCCACTGAATGCCTGCTAGCTTGAGGTTGGCAGTTTGAAACCTGACCCCCAGAGGTCTCCCTGACTCCAGGCCAAGTTTATAATGGTAGCTAACTGGAATCAAACCCCTAACCAAGGGCAATATAAGGATGGAGACATAACCGATTCCCATGAATAGCAAAATAAACAAAAAACTCACTCTCAGCACTTCATTTTCCGAAAGTCTTTGCATTGGTACAGCCTGTTCTGTTCTTTCAGATTCTGCAATCCCATTTCCTGTTTACCTATAAATTTCTCATTTGAAATTTGATTTTGGCTTGTAGATGAAATAACAAGCCAAAATCAAATTTGATCAGGGATGTTCCTCTACAAAAAACAGCTTGTAAATTATGGGCATCGCATAGATAACACCCAATAGCTAAGAAGGGCCTAAAATGCATGACACCCAAACCACGACCAATATTAGCACCAGGGAGTATACTAACTCATCAACCTCAGGAACTTGCACCCCAAATCCTGATTCAGGATTGGCAAAGCTTTTGGAGTGGGTAATGCCGCATAAACAACCTTTCTCACATTTGGCAAAGCTTTTGAGTTGGTAATGCCTCGTAAACAACCTATTTCTCACATTTGTTATTAGCACAACCCAGATACAAACGAGATTATGTCTAACCAAAAGGTTAAAATTTGAATAGGTTCACTATTTTATTAGTAATCAACCGAGGCCTTCTATGAAGCAATGAAGTAGTTTCACAGACATATCAACAAAAGCTGATAAAAACTGAAATGGTTGATACCAGTAGTCCTAATCTAGAAATATTTCCTCAACAAAGATAATGATATAAAATTTAACAGCAACACAAACCATGCCCTTAACTTGACCAAGTTAAGGGCAGTGCGATTAAAACAGAAGAAAAAAATATCAGTCTAACAAAAGGTTAAAATCTGAATAGGTTCACTATTTTATTAGTAATCAACCGAGGCCTTCTATGAAGCAATGAAGTAGTTTCACAGGCATATCAACAAAAGCTGATAAAAACTAAAATGGTTGATACCAGTAGTCCTAATCTAGAAATATTTCCTCAACAAAGATAATGATATAAAATTTAGCAGCGACACAAACCATGCCCTTAACTTGACCTAGTTAAGGGCCGTGTAATTAAAACAGAAAAAAAAACTAACAGTCTAACCAAAAGGTTAAAATTTGAATAGGTTCACTATTTTATTAGTAATCAACCGAGGCCTTCTGTGAAGCAATGAAGTAGTTTCACAGGCATATCAACAAAAGCTGATAAAAACTGAAATGGTTGATACCAGTAGTCCTAATCTAGAAATATTTCCTCAACAAAGATAATGATATAAAATTTAACAGCGACACAAACCATGCCCTTAACTTGACCCAGTTAAGGGCAGTGTGATTAAAACAGAAGAAGAAAATATCACTCTAACAAAAGGTTAAAATCTGAATAAGTTCACTATTATATTAGTAATCAACCAAGGCCTTCTGTGAAGCAATGAAGTAGTTTCACAGGCATATCAACAAAAGCTGATAAAAACTGAAATGGTTGATACCAGTAGTCCTAATCTAGAAATATTTCCTCAACAAAGATAATGATATAAAATTTAACAGCAACACAAACCATGCCCTTAACTTGACCAAGTCAAGGGCAGTGTAATTAAAACAGAAGAAAAAAATATCAGTCTAACCAAAAGGTTAAAATTTGAATAGGTTCACTATTTTATTAGTAATCAAGCGAGGCCTTCTATGAAGCAATGAAGTAGTTTCACAGGCATATCAACAAAAGCTGATAAAAACTGAAATGGTTGATACCAGTAGTCCTAATCTAGAAATATTTCCTCAACAAAGATACTGATATAAAATTTAACAGCAACACAAACCATGCCCCTTAACTTGACCAAGTTAAGGGCAGTGTAATTAAAACAGAAGAAAAATATATCAGTCTAACCAAAAGGTTAAAATTTGAATAGGTTCACTATTTTATAAGTAATCAACCGAGGCCTTCTACGAAGCAATGAAGTAGTTTCACAGGCATATCAACAAAAGCTGATAAAAATTGAAATGGTTGATACCAGTAGTCCTAATCTAGAAATATTTCCTCAACAAAGATAACGATATAAAATTTAACAGCAACACAAACCATGCCCTTAACTTGACCAAGTTAAGGGCAGTGTAATTAAAACAGAAGAAAAAAATATCAAATAAAAAAATTACAATATAAATTCAGGATGAGGAAAAATTCCAACAAAAACTATTAGATAAACAAGGAATCCATGGTGTTGGCAATTTAATCTCATCTTTCACTTCCCCTTACAAAAGACAACAAATGGTTTACATAAGTAAAACTACAACCAGTTTACCTGAAACCTCATCCAACACCTGCTAAATCTAAGAAAAATGAAAAAGAAAACTCAAACCAAAACATAAGCATCACAACCTAGAACAATGATCTCTGATGGAACAGGAAACCAAGGATACTCTATAATACAATCAGATGGAAACTATCAACTCATAGCATCCACATTATATAAAAAAGATATAGGAATTATTAACTTGCTACATCTATTTTATATGCCTCAGACAATGGAACAAAAGGGCAAGTAGACACAAAGCTGAAATCCCAAAACATCAGCTCTAAGTTGTGAACAAAAAGCTTAAAACAGTTGGGTGAATTCATTGCAATGACAGAATAATGTTCTACCATCAATTACAAAATTAATATAAATCATTTCGAGGGGGATTTAATAGACCTTTCACACGACTCAACAGGAACGCAAAGAATAACAATTCCCTTTAAGCTCACAACATCAAGCATATATAGGCATTCTAGTTTTTCCACAGATATCAATTTTTTTACTATTGAATACATTTTCTTGAGAAAGTCGGATAATTGACTTCATGCACTTTATTTGGAGGTGACCAGTTTTACTGCTTCCATGCCTGAGGAACTAAAGTGGCTTCATTCTGAACTGTGAGAAGAGGATGATTCCTTTTATTGGTTCCACCATGAGTCAGTGGGAACATATTTCAAATCTTAAATGTCTTTGTATCAAAGGAATAATTGTTTTATTATTTTCCAAATATTCTGCATGTAAAACAACAAAACAAAAGGACACTTACAGTTGACAATGAAGGTTGCACAAGTTGCTGTGGTTGCTGTAGTTGAGGCTGATGTTGTTGTGGCTGATGTAGTTGTGGTTGCTGCTGTAGCTGATGCTGCTGTTGTTGCTGGGGCTGCAGTAGTTGAGGCTGCTGTATTTGCAGCTGAGGTTGAGGCTGTAGTTGCTGTTGTTGCTCATATTTTGTCAGTTCATCCGGCTTCTCCCACTTCCAATCAAAATGGAAATTTTATCAGAAAATAGACTACATGTAATTCAAGCAGGATCAAAGGGTATAAAATGCTATTACAATCAAAGACTATAAGACAGCATATCATATCCTAAGCAAATGATAACAAATTAACTGAAAAACATGGTGACAGCTGAAAAAGTTGCATAAACAGAATCTGTAACAGCTGTCACAAATTTTCAAGTGAAAGTTAACAAGATTTGATATAAAGATGGCCTTCACTACCTTGCTTTCACCTGTTACACTATTATAATAATATTTGTAACCTTCTGGAGAAGTATGCTCTGTCCAGACACAAGTCATAGAAGCCGGATTAGGAGCACTAACAGGTACCACAGCTGCAGCAGTTTTGGCTTCAGCTGTCACAGAAAGTGGGCTGGTAGAACTAGTTGTCGCTATTGATTGTGGCTGTGCTGAGAATGTCCAAGGCTATATTAACAGAAAATAACAATGTTAATATTACACTGCATTAAGAGTCCTGAATAAATCAGCATCATATACAAGAGACTTTTAAATAAAAGTTTACGTCAGCATTGATAAATAAGTATTAAACACAGTTTTAACTCCTCCCAACTAAGTCTTAGATTCATTACTAACTTGCTGCAGTCCAGCTTGCTGCGTTGGAGTCACTTGATAATAAGCCTGATCAAGAACAATTTTTGTTAAGACATTTGGCATGCATGCAACTAGGATGAATCATTACATTTACTAACAGAGTTTATTCAGAACCTGTTGTTGCTGAGGACGCATCAGGAGAGGTTGCTGCTGGGATTGATTTGTTGACTGCGCTAAAGGTGTCTGAAGCTGCTGTTGAAATGAAGGATGCTGCTGTGACTGAATATTGCTCTGCACAGCAAGTGGCTGTTGTAATAACTGACTAGTGGGCTGCTGTTGTGATAATTGTTGCGCTTGCTGCTGCTGTTGGTGCTGCATACCAGGCAACGGCATGCTAGGAGTAATCTGCTGAAGAGAGGAGGCAGCAGGTTGTTGGATTTGAGACTGAGAAACAGGCAAATGTCCATATCTGGATGGTTGTTGCTGTGAAGCTGGTACATGACCAAATGGAGGTTGTTGCACATGTTGCTGTGAAGATTGCAACTGTTGACCATACTGTTGCAAAGACTGCTGAGCCTGTAACTGTGAGTGAAATTGTGGGGGTTGTTGAGGATGTGGTTGTGAGGGTTGCACCTGGTGACCATATTGTTGTAAGGATTGCTGAGCCTGCAATTGTGATTGAGATTGTGTGGGCTGTTGATTATGTGGTTGAGAAGATTGCACATGGTGACCATATTGTTGCAATGACTGCTGTGAAGCCTGCAATTGTGAATGAGATTGTGTGGATTGATGTGGATTTTGGAATAGGGGTTGCAACTGTTGCTGCATTTGATGTGTCTGCTGCACTGGTGGTATCCAACCTTGTACTTGTGTTTGATGCTGTGCAGAAGATGAATTATAACCCTATCCAGAACAAGATCCAACACATCACTCACCATAAGCAAAATACTAGCAAAAGTATTCATACAGGCACCTAAAAGATGAAATCCCTTGTCTTGATGAATGATTAATACTTCAAAATGTGGATACCAATACCAAGAACAGTAATAATATCCAAAAAATACCTGCTGCTGAGAAGGGGTAATCATCCTTGCAGGACCACCTACCGGAGCAGGTGCATGAAGAGACCCATCAATCGGACCATTTACTGAGTTCTGGGAACCACTGATCGGTCCAACCTGGATATCAAGCAACACCACATGCAGTCCCAGTTTCAAACAATAAAAGAATTCTACTCACAAAAATGAACGGCGGCAACACAATCAGCAAGGTGAACAACAGTCTTACCAATGGTGAGTGTCCTCCAACAGATCCTGATCTTCCACTAGGAGTTGATGGCCTACCATAAGGATGCGACCCAGCTTGTGGAGATGGGATTCTCATATTTGCTACACCCATGGGCCGCCAGTTTCCAGGTACACCCCGTCCTGCTGTGTGCCCTCCACCACTCAAAGTAGGCCTTAATGAGCAACAACACAGATTAAGTCACAAATTAAAGATATACTAGTTCAAATATCCAACTTGAATATACCAGTTTGAATCTCCAACTTAATAGGCAAAGGTTTTGACAGCTTACCTGGATCCATAGGGCCTCTGCTGCTCAGCACCAAAGCCTGGACCTCCAAACATAGGGCCATTTCTGGATAATAGAACATCAAAAATTGATCCAGCAAATAAATTAGGAATACAAAACACACTCCAAGAAACATTATAACATAACATGTTTTAGGTGGCAACAATAAGATAGGACTGAACCTTGCGTCTCCAACTTTAGGCCTTTTAGGCTCTGCAAAACGTACAGTCAAAGGTTGATTGCATCCCTAAAAGACACACAAGAGCATTATTGTACTTTCGTTGACTCACATTTGTCAAATATATAAAAAAGAGCGTCCATGGAAAAAAGAGGAATCATTTCAAAACAGTGCATTTACCTTCATTGTAAACACTCCATGTAATTTGCTAATAGCTGCTGCTGCCATTTCTCTGGATGGGTATTTAACAAATGCACACCCTGTACAAATTACACAAGCAGTTCCCAAGTCGATGTCAACCCTAAATAGCTTGATATGAAACAAACAGTTGAAAAATAGTAAAATCTGACCCACCTCTGCTCTGCTTCTGTTCATCTTTCATGATATATATGTCATCGACAGGGCCAAACTCAGCAAAAATCTGTCATGTCATAATTAAATAAATTAATTTTTAGTGTAAAACTAGATTTGAAACTAATCTCATTTAAAATCTCAGAAATTCAACTACCTCCATTGCCCATTGCCCGTTAAACTAAAACATGCAGAAGGACTTCATAAAGATGGCCAGTCCACTACAGGGCAAATTCACAAGAAACAGGATGTACCAAGAATACTTTCAACTCACTCAACCCATATGTGGACAGCAAAAATGGAAAAAACGTGATGTATTTAACAAAAGATTTATAAACTGCACATAAACTAAACATTTGATGTAAACTACTGATTACTGATGCTGATACACAAATAACATTCACTAATCAATCACCTCTTCAATTTCCTTTTCTGTTGCTAGTTTATTTAACGAGCCAACAAACAATTTATGCTCCATTGTACCTAACATAAACATGTACATTTAGAATCAGCATAAACAATGGAGATATCTTTCAGTTAATTTACACCAATGTACCCAATAAAAAATATGTATTGCAAATAGAGGATTTATGTATGCCAAAAGATAGCAAGAAGTAGAAAGCCATACATAAAAATCATATATGAGTACACTTACAAATGCGGTACGAAGTACGCAAGTGGTAAGACGTACACAAGCATATTAATGCACCCAAAAATATAAAACATGATAACCAATAGAATCTGCATCAAAGCTTCTGTTTTTCTATAGATTTCAAGTTAACGGACAGAGAAATTACCAAGCTGTTCACGATCACCATCAGCAAATTTGACCTGTATAGGACTCACTCCCTGAAGAACAACAGCATATAATCAAATATCAAAAGTAAATTTAATTTATCTAAAATTGCCTTGCATGTGAATTAACAAGTGCCATTTTTCAAAATCAGTAACTCACCCCAAGTAATATGCGCTGATTGTGAAGAGCATTGATGGCTCTCTCTGCCTCTACAACAGTTGCATACTTAACAAAACAGCAGCCTGTGGCAAGTTTAATATTTGACATTCAGAAAAACCTGTTAATTTATTGAAGGGCACTTGGTACAACAGATTTATGTTAGTTGAATGTTAAAAATATAAAGCATCCATTCTAACAGACGACCATGATTCTAACAAATATTTAATCTGTTCAGAAGTACTATGACAATAACAATGAGTAAAAATCTACAAGCTGGATTTTGGTAAAGCTTTCTGGAAACAAACAAAAAACTGTTCCTGCACCAATGGATGGTGCTGGTCTTTATTGGCCTTCAAGACATGTTGACACCTGTTCCTCAAGCACACATAAGCAGTGGCCAGCATGCTTATAGTGTGTGTTCATTGTTTAGCAGTGCCACATGGTTCACATGTATCACCTGTTTCTGTGTAAGACTCCTCCGACCAATTCTTCTTCCAGTCTGGTATAGTTAGGTTTCTATTTTTCTACGGATGTATTTTCAATCAAAAGATGTATCATCAGATGTTTTGGTCACCCTTATTCTGGTTCATGTTTCGGTTTAGACCAGCCAGTCATAATTTCGCCTGCCTTTTTTGCTTAGTGCCTACTCTTGGCATCTAGTTTATTTTTGTCAAGAAAATGCATGGCAATTCTCAAGATCCTCTTTGTCTAAAGGTTTTAGCAGATTTTGAAGAAATGGGCAGTGCCATATAGCAGAATATATTATGGACAACTTTTAATTGTTTACAGGCTCTGTTTTGGCAATACGTTGTTGCTTTTTATTCTTAGTTTCTCAGGTTGGGGCCCCTGATCCAACCCCCTTTTACTGAGCTAAAAAATCAAAACATGAATTTTGTTCTCAAAAGTTCACAGATTCAGATGATTATATCCATGTCAGTAACTTCCAAGCGTCCCTTATCCTGAGACTACAAAAGCCAAGTATATATATTACCTGTTTAACACATTATAGTTAAACATCACTTCAGTATAATGCTGGAAAATTATCCTAGGCATAAAATATTCCCAAAAACTGCACAAATTCCTTTTGTTTTTTATAAAGTTTGTACCAACATGCTCAAACTTGCAACTCCCAACAGAAGTATGTGCATTCTCATATTAGAATACCATGTCAACCCATGTAAAATCTAATAAATTCTTGCAAACTCTTAAGTCAAGCTAAGAAGTGATCTCAAAGCATGCCACAAGTAACTTCTATATCAAGAAGCATTTTGATAAAGATGCTCAATGTCTCGTGAGATTCAAAGTCAGTGCATCTATGTAGGAAATAAAAACTTCATAAAGATGTTCAAAAAATTCTGATACTAGCAGATGGGGTTGTTATCAAATACATGACATGGATGTGTGTGACCATCATTAACATGTGTGAAAATAGTGAAGCATCCATCACAATGAGTGAAGAGAAAGTTGTAAGGAAGCATGTGTGAACACACATTGGGACCAACGAAGACTCTAGTGTATGACTCACTCCAAAAGAGCTTTATGTCTAGGCATGAAAGGTGCCCTACCTGGCCCCTTCTCAATAATCCAACCATCTCTTCAGAGACACCTTTTGAGAATCTTTGCCGAGCTTTAATCTGTTACATCATTTGAGTGAGCTTAGACCCCCTCAATCATATTGGGTAAAAACAATTTTGATCCATACAAGACCATGCAGACCATTGCCCATTATTTCCATACAGCGTAGAATACATGCCATTCACATTTTTCACGTTATTATCATGGAAATAAAAACTGCAAATCCCAAGTTGCAGGGCACATAGCTTTTCCATAAATATCAGGTACGACATTACACCATCCATTGCAACTTCGTCTCTCATATTGTCAATATAATTCCAAAATAACACATCCATTCTCGGGTTAAAAGTGCCACAAGTAATAAGATTCATCTCATTCTACAATGGCCCTGGTTAGGGTCAAACAACCAGCTAAATCAAGATGAACATCATTAAGTTCTGGCCTATTCTACCAAAAAATCTGCTACCTTCTAATCCTCAATATATTAAGAATATAAAGAATTTTCAAATATCCAAAAAAAAGGATTCCACTTGGAATAATCAGCCTCTTCAGACAGAATGAACGAGATTTAGAATCCTTGTAGTTTTCCAAATTCTCCACAGAAATAATTAATACTTTTTCCAAATTTTCAACAAAAAACAGATCCTATTTGTTAATATTGTAAATTTATAATCACTAAGAAAGATTTGTGCACAAATTAGATAGCACTTGGATTAGGAAATAGATACCCTGTAAACAATTCATTAGTGATATTAATTTTAACCATACGGGCAATTTTAGACATCTCGTGTGTCTGGATAAATACAGGAAATGTAATGCCCGCTTGGTTCAAAATAAGTATTTGCTTGTCTTATTAAATCGTTAAATATGTTTATGTGATTAATGCAAACTGCTAGTGTTCTGGACTAAGTCATGTTACTCCAACAAATAGTAAGGTATTTCAGTATCAGATACTCTCTGATACAATATTTTTGAGCTTGTCTTCTGACTTTGTTAACAAAAATACTTGTTTTGTTCCTGTTCAAAATAGATACACTAAAACAGAAAACATCAATGTATGGTAGGAAGAGACCACAAGGTCAAGGGCATGCATTGTTACCGAGTCTGGAAATCTGGTTCCGTTTGGGAGTGCAAAAAAAATCCGAAAAATCCAGAATTCTTGGAAAAGTTCGGAAAAAACTGGTACAGAATATATGTGTGCGCGTGCAAATGGTTGGCCGGTTATTAAAGTTAAAAATCAAGTCCCAAAATTAAATTTTAAAACCTGAAATCTAAATAGTAAAGACTAAAATAAGTTCCATGTTGAGAAGTTAAATCAGATTGACTTGAAGTTTTTAAGAGGTATAATCCTTAACACACTGCTGCAAATTATATTAAGACTTTAAGTTTCCATATTTGTGCAGCATATAGCATTCACGTTTAGATTTTTCATTTCTTCAACTTCAACATATTTTTACAAATAGACTAGAAGGTTAAAACATTGGCCTTGGAAATTCAAGATATCCATGTACACTGAATGTTGTGCGCGAAAAACCACCTCCCCAATGCTTGTGCAACAATCTGTCACTTTGTGCTACCATAAATCATGAGTAGCATTATCAAATAAATTTACAGCCTATACTGATAAATACAAATTTCTCAAATACATCAATTGTGAACACATGATTCTCCAATAACATCCGAATAAAGAGGAGATAAAGAACAGAGCTATAAGAGAAACAATACGGTCCTAGTTTTTAGCCATTTCAGTGTATGACGAATTATTAAAAGGTCACAAAATGGACACTACAAGAGTACATCATGCACCCCCCCAATGCACCTTGTGCAATAATCTGTCACTTTGTCCTACCATAAATCATGACTAACATTGTCAACAAAATTTGCAGCCTATACTGATAAATACAAATTTCTCAAATATGTCAATTGTGAACACATGATTCTCCCAATAACATCCGAATGATGTGGAGATAAAAACAGAGCTATAAGAGAAACAATATGGTCCTAGTTTTTAGCCATTTCAGTGAATGGTGAATTATTGAATGGTCACAAAATGGACACTACAAGAGTACATCATGCACCTCCCCAATGCACCTTGTGGAATAATCTGTCACTTTATACTACCATAAATCATGAGTAGCATTGTCAAAGAAATTTGAAGCCTATACTGACAAATACAAAATTCTCAAACACATCGATTGTGAACACATATGGTTCTCCAATAACATCCAAATGAAGAAGAGATAAAGAACAGAGCTATAAGAGAAACAAAACAGTCCCTAGTTTTTAGCCATTTCAGTGTATGGTCAATTATTGAATGGTCAAAAAATGGACACTACAAGAGTACATCAAAAAAGATCCGTCTTCCACACCTTGTGGTACAAAGCAAGCCAGTAACTTCACTTCCAAGATTTGAAACTACAAATATCCATCAGCTAAGCAGATGGAGATGGGTCAAAACAAATCATTCATTAAAATGGTAGGTATAATAGTGAGGTTCCTCCTCGTGTTTGTGTTGAAAGAGTTGAGGAATTTTGTGAGATGCAAATAAGTTCTGAAGAATTAATTATAGCGCTTGGCAAAACAAAGGCGAGTAAGGACATCTCCTCCCAATGCTAACCCTACACAACTAGTAAGATCCAAGGGCTCATCACCAAGGATCAACAGTCTTTCCGACTTGCATCAGCCCATGCCCTGAGGGGTTTTGTTCCCCCACATGACTATTTCATAGAAACTGAGAGACACAACTCCTAGTATAGGGGATGCTTCTCAGTTACAAAGATGCATCTTGGAGACACCAGACAGGAACGGACGTATCTAGAGTCTCGAAGACTTCGTTTAGTGCTCAAGAAAAAGGTGAACCTTCTAAACTTTTTCATATCAAATTTAAGATTAAGAAGATGAAAGCAGATGCTCTCTTTAATTCTTGCTCTCAAGAAAACTTGATAAGAAAAAAGCTGATAAATAAACTTGGGTTGGAAGCAAATAACCATCCTAATCCTTATGCTCTAGGATGGGTGAAACAAGGAGTGGAGATGGAGGTTTCCAATCCATGCAAAGTCAAATTTGCAATAAGTGAACATTTCATTGACAAAGCTGTGGCGGATGGTGTACCTCTTGATGTTTGTGGCATAGTCTTTGGCCGTCCCTACATGTATGTGTGTGATGCTATCTTCATGAGAACGGTGAATTAGTGCTTGGTTGTTCAAGGATAGGAAAAGCTACATTGTCAAATCCTATGAAGGGAAATCAGACTTCTCCTTGGTAAGTACCACTCAAGCTAAAAAGATGTTGAATGCTAGTGGCAAGTTGCCTTTCCTCCTTTTGAAAGATAAGGGGATAGGATACTTTGCATGGCATGTCTAATAACAAAGAGCAAAAGTTACTACTGGGTTGTCCTAGATTCAACCCTTTATCAGCCTTCGTTAACGGAAGGCAAGGATCCATGCAAGGGGAATGAAAAGGTGAATGCAGTAGCTCACAATGCTGAAAAACATTATCTAACAAATACTCCTCCAAGAGAAGGTAAGGAAACGGAGGGAAAAAATTCTCATTTACAAAGTTCTAATTGGAGAGGTATGATCCGAATTTTGGATCTAGTATGTTAGATATGTCAGCAAGTTAATTCCACTATTCTCATTTATGCAATAAATGCTTGTAAGACATTCTTGAATACAATTCAAGTAAAAATCTCAATTACAAAGATACATGAGGCATTTATAGAGTGAGAGGAAGGCTTAGAAGAATCCAAACACTTTGGAAGTAGCCCTGTGCTTTGACACAGACACCATGTAAGGGCTTTTCAAATATTATCAAAGAAATCTGTGGCAGCACTGTGATTTGTCAGAGAATCACGCGACCCAAGTCCTTTGAGTCACAGTTGCAAACATGGTTCAATTTTGGACTCTCTGTTGGTTCAGTAGTTCTCTTGGGATGTTTTGTGTACCACCTATTGCTGAGTTCATATATTAATATAGGCCCCTGGGATAAGGAGAGGCATTGAAAGGAAGTGAATTCATTTTGGTTCAGTAGTGCAACTCAAATGTGGAGTCCATTCATCAATGAGGCAGTGTGAATTGTATCTTTGTCCATGAAGGCCACTTGATGGCAGTAACTCTGCACTTAAGAATTATACAGTAGAAAGAGGAGTTAGCAACTCATTCTGCAGCAGTTTTTCCCAAGTTCGGTTTCTCTAGGCTAAACTATTATGTGTTGTGTTTTGTTGTGTTATTTCTACTTGCACTTTATTTTAGTCTATCTTGTTCACTGCACCTTATATCTCTGTCTAGTAAGAAAAGTAGTGCATAACAGTGAAGAAACAATCATGTATATGTTAGGAGGTTTGAGGATCCATGTTGGTGGATCTTGTTGTGCAATGTCTATGCAGATTACAGATCACACATTTAGCCCTTTGATAGTGATTGATGATGACAGAGAGAATTACTCTGGCCCAGGCCTTGATAGAGACATATGGTGGACTAACATCCAGTCTTTCCAACTTGCATCAGCCCATGCCCTGAGAGGTCTTGCTCTCCCACATGGCTATTTCATAGAAATCAGAAGACATCTCCTGGCATATGGGATGCTTCTTGGGTACGAAGATGCGTCTCGAAGATGCAAGAGAGGGACGAGGACGTCTCCAAAGTCTCAGAGACTTCATTTGGAGTCTCTCGTGTCTCTTGGAGGTGTCTCCTCCAAAAATTCATGTCTCCTAGCCTTGAAATATAAAAATTATTTTATTTTATTTTTTAATCAATGAACTTAACTTTAAAACATAAATGTGAAGTTGAATAATAAAAAACTTAGAAAATATCCTACAGCAGCTCCAGTCATTTCATTGTTCTCAATTTGCAGCCAAAAATACAGAATACATGGGTACCTTTGACCACATGGGTTGGGGCTTTACTCCTTTGAGTTTACCTCCCCTCATTTATTTTCATTACTACAGTTCTTTATATATAGTTAGATTATGATCCTAACATCCTTTTACCCTTTCACTTATTGTAATCAGTTGTATTCTACAGGTCCCATTGACCTACTCTTGGTCATTTGTGGACATCAATATAATTTCTTTCTCCCAAGTTCTACCACCAGAAGTGAGGTAAGACCAAGGTTCCATGTAGGTGAGGAAGTTGAGGTTTTCATTTCTTTCAGTTTTTCTTTTAATTTTAAACAGCCAGTCAGAAGTTGACAGAGGTGGGCAAACAAAAGATGTTCAGGGAAATCCTGAACTAATTTAGTTTCAGGTCACTAACTCAAATGAAAATTCAGAGATAACAAAATAATTTAGCAACTACATTCATTGGGATAAGTAAAGATCCAGCCAAATATTACTCGATTCAAGAACTAATTTAATTGTAATGCTAGTGAATAGTTTCTACGCCCATGCACCCTCCTTAAAGGTTTAAAAGAAGATTAACTTAAGACCCTTTCCATGCTTTTGTATTGCATGCATTTGAAAATTAATGTTAGCAGCACCCAGTCCTGGTCTGAGAAGATTGTGCCCTATTTCAGATTTCTAAATATTACCCTATTTATCAAACTGCTTCTATCTATGAAGCCCCCCATATTATTAGCCAACACCCAAATTGTATCCTTAGCCTTCTAAGTAATACGTTACACATTCTCCATTAACTGACTAAAAAATTCATTTTTGTAACAGCTGCACATGTAAGATTGGAATTCTATGTCAAAATAGCATGGATGACCATTGCCACATCCAGCACACATCAATCTTGAAGGCAATACAAGTTTTATTTGTACCATTTTACAACCAGATGATTTGGCTATTCTTGGATGTGGACCAAACAAAGACCAATAAGATTGGCATTCTATGTCAGAATAGTATGGATGACAATAGCCACATCCTACACCCATCAATCTTGAATGCAATAAAATATTTATTTATATCATTTTACAACCAGTTGATTTGGCTAATTTTAGATGTGGATCAAACAACGTCCTGGTCTCTTCCATATCATACAAAGTCTAGTTAGTACAGTAAAATCAACAAACCTGCAGTAAACAGTAACTTCCAGCTAAATGCCTAACAAAGAAACACAAACTTCTAACCCATACACATGAGGACACAAGTCACTAGCTACTCCATTGCTGCAAATAGTAAAATATAGAAATAAAGGTAGTTTTTTAAATGAATACAAAGCACACACCGTATTGTTGGCCAACTCTTTGATGACTAACCATAGAAACTTCAAGAACATTCCCATGTTGTGCAAATAATTGACGTATCTGACCATAAGACCATTTTACCATTAATTCATTTATTCAAGACAACAATAAATTTTTAAGCAGATAAATATACAAGAACAAAAAATATGATCAACACTAAAAATTAGTACTACTATCCAAGTAAATTGGATTTCATGCATTCTCTTTAATAAAATTAGCCAATGCTTATTTAATGAGAAAAACTCAGGTAAACACACAGCACATACCACAGATTCGTAAACATTATAAACTGTGTCAGTAGATGAGCACCTTCAAAGAAAAAACAAAAATACCATGCTCTTTGTTTGTATTTTTTAATCTTACCTTACATAGACATCCTATATTAATAGCCAGTCAATTAAATATGCAGTTTACTTCATTTGGATTTGATGCATTCTCTATAATAAAATTAGCCGCTACTTATTTAATGAAAAAAACTCAAGTAAACATAGCACATGCCACAGAATCATAAACATTATAAACTGTGTCAGTAGATGAGCACCTTCAAGTTTAAAAAAAGACAAAACTACCATGCTCTTTGTTTGTTATTTTAAATTTTCCAATACATACACCTCCTATATTTAAAGCCAGTCAATTAAGTATGCAATTTACTTCATCTGGAGATTGCACGGATGAGAAATACAACAGATTGAAGCTTTAAGTAGTATATTATGGAAAGTTAAAATTATCTTTGAGAGTGTTCACAGCATTTGACACTGTTTGGAGGAAACAAACAACTCACATCATCTTCTGTGGTACTTCTGGGTAGATGTCCCACAAATAATTTGACAAATGTACCACCGTCAGCGGAAGCTGCAGTCATGAATGACAAATTAGTATACTTCCAAATCACATCATCTGCATCATAAAACTGCACACTTTTCACAAAAATAAAAGGTGGCAGTACAAAACCAACTTAAAAAAAACTATGAAATCGGGCTCGTTTTGAAATACTACAAAAGAGGACCATATTAGCATGTGATTTGTAAAATATAATGGCTCTTATACGCAATAAAATCCTTCAGTTTCAGGTGTTTACTAATGCAATACCAGGAAAATGATGGTGTGAATGTAAAACCAAAAACGTATCCCAACATTAATCCCAAATCATGAAATTTAACCCTTCTTTTCCAGACATGAAAAAAATAATAAAATTGTCATACACAAGTGCCAAAAATAATCTTAAGACAACTTATAAAATTTCAACGTTTAGTTTCTATATCCATGCAATACAAAAGAAAAATAATATTCTGTGATTTCTCAAAAGTTTAACTTTGTGCTTTTCAAGCATATGTGCAAATGTCACACCTACAACTCATTAAAGGCTGACTTGATTCCAATTGACTAACTGCTTTGGGATCAAAAATGATCTCAAGACAGAACTTATAAAATTACAACATTTAGTTTCTATATCCATGCAATACAAAAGAAAAATTAAATTCTGTGATTTCTCAAAACTTTAACTTCATGCTTTTCAAGCATATGTGCATATGTCACACCAACAAGTCATTAAAGTCTGATTTGATTCCAATTGACTACCTGCTTTGGAATCAAAAGCAGGTCAAATCTGCTCCTAACAGAAAACATATAACTAAAAGCATAAAGACAAGGTACCTTTAATTACTACTATTTACTCCTGATGCAAATACCAAAGCAGGTAATGCATTATATCAAGCTCTCTTAGAAGGCATATAATTCTGACTTGACACAAATGGCCACTTGCTTTAGAATCAAATTCAAAAGAAAAAACACTTATACCAAAAAAAAATTTTAAAAAGTCAAGCAAAATCATTCACACAAAGTGTGTTAGTAGCTGCTACCATGAACCCCTGCCACAGGTGATGAATTATATCAAGCTCTCTGCGAAGAGGAAGCCATCATTAATGGCAACCAGGCCCACAAATCTCTGAGGTAGCATCAAAAGGATCAGATGTAAGCATGCAGCAGTCTGATCCAACAAAATACCTTTCCATGAAAATGAATGCCAAAATTGCAACTGAGTTTGCAGTTCTAAAATTTCAATTGCTGAGAAGGCGAAAAAACATCTGGAGAATGGTCTAGACTTTGGCCTCCAATACACCACTATGAGACATTAGGAGTCGTCAGCTAAATTTTAATTCACAGATGCTGAAGCAATTGTCATAGCATGCTTTCAATAAAAAATTCATGTCAGTCTTGTCCCAACTATAAATCAATTGTCAAGCAACAACAACTGTAAACACAGGAAAGTGAAACAGGTTTTCTGAGAAGCTGAATAGTATGCAAATAATTTCTGACATAATATTGGGATTTCTTGCAAATTTGTATGTATGTCAAAGTTGAATCCTCTCCACCAGTACAACAGTGTAGGAACTCATAAAGGCCAACAAAAAATGTCACAGGAACAACCACATAATGAACCAGAAAACTTGGCAATAGCATGTAGGGCTTCCAAAAAGACAAGAAGCCATTGGTGAACCTTGATGAACAAGTAATGTATAAGTAGAATTTGGTCATACTTGAAAAAATAAAAACAAATGTTCATAAAAAAGGCATTTGATACACTTGATTAACATCCTATTCCCTTTTACAGTGCTATTCTAGATCTGTTAGCTGGAAATGCTACTTTCATTGATTTATGTGGCTGAAATTTTGGCATATAACTGTATTGAAATTCTGTTCTGGGTGTGGTTCTTACTGCCTAGCTTAGACTTGACTTTCAAGTTTCAACTGTCTTTTTTCTGTCATTGATTGTTCCTTAGAAAAATCAATAACCATATTGCCATATAAGGATTTGCACATTGATGTTGTAATTGATAAATGAGAAGACATTGGAGAATGCTTTAAAATTAACCATAGGAAATCTAATCTCTTGGCTGGTTCCATGCACTCTTCTGAGCATATTTATGTGGCCATGATGAGATGGAAAAGAAAACCCTCTCCTGTCAACCAACCTAGAAAGATATTTGAAATTCCTAAGGTGAATGTTTTTGCTGATGAATAACAAAGCTAGGGGCAAAATATCAAACCCACAACGGAACTCTTAAATTTCGGAGCATAAGTGTGGGCAAATACTGAAGCAAAAAAATAGGGAACCTGCAATCTACAAGATGGCTATGAATTCAATTAAAAACAGTTTTCATTTTAACACTATAGTTGTTATTAGTTTTTTATCTTCTGAAATATATATCACAATGGCAGATTCTGGAACAACCTGTACCAGATTAAATGTTTACACGTTGCCAAGAATTTTGCTGTAAATGTGCTGGCAGCAGAGGTTGGTTCCAATAGCTTGATTGGGAATTCAAATCAATTATTGAAGATTAAAAAAGAAGTCTATGTATGCATCTAAATTTGCTCACCTTTGTTGGCTTATTAATTTCGACACTAATCTCATCTAACTTGTCTTACTAATCATCCTTGTTATTTATCTAACATCCCCCTTCATTACTCTTCATTATACTAACCTTACCCCTTCACATTTCTTCATTAATTCTTCTAATTAATCCCACTTATATCCTAATCCGGAATCCCATTCATCTATTATATTGTGAATTTTAAATTCACAACCCACCTACCTACCTACTCCTAGGCTTTCCTACAAGCCTACCCCCTACTCCTCACCTAACCCTTCTTCTAATCTAGTTTAATCTTCCCCCATTCATCATTAGGTTCCCTAATGGAATCTAGAACTCCCCACCACCCTTCTTCTCTAGAGAATTTTAAGGAATTTTAAATTCCTTAGAATTCCCTCCTTCCTCTCTAGAATTTTCTTCTCTAGAGGCTTACAATGAATTTTTTATTCATTGGAAAATCTCCATCCATTGCCTATTTAAATCCATCCACTCCTCCATTGAAAGAACAGTGGAATGTGAGGAAAATCCATATGAAAACTATGATCTTCTAATGCATGAATCCTAAAGCTAATCTTATGCTATCAACTTAGTCTCTTATCATGCAATCAAGCTAATACAAGCTGCCAAAATTCTGAATCTACAAGCAATCCCTCAAGCACATATCTTTTGGTCTTAAAGCATGATCTTGATCTACTTGGGGGTCAAATGCTTGCTATAATTCTGATATAATCACTCTAATCTTAATTGCTATTGCTGGCATTTTCTTTTATTTCTCAAGTTTTTGATGATCCAGAATTTGAGTTGATTTTAACAACATATTGTGCTTGTTTAATCCATTTGCTCAAAATTTTGATCACCTTCGAGAACTATTTTAATTACGTCCTCAAAACCTGAATCTATGGGAAAACAAATATTACATCTATTTCAGCCACCAAAAAGGTCAAAATCTGGACATTGTTCAAATCAGGCCTTTCAAAACAGATACTCGTGTTCAAACGCCCAAGAGATATGATGATCAAGTGTTGAAATTGGGTGAAATCTAAGATACCAATTCCTCCAATTATGCAGAAGAATCCTGCCCCAGTCCGGGTACAGGTCCAGTTCTGCTGAAAAACAGCCCAGGGTCGCTCTGGAAGACCCAAGCTCGTCAGGGTTCTTCTGAAGAACCCACGCGAACCAGAGTCGCCCATGACAAATCCAGGCAAAATCCTGAGCAGAACCCAGGCAGAATGCAAGGCAAAAACTTCTCTATTTTTTTCTTATGTTTTCTAAAAATTAGACAGAATAACTAAAAAGAATATTGAAAAACACATTGCAAACCCCAGAATTTAAGTAAAACATAAAAACATAAAAGAATTCAAATAATAAAAGCAAAAGCACAATGAATATTAATTTTGATGCCATTAATTATTATTGATATTTATGATTATCATGGCATTTGGCATTCAGTTAGTATTCTGTGGTTGTTTTGTTTTTTGTATGCATACTATGTGGTTAATATCACTAATTTATTGTGTTAGGCTAGAATTTATATACCAACTGATTGGGTAACTTAGGGTGCAATAATGCCAACTAGCCGGATGATGTGTGCACCGACTGCCAAGGCCAAGCGTCTGAAAAGATCCCTAGGTTGTGGCATCTAAGACGAAGATTAGCTCTCAAGGAAAACTACCCAAATCAAAAGAAAAAAAAGTTTCCAGATAATCGTATGATTTTTCCAGATGGAAACAAACCCAGCTGAGGAAATCAGTATTTTATCTTACCAAACAGCTTGAAATTCACAGTGCCAGTGACTAAGTAAAACCCAAAAAAGAACAACTAAAAACCATCGGGATCTCATAATGGATCCCTGCGTTCAAATCTCTGTAAAGTCTTAAAATGGGCTAAACCATGGCATCCAACTTGCGCTGGATGTGGCATGCCGTGTGCAAATCCAACAGAAGATATACCTCTTGGACATGACATTTAAATTTCAGACTCAAGGTTACCTCTCGAAAAAAAAAAACCAAATCAAACTTAAAAAAAAAAACGTTGCCATGGTAAAAGCATGATTGCTCCGAATGGAAACGAACCGAGTTGAGGAAATCAGCATTTTACTATACCAAAAAGCTTGAAATTCAGAATTGCCAATGAATAGCCAAAACCCAGCAAAAAGCTAAAAAACAGAAAACAAACCCTAATCCGCCTACCTTGAGAACCCCGTTGTCCAACATCGAAGGCGCTGCTATCCCTTTTCTGCGCTAAATTGTGCGGACTATAACCAGGCCTCGGCACCATTGCACCGCCACGAACTCCAGCTCCAAGCTGCTTGGAATTTATAATATTATTATTATTGTTCTGCATTGCGGCAGGGCCAGATAGTGGCTGCCTCACAGGACTCTGGCTAACTGGAAACCTACCATTATTGTTAATCATGTGGGCGGAGGCCTCCATGAACCGCACGACTAATTACTGCTATATCTTTCGAGCCGCTGAGCTTAAAATTTTCTGAAACCCTTAAAACCCTCGGGATTTTCCTAGAACCCTAGCGTTGAAAAATTGGAGCAGATGGCCGCCAAATTTGATGATTAGAAGATGGGGCGATGCAGTAAAATGAGCTCAAGAATGGGGATGTAATGGCCTTCTGCTTGGTATCTTTTGGGCTAAGGTATTTCGTGGCTATATTGCCGTGAATGAAAGGAGAAATAAGTTTTTAATATATGGTGTTTAAATAGTTTTAAAACCCGTCTGCTAATATTGGGAACAAGTGTTTGTTTTCAATAATTGCTTTTAAAATATTGGGTTCAAAATGCTTTGCTTTTATGGTGGGGTGCTTGATATGATTTTATGGAACTCATGACAGGGTGACACTAATGATGTCACTAAGCTGGGAATGTGTAAATGTTTTGGCAATGATATTGATGATGGCAAAAAGAGGGCAACATGTGGAGTAGAGTTGGAATGTGTAAATGTTTTGGTAATGATATTGATGATGGTAAAAAGAGGGCAATATGTGGAGTAGAAGTAGGTATTGGTATTGGGTGGATGGTATATTTGTCATTAAGTGGTATTACAATTTTTTTTAAAGTTTAAGGTTTTACATTGGATTAGTTCTTCGACCCTGACCTAATCTTATAGGTAGTTGAGTGGTTCGTTATCATTTACACCTCGACCATCTCGATCTCTTAATATCGATAAATGGTTTTCCTAATGTTAGTCGAGGTTGTTGATCGAGTCATTTTGTCAATCAAGTGCACAAAGGTTATATCATCGAAATAATGCTTAAAGGCCTTCCTTGACTTATCCATCAAGTATCAATTATAGATAGTCGCCTTTGAGCTACTCTACCCTTAGCCAACCACTAGAGGTAGAGTTGCACAGTTGAGTGCATGATTGATCTTGATCTCCTCTCCGTATTGGTCAAGTGGTTCTACCCCTAACACTGATCGATCGATTTGTTATCACTCACACTTAAAGGGCCTTTCATCAATCAAGTGCCTAAAGGCTCTATCCCTATGAGACCTTAGTCCCAACCCAACCACTAAAGGTAGAAGCAGGTGGTTGAGTGGATTATCCATAGTCAAGGGACACGAATATCAATCAAATGCTCTCCCTTTGACCTTCGTATACCAATTAAGAGCTTAAACCAACTATAAACAATCACCCTCAATCCCAACCACCCTCATACCAACAAAAGGACGCTGAGGGGGAGGACATGTTTCAGATATATGTATTTTATGGCCTTTAGACTATAGTCATAGTCAACACTCCCCAAACGACACAAGTGTTTAAAGGCCCTCCTCCATCATGGGAGAGCCTAAATGCCCTAACACTAGATGAGTGGTTGCCTATCTCTCAAGTTGTTAAATTGGGGTTTTATTTGTACGTGTGAGATGATATTATGATTTTAATTAATGACTATTATTTATTTCTATATGCAGAAAATATGCCACCTCGAGTTAAACATCATAAAACGTAAATAATTATAGTAAATAATGCCTAATTAATTTACAAACTTTAACATCTAGAATATAGGGTTCTCTTACCTTATTTAGACAACATTGTCGAATTTGGTGTTACAATATGAATGTATGTGTAGATTTGAGACTACAAGGCCTATTGCAATGAAACTTAGATCTAGGCAATAGATAATGTCGAGTTCCTATGGATAGTCTTGGTTAACTTGTATTGTCTTAGTTAAGAATTACAAGTTATTGAATAAATTTATGATCTTGCTCACTAGTTTTTGCCTTCAATGTTAATTATATTCTTCAACTCATGCTCATCTAAAATTAGAAAACCTTGTAAATATGAATAAGGGTTTGGTTTGGGGGTTTATACAGATAGGGTTAGATTTGGCCCTTCAACCTTCTAATTTGTCAACCATCGCAAATTGAGCAAATAATAACTAATTAAAAGCATAACAAAATATCTCGCATGCATCTAATATGTGCTCAATGTGTTAGGTACGTGGTAGATGATTAAATAGGCTACCTCACTTGTCTATTTATAGATGATTAAATTCAAACTCTAGTAAAATTGGGCACACAACCAAATTCTAATGACTGTGAGAAAAAAAATCAAAAGGATCAGACAAGTGCACTAGATTTTAAAAGGGACGAAGACAACTTTTCATGATTGTACAAGTATTTATAACATTAGTAATAATAAATATAAGGTGGAGATGGGAGTTGCATAAGAATGCACAAAGGAAGTTACAAGCTTCATAATTTGCCATAACAATTCGATAATGTTAGATTTAGATCATTCATCCTACATAGACAAATGTGCACAAAAATAAAAGATAATGTGAAATAAATGCCAAAGTGCCATTTTTAATACATACATTTTGTCCCACTTTGAGTTGTGTGTTAAACCACAAGGTAGTGTGGGCACACACTTCATAGTAAAACATATAAAAATGACATAAATGATGTTACCAATACGAGTCTCTAAGTCTTGGAACCTCTAAAATCATACTTGTCTTTCTTACACAAACATGGGTGGGTGGAAAACAAGAAAATAAGTTGTTAGCAAAATACCTCTTTTGTCCAAGTTGTACATAGTGGAAGACCCATCGGTATGTCATACCATTAAAGGAGGTAGAAGATGGAGTGAAGTTGAAACCATACGTATCTCTAGTAACGAGCCTCCACATTTATAAATAATCTTAGTCACTGAGTCATTAGTAAAAATAGGAATCGAAGTAAATATGCCCCCCTTTGAGATTTGGGGTGAACCTATGAAGCTCACATCTCAACGGGAATTAGAAGTATCACCAAAACATAACAAGCACATCATCAAATAACATAGCATGCAAAGACATCATTTGAGAAACATGTACAAAAATATGTTTCGCCCCATGTTACCTTAAGATATAAGCACAATAAAGTCATTGTAACATGGAATATAATAATCATAACAAGTATGTAATTGAATTCATCTAAAGAATGGGTTGTTAGTCCACAGATATATGGAAAGAAAGTGCACGGGGAAGGCATAATTTTTTTTCCTCAATATATATGCATGATAAGGATCATGACAACATATAACAACTATATACATAATGAACATTAACATTTGAATGATAAGGATCACATAAACACACCAAAAATAATAATGTAACATGGAAATAAAGTTATAAATAACATCATATTTGAGAATTGGATTAGGGTAAACCCATATAGCAATTATGTGCCACAAAAATATTGTATCACAAATAATGTTAACAATATAAAATACCTTAAGCATGACAATTTTGCATCATAATGTCGACAGACATTACATCTATGAGATGGACTCCCCTTATTTGTACTGGATCAATAGTTGTAAATAGATTTGTAAGTATAAAGTTGGAACATTTGATCCTAGCCATCACAAGTGTCTTCATCTCCTTTTTTGTACAACTATACATATATCACAAAATATTTTTGAGTGACGTGTAAATGCTAGTTACATGTTTCATCTCATTTTTTATTTTGGTTATCTTAACAAGATAAAACTAAGGATTGATTCAGATTATATAAAATATGAAAATAATAAATGAATATGAATGTAAAAGGTATATTATGCTTAAATAGTTGTAACTTACTATAAATAAAAATGACCTTTAAAGGGATTAAAATACTTGGTGTGATTTTGTTATGTTGTAGAATTGAGGATAATGTGTAGGGGATAGGAAGGACTGGAAGTGGAATGTGAGTCACTCAAATCAAGAACTGGGCATTTAGAACCACTATGATGAATTCAAAATTATGTGGACACTTGCACGACATAATAGTGTCTATCTTCTACTAGATGTGTCTTTGTGTATAGTGACTCTTTGTTTCAGTATGAGCCATTACACATGTTTGTAATTTGTATCTTTGTGTGATATAAAGTCTCACTATGTGTTTGGTATATAAAACAACCTTTATTCTTCTTTTTGAAACTTTGCATCCATTTTTGATACTCAGTTTATGCATACATAAGGAGAAGAATGTGCGTTGAGTTGACCTCAACCACTCTCCAATTAATAGTTGAGTGTTACCTACATATCCAATAATCTAAAGAGGGAAGTCAAACTACATGTAATTTTCCCTGTTAGGTGTATGTGTGTAATTGTGCTAATTTAATGAATGCAACTTGCAATCTAGCTTTTGACACTTAACAAATGGAAAACTTGGTTTAGTTCAGGGGCTCTAGACTTGGATAAGCCTTGTTCCTTGTGATTGATTACTAAATTAGGAAGTTTAAGATAGTCCATTTGAATGTGCAAGTGTAGAGTAGGCTTTCTTAACAATGTTAGATAGATCAAATGAGTTTAAAACCTATTATATATTTATATGGGACTCTTTGGGTACTTTCACACACCATTAACATGAAAAACATAAGAGCTGACCCATAATAATGATTTAAATTTGAAATTTGATTATTGTTTGGCATAGGGACGAGTCTCTTAGATTTGGACACTATACACACCCAAATTTTGCATGGTGCAACATTTATATGATATTTGATGATGATGTAAAGACCCCCATAAAAAATAATATTCTCAAACCTAGTCTTCTCCTTAGCTCCCCTTTTTCCTCTTTCTATACCTTCCCCAAGTGTCAAACTTGCAAAATTTGGTCTTCAACCTTACAAACCCAAGATTTCTTAGGTGCACAAGAAAAATAACTCAGGTGGTTTCGCTACTATTGCATGCACTTTTGATCCTCACTCTTGGAATGTGCATTTTCATAGGTTTTGCATGTTTTGATCCTTCATTTTGATTCCATAATTAGTTCACCAATACTCTAGTCCAACTTAAGTTAATTTTCAATTCAAAACTTATCTAGCTTCAAGTCAACCTTGATGAGCCCTTAGTCAGCGATCGTTAACTCTCACATACAATAGCCATTATTTTCTTAAAAATATATCTCTTTTCCATGAAATTCAAATCCAAAAATTACATAAAGAATTATGTATTTGAGAACTTGAGAGAGCTATAGTCTACCTTCTATAGTTTTATTGAAGAGTCAACCCAAACTTTACAAAAAATTATAATTTGGATAAGAGGGCTCAAAATTTTGTAGCACAATGCTTTGTTGTTTGTGAGAACTAGTCACGATTCAATTATTACTTTTCTTCACTTTTCTCCTATAATTCCACTACTTTCACATTCCTCTTGATGAAGAATTCCCCATTCATTATCAAGCAAAAATCTAAAGAGATAGCAACCTAAGGATCTGGATATTTCCAAATTCAACAAGTTATTCCTCCAATATGTCCTCTGCTTCGATCATGCATCTATTCAATCATTCAGTATGATGTCATTTATTTATGTCTTCAGTTAGGGGGATTTTTACTTCTTCTTTCTTGTTTTCCTTTTTGCTTTATTATATTATGTTTTCTCTAACTACTTTACTTGCATATTTGCAAAGATTAAATACAAAAAAAAAGTATTTCCTACACTTTCTTATATTGCAAATCACTTTGTTTTCCTATAATTTCACTTGCATATAGAAAACTCAACAACATATAGTTTTCATGTTAGTTTTCTTATAATTCAAGAACACAATTTCTTGTATTTTCAGCAACCTATAGTCTTCTAGTTCAAGTTTTGTAACACACACACACACACAAGCAAATAACTAACTCATTGTGTTCATTGAGCTCAAAATAATTAGTTAGACCAATAGTTAACATATCCCCATCATTAGATCAGTTGTCTCAACTAGACCTTGGGAAGTCAAGTGTAGAAGGAAAACCCGTCACTTTTTATGTGTAAAATCTAGTGAACCTGACATGAAAAACTTGTCCTTTTGTATTTTATCCTTTTATTATGTTTCTTCCATCCATATTTTCCTCCCCTTCCATTCATTTTGTTGGTGTATTCACACCCCTCAAATATGACTAAAGAGAAATTCGACAATCCTTTGTGCCTTGATGATTTTTTGAAGCAACATTCAAACCCAAAACAAAACTTCATTATTTAGTCAAGTCAACACACAAATTCAAAACAATAAAACCTTATCTCCATCTTATAACTCTTCTCCCTTCATACCAAAAACCAAGTCTCGTGTGGTAATTGAGTAGTTACAGGATTCCTTAGAGACTACCAATAGATACCATGACTCAAATGGCATGACCCTAACTAGCAAAGGTGGATTGTATCCACATGTTCTAATTATGCCCCAAATCAACTTATAAATTCCTAATTTTGAGAGAATGGAAATATTCAATCAATATAACAAAGGTCTCATTATAAAAGATAAGTTAGTTATGCTAAACCTTAACCACCTCATAACACTAACTAGTCCACCTTCACACCACTCGAACAAACCAAGGTGGCTCTCCTTAAACCATCAAGCACAAACAATTTCATCTTGGAATATCATCATCTTCCTTTAGATCCTCTTTTGAGAGAGTCCGCCAAACTCCACCTTGGTGGGATGCATTTGAGACCTAATGAGAAACCAAAATTCTTTCAAATTGATCTTTCAAATCAAGGAATTGCCCCTATTTCCAATAATCAAATCCCTTCCTCACCCACCTTGATTGCAACAAGACCTTACCAACCTCCCTAATATCAACCCACTCCCCTTCTAACTAGTTTTACACCAAACCAAAACCTGGGAAACCTTCTTACTTCTAGTGTTCTCGATCATGCAACAAAAAACATGTCTTTACCCAATCAACCTCCTATTCACGCTCCCTTTGGCACCCCTTTTATCATATGCCACTATTGTAGACACCCAAATTTGACACAAACTATTTCAAAATATACATTAAGACTATTGATGATGAACGAAGGACTTATTGGCATACTTTGCTTTAATTCGTAGGCTTATTTCTCTTATTTTATACTCCAATGTATTTTTTATGCTTGTTTCACCTTTTTAAACCTACATTTAGGATCCTCAATGTCATTATATTTTTTTACCTTTTTGTTTTTTGCATTTTGGACAAGGTCGTACTTCACAGACTAGGCCATAATATAGCCTTATTTGGGTAATGTGGACTTGTCCTAGTGTAACTTCCAGAAGTTTTTAGATTTTCTATATCCATAATAATCTCTTTTCTTACCATTTTTATTTTCAACTCAACCTCCTCAGACGTTAATATGCCCTTAAATTCAAATTAAAGAGTGTTATATAGG